>WNGS01165751.1:35379939-35390900 GCA_020271785.1 Procambarus virginalis | reverse complement strand
ATGGATCTAATGGTATTCACTCGTATTTTGATGGACCTGATGGTATTCACTCTATTTATTGATGGACCTGATGGTATTCACTTATTTATTGATGGACCTGATGATTCACTCAATATATGGTAGTTCTAATTTATTCACCGTAAATAATGTCCTCCTTGCTCCCTGTTCAAACACAGCCGACGTCCTTACATAGTCAATAACTCGCACCTTGCCGTCCTGTTCTCGTGTCTATTTAATTAATTCACTCCCTTGGACATTGTAAATTAATTTAATTCAGTAATGTTTTTTGGCAGGTCGCATTTCCGCTTACTCGGGTCAATTAATGTTATATTCAATAGCGCCTTCGTAAACCATAGTTTTTTTTTTTTTAACAATATAATATTGTTTACGAGTGAAATATCACATCTTAGGGATTGCTAAGAATGCTTATAAAGTTCTGTATTATTTTTTAGTATCAAAAGGCATTTCACTTCATTGTTCGGTCAGTTATGTAAATCTCATTACAGTTGACACTTGTTTAGGACTGCTGCTCCAAATCACAAGTTCTTCATGCAAATCAGAGAAATGTTATTTGTGTGATCAGTTCCCCTGATCTCGAATTGGGTTTGTGTCCATAGTTACTTGCTGCAAAGTTGTAGGAAGGTCATGCGACTCGCGAATCACAACAACTTTTTCTCACACTGTGTGTGTTATATTATTTTTATCCAAGGCCAGAACACTACACTATCTCGGGATCTAGATGCATCATCTGCTGTAATAAGCTGTTAACTTAATTTTTTATCTACACCTTCGACGTTGGTCAATCGTGAACCGTCGATAGATGTAAATTAAGCTTAAACCTGTATTTTCTTTCTCCAGAAGTTATCAATAATTTTCGTGGTATAGCCAATGCTATAACCAACTCCTAAAACAAAAATTGTTTTAAAATACTCAAAGTAACCAATCTTCACTTCTGTGGTCGATGCTTTAGGCCTTAAATGTGACCTTCCTATGTGATTGGAGCTCGAACATATCTGCAACATTGTAGCTTCACATGTTGAACTTCTCGTCAGGTCACATAATAAGGCAGTTTATGCCCAGATTTATGAGTGATTTGGACCTCAGTGAAGCTGATTCCAGGAGATTTAGGATGTCATCTCATAGGCGGGCAACAACAAGGGACCACCAAACTAGGTCAGTTACTTCTTTGGTCGTCGGTACCAGTAGAGTGGCCACGACGGTCGCTTCTATGCCTAGGCACTAGACGATGTTGAAACACATCACGTAGGTCTTCAATATATGAGTGAATTCTCTGAAGCATCTGTGACCTCATTTCTCAGACTGCAAGGAGCCCAGCACAAAATCAGAATGACTCGACACCCTCATGCATAGGATTATCATGTGTAAGCATATTGGAATAGCGGATAACAGCATAATTATGATTTACATACTGCATCTGAGGGCGAAGAAAATGCGGAAATAGCATAACCAGGTGATATATATTTTTAGATTAAGGTATTATTTCTTTGAGGGGGGGGGGGGGAGGGTACCACCTTTGGTGCATTTGTGGGAACTCATAGCATGAGAGAAGGTAATGACGTTTATCTAAAGGTCAGAATGTGAAGGAACTCATATTTCGGTCCATCCTGGACCGACACGACGTGATAATAGTCTACGATTACGGACCGAAACGTCATCTTTTCATTTTCAGATGTGTGGTTTGTATATCATATCTTCAATGGATATCATATCTTCAACCACGTTATTGGGACTCATTGTCTGCAGTATTTGGAGAAAATCATGTCACTTGGTCTCTGAATTCGTATGAGGATTTGCTTCTTCCACTCATGTTTTTGTTAACATATACTTTATTGTGCAAAATTCCATGGTAACAAAACTGATTAGTTACAGAAGAGGAACGTTCCAAAAATATATATTTATAAAACGTGAAATCAACGTTCAAGTATTCAGAACAGTAAGTGGGGCTCGAACACACGCTTGCAGGGTTATTGCCCACGCTGCTATAGCCACTGGACTATGAGATGCCATAAAAGCAAAGTGGTCTGAAAGCTGGCTGCTAGAATTTAACCCAGCCAAATGCATAGTTATGAGGTGGAACACGATAATAACATCAGCGACATATGACAAACTGGCCAAAGTCCGTTTATCCTACAGAAAGTTGGAAAGACGAGCCTTTATTTAGGGTCCTATATAACCTGTACATCAGTTGATTGACAGTTGAGAGGTCGGACCAAGGATCTAGAGCTCAACCCCCGCAAACACAATGAGGTGAGTACAACTAGGTAAATACACACACACACACACACACACACACACACACACACTACAAATATTGCAGCCATTAACACAAACAAATACCGACGTAATCACGAAATGTATCCGACACAAATTGCTTAACTCCTGACTGATGTTTATAAAAAAAAAATTACTACCTAACTTTTGAGCATTTGTCAACATCATTGGAAGGTTTCAGGAGCTGACAGAAATTCCTCTTCTGCACCGACATCAGTAATTATAGTCCAGGGAAACACTGTTCTATACATTTAACCATCTCTTTGTACCAGCTCAAATTGTACGACAAGCTGAAGGTTAGTAAATTTGAGTGACACTTTCCTGAAGTGACAGATGTAATTACTCGACAATTGTTCTCGTAAACATAATTGCCTCGTAAAGCAGTTTATATCTTTGTAATTATGTGTTTACTTTGTAAATATTTGTTAAGCAATATGAATGCTATATTAAGTTATACTGTGTTGGGTGGTTTTTCTCCGGCCCCGACCACGGCGGTTTGAGAAGGGGGGGGGGGATCTGCTGCATGGGTGACAGCTTCTCCTTCGTATCAACCTGCCCTGGCTTTGCGCCCTGGAGAGGCCACTCCTGATCGACAATCAGAGCGCAACTCCATAGTCTCCTGAGACTGATGGATGCCTACTACTACACCGTATTACACTATAGCACACTAGATATCCTAAAGACGTGGTGTATTATACAGCCACATTGTATCTTGCATATACATAAGTTATACTGTGTAAGGGGTGTATACAGCCTATATACTGTATAGGGTTGTATGATACATTACACTGGCTACTCAATATATGAGTATCACCTAGGGATTTATAATACACAAGATACTGTATAGAGATGAATAACACACACGATATACTGTACAGGAGTGTATAACACAAAATATATACTGTACAGAGTGTATAACACACAAGACATACTGTACAGGAGTGTATAACAACACACACACACTGTATAAGGTGGCCTGGTCCAAAATTTGTGTTTTTTTTTCGAAAAACTGAAATCTCACCAGCAGACCATTTGTGAGAGTTGCTTTAAAAATTCATTCGCCTTACATTTTTAGCCCGATCCAGACATACGTAAGCAGCCTGACGACGGTAGTTAATATGGACTCGAGTAATATAACCAAGCTACCTATGAGGTAACTACTAAAGGCTTGTATATTGTCTTCCCCCCCCCCTAAGAGGCGTGACACTGTAAAACAAGCATCTTCAGGCAGTTGCTTCCTGCAGTGTTCGGACCTGATGCTGCTGTTTTAGATTCGGCAACTCTGAACAAAATTTCCAAGTAGCACGGGCTATGGTGATCCCGTAGTGGACTTACATCTCCATCCTCCGGACTAGCTCTGAACGCCTACGGAGCAGCACTGTCAAATTTTCATTTGTCTGTCGGTACCACTAAATATGAATGAATGTTTCAGAAAATTTACACGGATTTTGTGCTGAAAATACATCACAAGTAGGGGAGGGGGGGGGGAGTGGATAATACACAAGATATACTGTGAATAGGTGTATAATACACAATATATTCTGTGTAAGGGTGTATAACACACTAAATATTAACGAAATTTAAACAAAGTAAATATTTTTAAGTATTTAGGAAAACTTGGTCAACAACCTTCACCTTTACGCTTCTTAAACTCGTCCAAAAATACATCGTAATTCTAAGCGAGACATGACATTGTAAAGGCGCAAAACATTACGAGCAAACATCCCCCATTCTAAGTAAAGATACAAGAAAGATTGCCTAAACTATTTCTACAAAGTATCCCTTCATATATGGAGAGACGGTCAATTGCCTGAAAAATAATTTAGGTATAAAATCCTAATTTATTCATCCAGCTCATCAACTCTTAAAATCAGTTCTTCTTCCCCTACACCCCCACAAAAAAATCAGTTAAATTGTAGGAAATAGGTCTCTGTGGTCCAATGAGGCCAAAGGGTTTCATCCTTAGAGGATATATATATATAGAGGGTTATATATATATCCTTAGAGTATATAATCTGAATGAGCATTCATTTAGGCCCCTTAACTCGACGTTTGGTTCCATCCTTAGAGGATGGAACACTTAGTATGTCTCCTATCCTTGGCCAAATGATGGGGTTCACAAGCTTGGTAGACGAAGCCCTCAATCCTGCTCTAGAAAAAGGTTGTGCTCCATGGCGAAACTGTAGAGAGCCGGCTTTGTTATCGTTACTCAGCTGTAAAGGGAAAATAGTGCCACCTTATGTTACTTTATTTGCAGAGATGGAGAGAACGAGGGCTGGACGGGTATATATGTTCGAGAGGAAAGAGGGGAAAATAATATACAATCAGAGGGGGAAAATAATGTACAATCAGAGGGGGAAAATAATATACAATCAGAGGGGGAAAATAATATACAATCAGAGGGGGAAAATAATGTACAATCAGAGGGGGGGGGAGACAGTGGAATAAGAGAAGACACACGATGAAAGGGATAAGGGGAAGGGGGGGGAGATGGTCAAGTGGAACAATTGAATAAATGGATGCAAGTAGAGGAATTGCAGGAAGCTTAAGTAGGAATATTTAATGGAAGGGTGTGAAAGCATAGGAATTAAAGGGAAGGGTCGCAAATAAGGGAAAAAGTAGGGGGGTGGGAGAGAAGAGGGCAAACCCAGGATAGAAACAGCAAGGAACAAATAAGAAAAAGGAAAAAAACACATCTAAGAACTAACACAAGAAGAAATATTTAGTATTTCTCTATAGTAACTCCTAGCAAGTTTTGATGTCAGTGCAGAGATGCCCACACCTCCCCCCCCTGGAGCCTAAGGACGTAAGCAGCACGGTAATGGCACAGACAAAAGAATTATAGGGAACAATAGCGGGTATTATAATGATCCATTAAGCAGGAAAAGCTTATATTCTTTACTTAGGTAACGAACATTCAGTATATAACATTTGTGCGGAGATATATATATATATATATATATATATATATATATATATATATATATATATATATATATATATATATATATATATATATATTATTTTAATCTACCACTTTTCTTTCATAAGTTTGCGGGTATTTTCATTTCTATTTCTCTTAGCTACTTAGAACAATAACATTTTTAATTACTAATCAGTTTTTAAACATGATGAATAGATGAAAAAACTCAACAAATGAAGCAAATGCCTATTGTAATAAAGTAAGCCACTGCTGATATTTTCTCCACGTTAATGAATTAACTTGAAGATCAGGCCGCCCCACTGAAGAAAAGTTTATATAAAATATTATTTTACAAAACATATTAAGAAATTTCTCACAGCGAAGCGAGAGCTATTGTTCTAATTCATGGCTTGAGTGTCATGAATTCAATATCGGGTCAATTTAATATAATTCAATATCGGGTCAATTTAATATAATTCACTACCGGCTCAATTTAATATAATTCAATATGGGTCATTTAATTAATTCACTACCGGCTCAATTAATATAATTCATATCGGGTCAATTTAATATAATTCAATATCGGGTCAATTAATATAATTCAATATCGGGTCAATTCAATATAATGCAATATCGGGTCATTTAATATAATTCACACATCGGGTCAATTTATATAATTCATATCGGGTCAATTTAATATAAGTCAATATCGGGTCAATTAATATAATCATATCGGGTCATTTAATATAATTCAATATCGGGTCATTCAATATAATTCAATATCGAGCTACCATGATGCAAGCGACACTCTTCTTGGGTGTACTAATGTCATGATTGGTTCCAGTGACGGAACTTAGTGTATAAACTAGTGTTGTATGATGCATTTAAAACTTCAGTAGGTGACTGAAACTCTAACGTCCTCATTCTCTGCTATATTGTGCCAGTACACATTTGAGTATAAAATACTGTTAACCAAATCAATGCGACTTGGTTGCTCTCTTTCTATCTTCGGAATGAAATTGGATTAATACAAGGAGAGAAATGAGTACAGGAAAGTAGCGAGGACAGGAAAGGTAGCGAGGACAGGAAAGGTAGCGAGGACGGGAAAGGTAGCGAGGACGGGAAAGGTAATTAATTTAATTCATAAGGTAGAAGCCAAGTGAGGCGTGCAATTCCTGGCTAAATCCTCTCTCGGATGCAAAACACACACCCACACCCCCACCCACCCACACACACCCACCACCCACCCACCCAAGTACACCACACACACCCACACACACACACACACACACACACCCACCCACCCCACACAACACACCCACAACATTCTGGAACGCTAACACCGCTGATTTACTTGTCTCGGGAGACTTCCCACAGCCCCCCAGACACGGAGATCTGGCCTCCGTAACAAGACGACGCCACAGGCAGCACTACAGACGTCTAGGAGTCTCCCTGCTGTCCTCTTTCATCTCCTCCTTCGTCGCCTTCCTCCTCGTCCTCATCCTCCTGCTGCAGACAACACCAACTCTATTGCCATGTATGATACCACCTTCGTGTCTACTGACAGATGATATACTCTCAGCTATTAAATTACAAACGGAATGTAATCTATCAAAGCCCAGGCTTACAAATACAGTCGTCAACCAACACGCCGGCATAGCGGCTTAGTCTAATAAGTAAATAGTTTCGTGTGAAGATTATCGACGCTGAAGGTGAGGCGGACAGCATCCTGCCTCGATGGAGCAGGAGATGTATCACGCTAGAAGAGGGGGAGATGAGGTAAGCTTCCATTAGGGTGTGATACCTGCTGATGCTCTTATTAACGAGTCTTCTTCCCGGTGAAGGTGGTGGAAGTGTACAGACTAGCAAACAGGTTCTGTTCGCTGCATCAATGTTTACATAACAGCTGGAAACAAGGTTTTAGAAGTTGTTGCTAGTGAGGAAATACAGGTAAATCTATTATCCAAAATCATTATGTCTATTATGCACACAATCCTCTCTTTCTCCTCACACACAAGACACACACACAGACACACACACACACAGACACACACACACACACACACCACACAGACACAGACACAACACACACCCACACAACACACACACACACACAAATGCACATTATAAGTAAAATATGTGAAGAAAGCCGACTTCTGAGCACTGATCAATAAAGTTGGTTATGAAGACAGCCAGAAACAATAGCAAGGCCGTGGAGCCAGCAATTAACAAATATAAAAATAACTAGAAATAATTAAACTATTTGTAGAAAAAGCGTAGAAAGGGGAATTATATAGATGTTTGAGGCTATTGTCAGTGGTAAGGGTTATCGTTAATGTGAGGGTACCGTTAGTGGTAGGGAGCGTTATCGTTAGTAGTAAGGGGGTTTATCGTTAATGGGTTTGGGTTATGGGTGGTGGTAGGGGTTATGGTTATTAGAGTGGTTAGGTTAGTGGTGGTTAGAAATATTTGTGTGCATTATAACTGAAGCACAATGTTCCCTGGTAAAGTGGCACTCCTGAACAGTGGCACTCATGGACAGTGGACTCATGGACAGCGCCACTCATGGACAGCGGCACTCATGGACAGCGGCACTCATGGACAGCGGCACTCATGGACAGTGAAACCCTGAACAGTGGCACTCATGGACAGCGGCACTCATGGACAGTGACACCCTGAACAGTGGCACTCAGGACAGCGGCACTCCTGGACAGTGGCACCCCTTAACAGTGGCACTCATGGACAGTGGCACTCATGGGACAGGCTCTCCTGGACAGTGGTACCCCTGAACAGTGGTACCCCTGGACAGTGGCACTCTGGACAGTGGCACTCCTGGACAGTGGCACTCCTGGACAGTGGCACTCCTGGACAGCGGCATCATGGACAGCGGCACTCCTGAACAGTGGCACTCATGGGCAGTGGCACCCCTGGACAGCGGCACTCCTGGAGTGGCCTCCTGGACAGTGGCACCCTGGACAGTGGCACTCCTGACACAGTGGCACTCCTGAACAGTGGCACTCCTGAACAGTGGCACTCTGAACAGTGGCACTCCTGAACAGTGGCACATGCAGTAGTGATTGGGTAGTCAACACAACATCAGCTTTAATGTTTCATCAACAAATACCTCAGGAAGCGGTTTTCAATCCATCTATTCGTCAGTTCAATGTAGTTTGAAACAAAATTTAAACACGGATAGAAAAAGTAGTGACAAAGAATAATATTATCAATAATAACAAATACGGAACACACACACACACACCACACACACACACACACATTAGGTTGTTTGACTCTGATGGGTAAACATACCTGGCAGAAGCGTGAGAAAGGCTTCCTCTCCGCCTGCCAGCATGCATAAACCAATTTCACTCTCGCTTTGTTCGTGTGCCTAGGATATTCTTCTCGATTCTCAATAATCGCTCTCATTCACCATGTGGATGAGCGCCGTTCCCTCAATGTGTCTTCCAGCTCCTTGTTCTTATATCCCAGCTCCTTGTCCTCATGTACCAGCTCCTTGTCCTCATGTACCAGCTCCTCGTCCTCATGTACCAGCTCCTCGTCCTCATGTACCAGCTCCTCGTCCTCATGTACCAGCTCCTCGCCCTCGTATCCCAGCTCCTCGCCCTCATCCCAGCTCCTCGCCCTCGTATCCCAGCTCCTCGTCTCATATCCCAGCTCCTCGTCCTCATATCCCAGCTCCTCGTCGCCTCATATCCCAGCTCCTCGTCCTCATATCCCAGCTCCTCGTCCTCATATCCCAGCTCCTCGTCCTCATATCCCAGCTCTCGTCCTCATATCCCAGCTCCTCGTCCTCATATCCAGCTCCTCGTCCTCATATCCCAGCTCCTCGTCTCATATCCCAGCTCCTCGTCCTCATATCCCAGCTCCTCGTCCTCATATCCCAGCTCCTCGTCCTCATATCCCAGCTCCTCGTCCTCATATCCCAGCTCCTCGTCCTCATATCCCAGCTCCTCGTCCTCTATCTCCACAATGTCCTATACAGCAATAATGTCTTATCGTTTCTGATAAATTCCTCACTTCTTTCACCAATTTTGGTTTCTAATTAATTGTAATAAAATCAAATTAGTCTTTATCAATATTACACAACTTCTATATCTTCATTCATCAATTCACGATCGAATGTTGTTTAAGACTCTGGTAAAGTCTGTTCTCGACACCGCAAAATGATAAATCCTGTGAAAAGATCTTCCGGTTTATTGACAGCAAGTTTCAGATCCTCTATATATATATATAAACTTACACAAAAAGCGAGACAGCTTTCCCTCCCTGATGCTGAAGGCTCGCAGCTAAGTGACGTTACCATGGAAACATCTCACAAAAACAGAGCCCCCAAGATGGAGGTTACGGTATGGATCAATACAATGTTGCCCAAAGGACCTTTTTTTTGTTGTATTATATTGAACTTTTTATTTTCTGAATCACAGGAAGGAAGGAAATTGGTCTTTAGCTCGATGTTGAGGGTCGAGTGGCAGATTATGAGGACTAAAGAGGTCTGACGGAAGGCCCTCCATGTGAGTCCTCACATAAGAGGTCCATGATGAGTCCTCACACAAGAGGTCCATGATGAGTCCTCACACAAGAGGTCCATGATGAGAGTCCTCACACAAGAGGTCCATGATGAGTCCTCACACAAGAGGTCCATGATGAGTCCTCACATAAGAGGTCCATGATGAGTACTCACATAAGAGGTCCATGATGAGTACTCGCATAAGAGGTCCATGATGAGTACTCACATCATACCTCCAACGCGTTATGGTGATGCCATTAAAAAAATCTTATACATTAAATGATCCATATTTATGTTATTCACTAAGTGGCATTTTTAGCAAAATATTGACACGTTTAAAACTAAAATTGATTTAATTATTAAATAATTTATATGCATTAACGATGAAATGATCTGGATCTAATTCACACAAATAATTATATCATGTTTGAACTTTTCTAAATACGTTCAGCAATGTCTTTTTATACCTTCGTGTCGTGGCACAAATAGATGGTTTGTTGATAAGCATCTTAAATCCGATGAAATCAGATATATATATATAAATGAGCTGTGTGTCAGAGTTTGATCCCGAATAGTCTCTGAATTTGTTGATGAAAATCCTCAGCTGTCAAAGTTCGTATAACTTCCTGGTATAATTAGTTTGTTATCCTCCAGATTGTTTTCTCACTATTCATGCTATATGATTTGCCAACATAATTCTCGCTGTTTAGTTGTTAGCTTTAAGGTTGTCTTTTTACGAATGTACACGTGTTTCACATCCAGCCACAGATGGACAGTTTTTTTATGATCACTTACGAATAAAATGACTTGATTCTAGAGAGGCGATTTGGGTGATCACTCACAAAATCAGCAGCTCCCCTTCCCCTCAGAACATCCGAGTCCCCACACCTGATCCTCTTTTTCCTCCTGATTATCCTCTCCTTCCTCCGATCGCGCGAAGGAGGGAGGGAATTATCTCGGGAAAGCGCCAATCTATTACGACTATATAGCACTTGGAAGGGGTCAGGATAGGATTTCGGATGGGAGGAGGGGAAGGAAAGAATGGTGCCCATCCACTTGTGGACGGTCGCCATTGAACGCCAACCTGCATAAAGCGAGACGGTCGCTATACATGGAGCACACCGCATGTTTTACACAAGCCTCAGGAAAACCATTGTGTTTATGCAGCTTTCCATAAACGGTAGAGCCGTCGGGCGAGTTTAGAATAAACCACCAAAA
>WNGS01165751.1:35207864-35219816 GCA_020271785.1 Procambarus virginalis | reverse complement strand
GCACTCACCATGGGTACGAGTCTGGTACAAGGAATCTGATTCCGTGTTCTGAACGCCAGTAAACATTCTCAAAGGAGGATTGGAACTCTTATATATATACTGCGCTGCAAATTCCCGACGAACAGGGAAGTGGATCAATGGTGATACTGGTTCCTGGGGTTGAGATGGGTTCAAGGGGGGATTAAGGGAGCCTTTAAGAGTAAGTTGAGGTTGAAGAGAGAGTAAAGAGCGGCCGTGATAAAGACCAGACATAGACAAAACCTGCAATAGCATGCTCGGATTCTCCCACGATCTTTACACGGGGAACTACACGTCCTTTTGAAACTCTCCAGCCGTGATTTTTAATCCCGAAAGGTTACAAGTGTACAGTTCATCCACCCCCCCCCACCACTCCAAACTCTCCAGCAACCCCTTCCTTCACCCTCCCCCCATTCAGCAAACCCGCCCCCCCCTTCTCATCTCCTTCTTCCCATCCCCCATTCCTTTCCATCCCTCCTCAGGCGCCCGCCTCTCCCCTACCTGCGTAAAACGCACAAAAGCTCAAACATTTCATCAACAGATCCATTTACAGCATTGGAATATATCTGGCGAAGGCGCAACACTCTACAGGATGATGCTGTGAAACTATGACGAGAATTCGTACACACCTACAGAAACAACTTACAGAAAAGTAGGTATAAGCTGTGAAAAACTTGTATTCCTCAGACTAAGACTTTTCATCATTTAAATGTTCCTGAAACTTGATTACTTACAGAGAGGTAAAATCGAGTGTAGAGTTGCTGCTGAGGACGTTTTTTTTTCTTATGGGATTAAATACGTTTTTGTTAAATTAAAGTGCAGTTGTATAAGGTGTCTGGAGGGAAGGGAAGGGAGGGAAGGAAGGGAAGGGAAGGAAGGAACCGAGACACATGAATGAACCTCTGATTTAAATGAAAGAATTGTTGGTCCCTATTTCTCCAGCCACAAGGGCTAATATGGGTTCCCTTAGCTCGCCCCATCACGGACCTCACGGGCCAGTAAAGTCAAGGAAAAGGACAAAACATATCAAAAAGAACTAGTGAGCTAAATTATATTTCCGGCAAAAAAAAGAGACATTCACATTGTTCAATAAACTAAAGCTACGGCAACAACAGAGACAACAGCAGCAACAGAACAGACAACAGCAACAGGCAGCAAACATAAAGGAAAACCAACACCAGCAACAAAGCAGCAGCTACACAAACAACAGCAACAACAGAGACACCAGCAACAACAAAAGCGCTGCAGCGGCAACAGCAGCCCACATCTTGGACTGCTCAATTCCTCCTCCGTGGAAATCAGAGACTGCCCTGATTGACACATTAATCAATTTATCAATCATGGCAAACAACAAATCATTATCCCCAATAAAAGCCTAATTTCCGTCTATCAATTTGCTTAGGCTTCCCAATCCTGCCTCGACTCTTTAATAGCAAAAAATTAAACCGGAGGGGATGGGCTGTATAACCCAGCATGGCCTAAGGTTTATTCATCGAGAATGGTATCACATTCAGGTCTATCTCTTACTAATCTGTGCACGGGAGGGAAATCAACAATCACCAAGCAGTTACTACTCTCCTGGTTTCCTGAGAGAATGCCCCCATAACTTCCTCTCTCGAGGGAGTTTGTGTTTAAAGTTTCTCTCTTACCACATTCTTGTGTGTGAAGGAGACGTCATTCAAGGCCAAAACAACCATCTCGGGATACAGGTAAACAATGCTATTTAACAGATACTATAGTGAATATAGATTCTTAACGGAGTAATGAAGAGAGTTCCCCTACATATGATTATGTGACACTAGTATGTTTTGGGCTGCTCCTGTGTGGCAAAAAAATATTGCAACCCATTCTCCTGTTTTGATAATACCTATTGTGACGATCGGTCAATAGTCACGAACTCGTACGTACTAAGCTTTTAGATAGTAGTATATGGACTAGTGAGGATTTCTTTACAAAAATTTAAGCTAAAAAAACAAACTAATAAATATTCCTGGGCCTATATAGCACATATATGAACTAATATTAGGCCTCATATATCGTGATATTAGGCCTACGAAGGGTTAGGTTTAGCTTAGTTTTTTGTCCTTTGCAACACAAGTAATAACAAAAACCAATTTCCGGTTGGTGCACTCAATAGTGCTGGATTCTCCTTTCTAATTTCGTTGTACGTCGGTATATTATACTATGGTCCTCATCGTTATATAAGTACTACCAAAACAGGGAGGAAGGCTGATATCTGGGCAGATCTCGGGGTCGTGGAGAACGGACTGACCTTGCAACACCTGCTGCAAGGTCATGGTTATCTTGCAACATGGCTCATGCTTGCCCTGTTATGACGGATTGATGCTTCTGCCTACATAGTGATGTACCTATCTTTTTATACATACCACGCTACAGAAATAGGTGAGGGCACACACACACACACACAACACACACACATACAACACACACATACAACACACAACACACAACACCAACACCACACGGGACACCACGAGCATAGCTCTCAATCCTGTAACTACACTTAGGTAATCACCCACCACACACACACACACACACACACAACACACACCAACACACACACACCACACACACACACACACACACACACACACAGGGAGGCGAGACGTGTTTGTTTATGCTTGAGTGCTGTTGCCTTGGAGGAGTGTGCAGTGCAGGACGCGGAGGTCTCCAACAACACACCAGAACACGGGACACCCGGCCTACAAACGCAATTCTCACCACTTCCAACACTGAGTATAACAAGTGCAAAATAGCGAGTGAAATAAATACAAATATAGCCAGTAAAATATATTTATGTAGACATACGTAATTGTAGACAATTATATGGATTAAGTGGTAAAAACAGAGTGAATTGAGGAGTGAAAAAGAAGCAAAATAGTGTGCAGTAAGAGGAGGAGAAATGTGGTGCAAGAGTGACAGGGTCCACATGAAGGTGGTCAAGTGATCGTCTGACTTTGCTGAGTGCAATAACAATGAGGATGGGAAGTGGGGGAGGGGGAGAAGTATCAGACGTGGGACATTGTGAGAATTCCAGATTTGGTGGATGATTAGAAAGATGAAGAATGAAGTTTAAATTAGTCAGAATTATGTATTAACTGAGCTATAAAGGGAGGGGGGGGGGGAAAGGGAGGAATGGGTAAGAGACGGAAGGGAAGGGATGAGATGGGAGAACAGGGCAACAAAGAGCGTGGATTTGACAGGAAATCA
This sequence comes from Procambarus virginalis, assembly GCA_020271785.1. Taxonomy (NCBI): domain Eukaryota; kingdom Metazoa; phylum Arthropoda; class Malacostraca; order Decapoda; family Cambaridae; genus Procambarus; species Procambarus virginalis. The sequence continues at coordinate 35,216,567 of WNGS01165751.1, read as the reverse complement.
CTGGAGGGCGGTCACCCCGCGCCTCGGCAGCGATACCAGTCGTTCGAATCCCTAACCCATACTTCAGCGCGTACTCATAAAATGTTTGCATATTTTATGTATAACATTTATTGTGGGAAGTCTTGTTAATGTAATGTTTTGAATGAGAACGTTTCACCATATAAAGAGTGATTCAATTTATACTTAATAAACGAAACTGTTTAAAAAAAAGAATATAAAGTGATTAACAAATGAAAGTGTTTAAAAAAAAAAGGAGCCCCTTCAGGTGAGGATGTGTTCTTAAAGATCTCTTAAGTTCTTAATGTACAGCAGCAAGAGAGATCCTTATCATATTCCTTATTCTTGTACACTTTATGCATGTTTGTGTGTCTTATTATATATATATCGGTCACTCATTTTCTAGCCCTTTCATTTTTCTCGCTGTCCCAATTCCCTCTCAGTTCTCTCTGAACCCTTCTCAATTCTCTCTATGGTCCCCTCTCAATTCTCTCCCCCTCTCAATTCTCTCTCATCCGCTGCACCCCAATACGATAACAGGTTCCAAACCATCCCGTGCCTGCAGCTCGCTGGCAGAAATTAACCGGGCAAAGGACTATTGGATTAGAGTTGACGGCGTAGTAGCGGAGTGTTCGGGCTGATTGGTAGAAGCAATCCCAACTCTGACTGGCTCCCGAACTTGGAAAGTGCCTGGTAATCTATCGCCTGCAGGACACGTCACCAAGCAACGGGAAGAACTGAAGAGTCGATGACGTTAAAACTGTGAGTCCACTGGACAGACACACAATTAGATCATTTCCTGACAATGGGGTCTTTGATTTTATTTCCGTGGCGATTCATTATCGAACACCTAATGGAAATTAAAATAAGTTTGAAGCCTAGTCGCTTAAACACACACACACACACACACACACACACACACACACACACACACACCACACACAACACACACACACACACACATTGATTAGATTAATATATAAAAGAAATCAACGCTAACTGTTCAATGTATGAAATGGAAATACATTGATTGAATCAAAGTATAAAAAGAGCCATACACTGGATCATTGCATATAAAGAAAGCATACGCCGATTTGGTCTTTATTTGTAAAATAACAAAGCAATATACAAAGATACAATCAAGCAACACACAAGATGCACAAAAGAACACATTAAAAGCAGCAAAAACAAACAAACACTTAAGCACAACATTCTCTTCAGTACACACTAATTGGTTCACAGAAATTCTTTCACCCCCAAGTTTTGTGAGGTTTTGGCAAGTGACGCTATTGCCTCTCGCCATGTGTGTCTTGCCCCAGCAACACCCTGGGCCCTGCAACACCCCTGGCCCTGCAACACCCTGGGCCCTGCAACACCCTGGGCCCCTGCAACACCCTGGGCCCCGCAAGCAACACCCTGGCCCCAGCAACACCCTGGCCCCAGCAACACCCTGGCCCCTGCAACACCCTGGCCCCTGCAACAACCCTGGCCCCTGCAACACCCTGGTCCCAGCAACACCCTGGTCCCAGCAACACCCTGGCCCCAGCAACACCCTGGCCCCTGCAACACCCTGGCCCTTGCAACACCCTGGCCCCTGCAACACCCTGGCCCCAGCAACACCCTGGGCCCCAGCAACACCCTGGGCCCCAGCAACACCCTGGGCCCCAGCAACACCCTGGGCCCCAGCAACACCCTGGCCCCAGCAACACCCTGGCCCAGCAACACCCTGGCCCCAGCAACACCCTGGGCCCCAGCAACATCCTGGGCCCCAGCAACATCCTGGGCCCCAGCAACATCCTGGGCCCCAGCAACACCCTGGCCCCAGCAACACCCTGGCCCCAGCAACACCCTGGCCCCTGCAACACCCTGGCCCCTGCAACACCCTGGCCCCTGCAACACCCTGGCCCCTGCAACACCCTGGCCCCTGCAACACCCTGGCCCCAGCAACACCCTGGCCCCAGCAACACCCTGGCCCCAGCAACACCCTGGCCCCAGCAACACCCTGGCCCCAGCAACACCCTGGCCCCAGCAACACCCTGGCCCCAGCAACACCCTGGCCCCAGCAACGCCCTGGCCCCAGCAACGCCCTGGCCCCAGCAACACCCTGGCCCCAGCAACACCCTGGCCCCAGCAACACCCTGGCCCCAGCAACACCCTGGCCCCTGCAACACCCTGGCCCCCAGCAACACCCTGGCCCCCAGCAACACCCTGGGCCCCAGCAACACCCTGGGCCCCAGCAACACCCTGGGCCCCAGCAACACCCTGGGCCCCAGCAACACCCTGGGCCCCAGCAACACCCTGGGCCCCAGCAACACCCTGGGCCCCAGCAACACCCTGGGCCCCAGCAACACCCTGGCCCCAGCAACACCCTGGCCCCAGCAACACCCTGGGCCCCAGCAACACCCTGGGCCCCAGCAACACCCTGGGCCCCAGCAACACCCTGGGCCCCAGCAACACCCTGGCCCCAGCAACACCCTGGCCCCAGCAACACCCTGGCCCCAGCAACACCCTGGCCCCAGCAACACCCTGGCCCCAGCAACACCCTGGCCCCAGCAACACCCTGGGCCACCCTCCCACCACTCTGCCTTCTTAATGTCCATCATATGCGTGTTAAAATATCCAAAATTGATAAACTTGCCGTTTTTAATATTTCCCCATGGAGCCCACCCAACACAGCAATATACATCAAGTGGAATCCCCTAAAATATCCCTCGCTGCGAGCCCTAATAAAACTGTACTGAATATCTTGCTTTTGCAAGAGCTCTTGCCGGAGTGTGTAAACAAGTAGACACAAGAGCAGCTGGGGGTTATGTTATGGCCTGGCGCCACTACGGGTTAGTAAACACGTTAAGCAGGAACCCTGGGTTCGAACCCCAGGGTGATACAATGAGGGTTTGTGCAACGGACTGACATTTCGGGCTGATTGAGAGGCTGCCTGAGACTGACTCGCACGGCTGGTTTGGGACAAGCTGGGCGCTGGTAAGCGAGCAGGATTACCTGGTCGAACGATGGGGATGAAGGATGTGAAGAATCCGTCGATGTCAGACTAAGTGGTCATTTGAAGGCATAGACGACATTGTTCTCTTTCAAAGCGTTCTGCTTTGTGTCTGGAGAGTTTCTCATGAGTAGGTTGGCAGTTTTCTTGGTTTTATAGTAAATCGTCAATTGTTAAAACTGCCAACCCACTCATGAGAAACTCTCCAGACACAAAGCAGAACGCTTTGAAAGAGACCAATGTCGTCTATGCCTTCAAATGCCCACTTGGGGACTGTAAGCCCCAAAGAACTCAATATATAGGCAAGACAACAACATCTCTTTCCAGGCGATTAACGATGCATAAGCAACAGGGCTCTATCAAGGAACATATAATCTCTTCCCACAACCAAACCATCACCAGAGAAATCTTAACAAACAACACAGAAATCATTGATAGATACAGCGACAACAGGCGGCTTGACATCTGCGAGGCACTACACATCAAGAAGTCAACACCAGCAATCAACAGCCAATTAACGCACAACTATATTCTACCCACTTCAAGACTCCGCTCCAATATAGAAACATCAAGAAATATGGGCCAATAGGCCTTCTGCAGTTACAGATCTATTCTTCCCTTTAGCTTATACCCATTGTTTCGTGTTCTGTGTTTGTTCTCACCTCACCCCAAACCATTGTAACATGTCACCTCACCCAAATGCAGGTATAAAAAGAAAAGCTGTTTAAACTCTGTTCAGTTATAGTTGTTTTGTGTGTGTGTAAATTAAAGTCTTTGAAAATGTAATAAGTTTTACGAAACGCGCTCAAGTGTCGCGTCAGACTAGAAATAAAAATGAATTTTGGAGAATTGATTTTTCATTTACCGTCACCAGTAAAAAGAAACATAAGGAAAATAGAGAAAATTCGTGTTAGAATTATTAATCTTACTTTTTCCGTCATATTTAATAATATATGTCTACAGGAAAGACTGCTACCAAAATATACCAATATATATATATATATATATATATATATATATATATATATATATATATATATATATATATATATATATATATATATATATAACGCACAACTTGCCTAAACACGCAAGTGAAGTTTACAACACTTTCCCACCAGGAGACTCGAAGTTGTCGTAATGCAAGTTGTGCATTTGAGCACTGTGTATGTGCACTAAGCCGTCGTAACGGCTTAGCGCTTTCCCCTGCTAATTCCCTCCCTCCCTCCTAACCTCACCTGTCCTTTCCTAACCAACCCTTATTTTTACCTCCAAACTCTATAGTTACCAGTTAGAATAAACCTAGTGGGCAATTTCTAAGTATCTGAACTTACAAATTTGAAATTGTAAAATATAGCATTTGTTATGTCTTAAAGATGTTGTTATTATAATATTATTATAATAACTTTCGGACTGCCTCTCAACTGTCAATCAATCAATTGTAACTACTATTTTTTTTTCTCCACACACACACAACCCACAGGAAACAGCTCCGTAACAGCTGTCTAATTCCTAGGTAACAGGGGCAACCAGGGAGAAAGAAACTTTGCCCATTTGTTTCTGCCTGGTCCAGGAATCGAACCCGGGCCACAGAATTACGAGTCCTGCGCGCTGTCCTCTCAGACTGTATGTGTGTGTCAGTGTTTGTGTGTACTCACCTAACTGTACTCACCTAATTGTGCTTGCTGGGGTTGAGCTTTGGCTCTTTGGGCCCGCCTCTGAACTGTCAATCAACTGGTGTGTGTGTGTGTGTGTGTGTGTGTGTGTGTGTGTGTGTGTGTGTGTGTGTGTGTGTGTGTGTGTTTTTTTCCCCGCTCCCACACGTGTTATACCCATACACCGATACTCTAAGCATCTTCACTACGCAAACTAACACTACAACCATCTTCACTACACGTGACGATCCTCATAACTGTAACCATCTTCATCTCTGTAATTACCAGATAAATGAGAATTGGAAGTGACGCATTGAAAGTTTAAATGAAATAGTGACACTTATTTTTTATGGGGCGAGTCAGGATACAAATATCAACGGGTTATGAAGATAATGACAGTGAAATTATGACATGGGGATATCAATGGGATAACATGGGATAACAATGGGGCAATGGGATATCTACCACCTTCCCTACGCTTCATCTCATGCGCTTTCTTTATGACCTAAGCGGGGAAGAAAATTGGTTATTTAGCTAAATGTAAAAATGGTTTAGAGAGATTACGGGCTATTCATGCCCGTGCCACCTTTAGGGTGGCTTAATCTTCATCAATCTGGTTTAAAGAAGGGCACTGAGGGTCGACTCACCAATGACCATCCCTGAACACTGACAAATCACGTTGCAAAATTTGGCGAGTCAAGCCTCATGCTGGCGTCAAACGCCATTCAGACTAAAGTTCTTTACCTCTAGTTATAGAGTTTCGTGAGATGTTGTTGTTGTTAAAGATTCGCTACCTGGAACAAGAAGTTCCAAGTAGCACGGGCTATGGTGAGCCCGTAGTTTGTCTGTTTCGTGAGAGCCTTCGTGTGTCTACATATGCAACTGCATGGTAATGTTTTTCAAGTACATATATTCAACAACACCACCATCCTTCACTTTAATTAAACTATTTCCACAATCATGAATTATGCATGTTATTCAATTACAGCGGCATCTCTTACATTCATACGGTAATAATGGAAATGGATATGAAAGCTCCCAGAATTGTTTCTTGCTGACTCGATGAACATTACCCGCCATGTGATTAATGGCCTCATCACACCTCTGGCCATCTTGTCACCCCGCAGACAAGAGATAATGGGAAATCAGGAAAAAAGAGAGAGAAGGGAATTGCAAGTGACACGTTGAAAGTGTAAATGAAATAGGGATAATTATTTTTTTTATGGGGCGTGTCACGAAACGAATATCAACGGGGTATGAAGTTAATTACAGTGAAATTATGAGATGATGTGACAATGTGTATGAGAGAGAGAGAGAGAGAGAGAGAGAGAGAGAGAGAGAGAGAGAGAGAGAGAGAGAGAGAGAGAGAGAGAGAGAGAGAGAGAGAGAGAGAGAGAGAGAGAGAGAGAAGTATCTGCAGCAAAAGGAAGAAAAAAAACTTTGAGAAACAAAAGATAGCTGGGAAGATGACCAGGCCACCGACAGGTTCAAGAAGGAGAATAATATGTCGAATCTGAAGGAGAAAGCCGTACACAAGTAGAAAGAATGATAGGAGTAGGGAGAGGAGGTGGAGGAAACGAGGAAAATGGCAAGCACAAGAGTCACAGAAGAGTCTGCCTCGTTCACCTCAAACAACCACACACACACACACACACACACACACACACACACACACACACACACACACACACACACACACACACACACACACCACACACGCGCGCGCGCTATTCTTACACCTGGAAAAATTGCAGTGTCTGTGAGGGGGACATAGTGAACTGTGGCTAGGTTAGGTGAACACCCTTCCCACGCTATGCTTTAAGGCTCCCTGGAATATATTGTGGCCGAGGTTTTGAGACGTCCTGGTGTGATGTTTTGTGGGTTGTTGTTGTTGTTGTTGGTGGGTGGGTGGGTGTGTGTGTGTGTGTGTGTGTGTGTGTGTGTGTGTGGTGTGTGTGTGTGTGTGTGTGTGTGTGTGTGTGTGTACTCACCTAGTTGTGCTTGCGAGGGTTGAGCTCTGGCTCTTTGGTTCCGCCTCTCAACCGTCAATCAACAGGTGTACAGATTCCTGAGCCTACTGGGCTCTATCATATCTACACTTGAACTGTGAATGGAGTCAGCCTCCACCACATTACTGCCTAATGCATTCCATCCGTTAACTACTCTGACAATGAAAAATTTCCTTCTAATATCTCTGACTCATCTTCGTACTAATTTTCCACCTATGACCCCCTTGTTCGTGTCCCACCCGTGCTAAAGAGTTTGTCTTTGTCCACCCTGTCAATTTCCCTGAGAATTTTGTAGGTGGGTATCATGTCTTCCCTTACTCTTCTTTCAGAGACGTGAGGTTCAGCTCCCTTAGCCTTTCCTCGTAGCTCATACCTCTTAGTTCCGGGACTAGTCTGATGGCATACCTCTGAATCTTCTCTAACTTTGTCTTATGTTTAACTAGGTATGGACTCCAGGCTGGAGCTGCATATTCCAGGATTGGTCTGACATAAGGGGTATTCAGGGTCCTGAACGATTTCTTACACAAGTTTCTAAAGGCAGTTCTTATGTTGGCCAATTTAGCATATGCCGCTGATGATATACTTTTGATGTGGGCCTATTGGGACAGGTTCGGTGTGATATCAACCCCAGATTGCTCTCTGTGTATAGATATGTAGCAACTAGATACTGCTACAACCCGTGCTACTTGGAACTGTTTGTTCCTAGCAGCCGAATCTAAAACAATAAAGCCCCATCTCATCATAAGCCCGAGAGCAGGTCATTGCAGCCAGATAAAAGCTTGGTCTGGATCAGAGCCCAGGAAGCCCTCGACGTGTTCATGTTACTTACTCTGGGTTAATGGGACGCTTAATTGTCTCCCGGTTTGTGGTAGATGGTAGATCAGGGGTCAGAGGATGGTCAGAGAAAAGTCAAGGAAAGGTCAGGAGTCAGGGGGAGGTCTAGGGTCTGGGGAAGGCCAGAGACAAAAAGTCAATGGGAGGTCAGAGGTCAAAGGAAGCTCAGAGGTCTTGGAAGGTCAGAGTGTCAGATAATTTGTGAAAGATCAGGTAAGGTCGGGAGCGGTCAGGAAACCTGGTTGACGACTCACTGGAAGATCAGGAGAGGGTGAAAGGATCAAGCAGGGGGAGATGAGGATGTAAAAGTATGATCAAGGATACTCCAGGAAATTAGAGGAAGACCAAGAGATTAGAGGAAGACCACAGAGTCAGATAAGCAGCCGAGGCATAGCTATTCCAGGTTAAACTTCACCAGCGTTAATATACTTGGTCTGAGAGGTCAAGCATGGCATTTTTCATTAAAGCAAATATACGCGTATGCTAGCTGCAAGGTATGCCAAGATGTGTCCACTTCCTGCCGGTCTCATCTGTCTGTTTCTCTCAATTATGAAAGAAACATTGTTCAGCTGTGAGAGACTGAATCAACGATGGAACAATACCTGATGAGCCTCACAAAAACAGAAAACACCCTTGCTTGGTCTCGCGTCATCGCCTCAAGTCTACGGCCATAAGCAAGCGGTACAAAACACATGGCTTTGAACTACCTTTTCATATTTTAACATGCAAGTGTTTCACTCCCACCTGAGCTCCGCTCCAGCTCATTTTGAACCGGAGGAAAGAAACACTGCCTCTAAGGGATCGAACATGCACACTTTGAAGGTAGTGAACATAACACTAAGTAATGGAGGCAGGTGATGAATAAACATCAACCAGAGCTGAATTTTGTAATGAAATAGCATTAAATTTTTTTTGTGGTGAAATAACCCACCTGAATCACCCCCCCCCCCTCCCCTTCCCTTCCCTTTCGTGTGTTGAATTCAGTCACGCCATGGTTACAGCAACCATTAAGGCAATAGAACATATAATACAGCAAGGTACATAAAATACAAAACAGATTTTGCCGTGAAGATCACTTCAACCTGATTCTCAGTCCACACTGACTGCCCACTTGTAACAGCAGACGTACAGGACATAATATCTTTCCCCTCGTGCGAATAAAGACAAACTTTTTTGCAATTGTATTTTTGGGAGAAAGCACAGCATGAAATTG
>WNGS01165751.1:35129441-35184441 GCA_020271785.1 Procambarus virginalis | reverse complement strand
TTGAATATTTAAGGTGAGGGGGGGAAGCGGGATAGATGAGGGGAATAAGTGCATAAGAAGTGAATATAGAGAATGAAGGTAGGAGACGATAAGAGAGGGGGTAGGGTAACCCGGATGTTGGGGTTAGTAGTTTCTGGTAATTCTGGTGTGATTTGTTCATATTTCGTCACTTCCTCCCTGAATGATCTGTAGGAATTGCCTATTATATCATGCCTATTTATTTCGTGTTGACTCCACTAATATTTCTCACACCCTGTACCATTAGGAAGCAGAACTCATATTTCTCATTTACAATTAAATGCTACAGTTGTTCCCTGTTGCAAACTTCCTCAGATTTATGCAATTTGGTAAATTGCCTCTCACGCTCTCTTGCTAAGGCAGCGTGGCAGCGTTAGTTGTATGAGGTATAACTTGCAATAAATGGAGCAGCTTGCAAAAATTTCCACGGCTAGAAGTCGCTATACTCGTATGGATCTACTGTCAGGTGCGGGTTTCCCTTCATCTCCCTTGTACTAACCCTTCCCGCCTGTGTCTCAAAATATTCTTAGAATCTGTCTTCGTCTCCGACTGATCACAGCAATACTGGATGTTATTCACAGAGGACGTAGGTACCTGTCTAACCTTCGAATGTCGTAAACTGCTACGACATCGTAATGCACTTCAGGTAGCCATTTTCCATGTCGTAGCCTGTCACGACATCTTTGTACACTTCAGATAGGCTCTTAACAGAGCGCTTACGGACGTCGTAAGTAGACACGTAGCTCTNCATGTGTAACACTCACAGGATAAGAAGTCCACTCACAGGATGAGTGGCGCTGCCCAATAAACTCACCCCTCGGGGGAAAAAAAAATACATCCCCATTGTTGCTACACTATCTAATATATATTGACAAGTGTGGTTCTCGGCGTTGCTTTAGCAACGGAGGCCACATCTTCGCTACAAACAACATTCATCACTGTAACCATCTTCACTACACACTCTCTTCACCATCGAAATCACCTTCACTAAAGTCTCCTTATCATCAATAAATTACACAAGCAAACTAACAATCATGCAGAAAATAATAAGTAAGGTGAATCACAGTACTGGAGTTTGGTATTATAGCGAACTTAGAATATGGTATAATTTGCCATTGTTATGGCAAAATGGGAAGCATGGAGTTCGGGCAAAAGCCCACTCTGCAAATGAACAAATCCACAAGGGCCGTGACGAGGACTCGAACCTGCGTCCGGGAGCATCCCAAACGCTGCCTTAATCGACTGAGCTACGACATGGTGAAAAGAGTTGAAACCGAAGTTCTACTGAACTTACTGGATCCTGCAGCATCTCCGAGACACAAACCAGGGTTTAACACAACTCCCCCCCCCATGCACTGACATGGAAACACACACACACACACACGCTGACTCCATACACAGTTTCAAGTGTAGAATGATAGAGCCCAGTAGGCTCGGAATCTGTACACCGGTTGATTGACAGTTGAGAGGCGGGACCAAAGAGCTAAGCTCAACCCCCGCAAGCACAAATAGGTGAGTACAAATAGGTGAGTACACCACACACCACACACACACACACACACACACACACACACACACACACACACACACACACACACACACACACACACTTTGATGACATGGTAAGGTAATTATCAGAAGAAACAACTAAGGCATTACGAATATATAGCGCTTGCGAGGGTTACGAGGATAAAGATCTGGTTTAGGACGGAGGGAGGGAAGAGTGCCCAACCACTGGGAGCGTCGGGGGATCGAACGCCGTCTGATGATGCAAAAATGATGCCGTTCCTGTACAAACCAGTCCAAGGTAAGGTGATTATGAGGAGAAATCGCTAAGCCAATATGGTTATATAGTCCTAGGAATGAATCTGAGGATGGAGTGATGAGAATGGTGCCCAAGCACTTTGGATCATTGGGATAGAACGCCGACCTTGCGAGATAGAGGATCGTCCTCTACCGTCCAAGTGGCTTGGTTAAATCTGTTGACTCATATATAACAGTCAAAATATGTTAAATCATATTTCTACTGTCCACCACACACTAGAAATTGAAGAGACACCTCGTTTCGGTCCGTCCTGAAGCATTATCAAGTCGATTGTGATGAAACGCAGATTGAATGATGAAGATTAAGTCACCCAAAAGGTGGCACGGGCCCGTAAGTGGTGACCCTTTTGAGCCATTACCAGTATCAAGAGCAAGATGAAACGAAGGAAGGGAATGATCAGGGGGAAAGCACCAAGTCATTACGACTATATAGCACTGGGAAGGGGTCAGGATAAGGATTTGGGATGGGACGGGGGAAAGGAATGGTGCCCAACCACTTGGCTGGTCGGGAATTGAACCCCCAACCTGCATGAAGCGAGACCGTCCAAGATGAAAAGATGAAAATAGAGGAAGATAATCACTAAAGAAAAATAAAAAAAAAAAATAAAATACAAAAAAAAATAAAAAAATAAAAAAAAAATAAAAAAAAAATAAAGAAAAAGGTACGGAAGGTAAGGTGAAATAAAGGGTGTAATAATAGGAATAAGAAAGGGATCGTGTGAGAAAACAAGAGAAAGAAATAGAAAGAAAAAAGGAAGGGTAAGGGAAGGGAAGGGAACTATCAGGGGGAAAGCGCCAAGCCATGCCAACTATATAGCACTGGGAAGGGGTCAGGATAAGGATTTGGGATGGGACGGGGGAAGGAATGGTACCCAACCACTTGGACGGTCGGGGATTGAACGCCGACCTGCAAGAACGCTAGTCATGCTAGTTAGGAAGTTTAGAACATTTGAGTATATACTTTGAAAGGAAAGAACCAACAGCAACAAATCCAGGACTCGGGTTCAGGTTGGGTATGGTTCTTGTATTAAAACTGTTGTTTTTGATCTATCATTCTTGCTCATATGATACGGTGCTCGTACGGTTATGAGATGATCCGGAAGATGAGCGCGTACGGTTATGAGATGATCCGGAAGATAAGCTCGTACGGTTATGAGATGATCCGGAAGATGAGCGCGTACGGTTATGAGATGATCCGGAAGATAAGCTCGTACGGTTATGAGATAATCCGGAAGATGAGCTCGTACGGTTATGAGATGATCCGGAAGATGAGCGCGTACGGTTATGAGATGATCCGGAAGATGAGCGCGTACGGTTATGAGATGATCCGGAAGATGAGCGCGTACGGTTATGAGATGATCCGGAAGATGAGCGCGTACGGTTATGAGATGATCCGGAAGATGAGCGCGTACGGTTATGAGATGATCCGGAAGATGAGCTCGTACGGTTATGAGATGATGCGGAAGATGAGCTCGTACGGTGTTTATCATCCAGAGCACCGTACTTTTCATACTCCCGCTGTCTTAGATATTCCAAGGTGCTGCCTACGTCTTATTCTAATTACAACTTGTTTCTCGCTATGACACTCAACATTTTCAGTACGAATCTATCATAGTGATAGGTTGTTCTATCTATTCTACCCTAATCCGGGGGTTCGAACATTGCCAGAACCGCAACCAAGATTTCAGCACCAATATCTGTTAGCGCAGCAACTGATACGGCTAACAGGATCAGAAGGAGGAGCAGGAAAGTTAACGCCGCGTAAACAAAGACTAAGTTTTTACTCACTAAATCCTGAGTCGCCCTCTTCAAGTCGAACCTCGCCTATCTAATCACCTTGCCTATCGTATCGTTATAATAAACGGCTCCGACCATGGGGACGTAGTTATGTATCTAGATGTAGGGGTCACTGACCAGGCAGCCGTATGCATTCTCATTAATCCACATGTTATCGTGTGAACTAATTTTGGCGTTCCATTTCACTTCATAACTCCAGGAACCTGAATGAACGATTCTACCGGTAATATCAAACCATCTTACCGTCGCCCCTCTCATTTTAGCTTCAAAGTTCCCAAGGCCTCCATACTCGCAAATTAACTTCTAGTTCTTATTAAATAATGTTGGGATATCTAAGAATATCGGAGGTTTTAAACGAGGATTTATAAATGCTCCTTGAGAGATAGTGCTGCTGCCAATTTTGGTATATTCCGTATCACCCTTTGTAAGCAGATCTATTTTATGACGTTTATTAATTGTTACTGTCCGTATACGTCCATGCAATCCCCATTTTGTTTCCTCTGATGTTATTGAAGAGGCATATATATATGACTTAACTGATATTGGAATGTTGCCAAAGGTAATGGTCTCCCAACAGCGGCGAGGAGTTGATTTCTACTTGAAATCGGCCATTTCGTTACCAGACCAGAGTCTGACTCCGTCATACCTGATTTACATTTTAACTTACTGTGATTCATAAGAATTCATAATGGAGGGGTGAGTAAAACAATCTTGTCTGGTGACCAAATCACCGCAGTAAAGCAAGTTAAAATATTTATTTATCGCTAAGCCCCAGCCTTTCTAACTATGTTTGTGCTTCACAAACACCAAAACTTGTAAGTGGCTCTGTGCTCGAAGGTCGAAGACTGCTAGCTCTATTTCCGTTATGCTGTCCAGGTGTTTAGGGCACTAAATCTCACTTACCGTCGATCCCTTGTAGATGAAGCCGTCAATTGAGGGAGGCAAGTCAAGGAACAAAAAGGATCTGTCTACAAAGGACATTTATTTGACTAACCGGTCTCTTATAGAGAAGGTGTATTTCTCATAGTTTATCATTAGATTTGCGATTTTCAGTTTGAAAGGATCATCGTCTTACTATGTTTCTTGGATATTCTTTGCATGTGTTCCTGGGATATTCTCTACAAGTGTTCCTGGGATTTTCTCTACAAGTGTTCTTGCGATATTCTTTGCATATGTTCCTGCGATATTTTTTAAGTGTTCTCCTATGCTATTATCTACGGTCTCATTTATCTTAAGTATTGCACATATATACAAATAGTATTAGCTGTATGTTGCATTCATTTTATTGATAAGCTTGATTGATTTTATGTGGAAATTTCCACTTTCATCTTTCCAAACCAGTTTGTTTCTCATTATGGAAAAAAATATTTGGTCGTATATTAAAGGTTTAACTGTAAACATTGCCTCTCTTAAGCTTACGCGGCCGTTGGTTGCTTCAAAGAATAATGTTTAGTTCTAAATATACACGTATATCGCGTTCTAGTTACCTAAACAGTATCGTTCTTAGCACAGGGCCAGAATATTTGTAATACCATGCTGATGCATATTAATGCTGAAGTCCATAGATAATACAAGCATATGGTTATATGGTAAATTAAACTGCGGTTCGAAACCAACGCGAGTTCTACTATTACATTAAACAAACTTCGGAATCAATTATTCTTCTGTTATTCTAGAAACCCTCTTTTTCCTAACACTCTTATCTATAACGTCTACCATTTTGTTATATATCTCAGATGGAGTCTCACTAGTTGGTGCTTTTTGGAAAGGTTTTCCTGACATTATTCCATGATAATCGCTTTCAAAAGCAGCGAAGTTGTAGCATCTTATTGTCGAAGACAACATAGTCACTAAGAAGGCAAAGATTAATACTCTACTAAAAGAAAACATTTCCGTAAGAAAGTCAAACTAGCTCATTAGATAGACTTGCTTTGGTATAAATAAATAAATTTAATAAATAAGTAAATAAATCAGTTTTTTAGCAGGATTGCATTCAAATTTAGTTATCTTGAAATTTAAAGAACCTGAGAGAAATAGACTTTCATGAATCAGGGGAATTATCATTTTCTTTGCATAGGGTAAGGAACTATCACGCTTGCATCACGTCTATTCAAGGGATCCATAGTAAAAACCGGGACAAAAGACTCGGTAGGACCCTTAAGGGATAAGACCAACCAAGTTATAGTAGTAGTTGACATCCATCAGTCTCAGGAGACTGTGGTGTAGCGCTCTGGTTGTCAGTCTGGAGTGGCTTCACTCCAAGTTATACTTGACGATATAAGGGGCAGCTAACACTCTGAATGAATACTTTACATCAGAGTTCACATTAAATTGAAAAATTCAAACTAAAATGTTTATTCAGGTGAAAGTACATACATAGAAGATGAGTTGCAAGCATAATGTTGGATTTATACATAAAGCTAGTACTTACAATACCCAAGGCCACTAATACGCACAGCGTTTCGGGCAAGATGTAGGGAAAAAACACTTAAGACTAAAACTTAATACTAATTGAGATTAAAGTATAAATTGTGTTGAAAGGGAGGGAGGGAGGGAGGAGGGGGGGGGAGAGGGGACATGGCAGAAATCAGCAATTAAACTTGCTATTTTCAAACAGTATTGTTTGAAAATAGCAAGACATGGATTGACATTTAGGGGGTAAGGTAGGTTACATGGAGTTTATTAGGTAGTACTTAGTTTTTTTCTTAAACTGGTTGAGAGAGGTACAGCTTCTGACATGATTGGGAAGGTCATTCCACATTCTGGGTCCCTTGATTTGTAATGCATTTTTAGTTTGGTTAACGCGCACTCTGGGAATATCAAAGAGGTATTTGTTTCTGGTGTTGTGCCTATGGGTTCTGTTACAACTTTCTCGGAAGCGTTTAAGGTCAGGATTGACATTACAGTTTAGAGTTTTAAATATATAGAGTACACTTGAAAGGAGGTGCTGTGACTTCATATCAAACATATTCACAGATTTAAGTAAGGGTACCGAGTGCTGTCTGGGGCCAGTTTGATATTGTTCTAATATCAGCTTTGTATTGAGTAATTGGAGAACGTAGATGATTTTTGAGTAATTGGAGAACGTAGATGATTTTTGGGTAGTAGAACCCCAAGCACAATACCATAATTGAGATAAGAATAGATGGGAAAGTAATAGAGCGTCACCAGGGCAGGGAGAGGTACATAATATCTGATCTTAGAAAGAATGCCAACAGTTTTGGAAACTTATTTGCTATATTTAGAATGTATTCCTCGAAATTCAGCTTGTTATCGATGAGGACACTAAGGAATTTACCATCTACTTTATTACTAATTTGGATATTGATTATTCTTAGATTAATTTGATCTGAGGATTTATTACCAAACAAAATATAGAAGGTTTTGTCAATGTTAAGGGTGAGTTTGTTAGCAGTTAGTCAAAGATGTACTTTTTTAGGTCAGTATTCACTGTAACATTCAGAGCAAGAGGGTTAGGACTGGAGAAAATGTGTCACCAGCAAATAAAATTGGTTTGAGGTGTTGAGAGGCTTTTGGAAGATCATCAATGTAGATGAGAAAGAGGAGAGGGCCAAGAGAGGGCTTGTGGAACACCAATGCTGTTGGATAGGGTGGGAGAAATGGAATTATTCACAGAAACATACTGGAGCCTGTCACTAAGGTAAGACTGAAGGTATTGCAGGGAGTGACCTCTGACTCCATAATGATGTAATTCAAGAAGAAGGTTTTGGTGGTTGACAGTGTCAAAAGCCTTACGCAGGTCAACAAATAACCCAACAGAGAACTCATTTTTATCAAGAACTGCATATATCAAGTTAATCATACTAATAAGTGCATCGTTAGTGCTTTTTTTTTTTAGGTCTGAAGCCATATTGGCAAGAGCTAAGTATATTGTGTTTGGCTAGATAAGAGTAAAGTTGCTTGTAGATTAGCTCTTCAAATATTTTTAACAAGGTTGACAGAACTGATATGGGTCTGAAATTGTTGACATCAGTGAGATCCCCACATTTATGGACTGGGGTTACTCTCGCTTTTTTTTTAAGAATATCCGAAAAGGTCTGGAGTTCAAGGGATTTGTTGTAGAGCAATACAATGGCAGGAGCTAGAAATATGGATTTTTTTTTGTAAGTTAGAGTTGGTATCTCAGCATGAGGTACTTTGCTTTACATGTAGTTTACATTTTGTACTTTGACTCTGTTTTAAGTTAGTTTTTAGTTTAGTTCATTTATTATGCACCCCATACCCATCTTGTGGGCGGTAGTGGAAAGGATTACAGAGGCACATAATGGACTCGGGGACTTGTTTTATGAGAAAGGATTATCTCATTAACATCAGTGGAATTAGCGGGAGTTAGGTACAGAGACTATTATTAGGTATTAGAAAGATTACACAAAATCTCAATACCCACACACATATTGGAAGCATGTGAAGAGAATGAGTTAAAGTATATCCCCATAACATGCGATATAATCAGTAAAAACATTAACAAACTGAAAAATTATAAAGGCCCAGGTGTGGATGGAATTCAATCTAAAGTCATAAGGGACTGGCATATGAACTCAGATTACCACTGAAATTCCTTTTCAGAAAATTTCTGGACCAATGGATAGTTCCCTTAGACTGGAAATAGGCAAATGTTATCCCTGTCATCAAAAAGGGAAGAAAGTTTTTTTTTGCCCGAAACGCTGCGCGTACTAGTGGCTTTACCAGATTGTAATACTGTCCTATTCAATGTATTTTCACAAACCCAATGTACCTTCTTGTATATAAATAAATAAATAAATAAATAAATAAAAATAAATAAATAAAGAGCTCTACAGAAAACTTCCGTTCAAATCTGCCCGAAAGAGTCGGAAGAGTGGTAGATGATTTTTAATATACAAAATGCAAGACCTTGCATGTGGGGCATAACAATGCACAGCACAACTATCAAATCAACACCATTACCATGCAACAGATTGACGAAGAAAAGGACCTGGGAGTCAGAATCCCAGATCACAGAAAGTTTCACAGCACGTGAGAATGGCAGTAAAAAAATGGCAACCAAATCCATGGGATAATCAGACGTAACTTTGATTTAAAGGAAAAAATGTAGATATTCAACTGTATAAATCTCTACAGTGCCCCCCTTTGGATTATTGTAGCCAAGCATGGTGACATCATCTTCAGAAAGACGTACTGTGTCTGCTTTGGAGAAAGTCCAACACAGGGTATCAAAAATCATTCGTGAACTAAGACGACTTCTATACCAGGAGCGGCTGAGGGCCACGGAAGCTAACCACACTTCCTAATACTTCAAGCCAGACATGACAAGGCTGATCTCATCGAAACTTGTTCAAGTATTGAACAACTTGGAGGACATTCATACAGACCACTTCCTCAAAAGGTCTGAAGTATCGCGAACAAGGAGCATCGGATTTAAGCTGAACAAGCCACAATGTAGAACAAAAAACAGTTGTTTGTTTCAGTCATGGAATCGCCAACCCACCGAAGCCATATATGCAAAAATACTGCTACAATTTAAGATCCAAATAGATAACATCATCAAGATAATGCAAGGACCTTCGACAAGCCGCCGGATTCCTGTCTTCGTCGTGGTTACTAGATAGATAGGGGCCCTTAACTAAATTCAACTACATATGTCACGGGCTGGTTTACTAAATATAATATTACGTTAGTTCCCAATCAAAGTAAATACGTTTTCTGTAACGAAAAATTTAGAGAAAATAGTAATTTGAAATGGGTGGTCTTTTATAATTATGTTCTCTGCCGCCCCCGCCCCCATAGAAAATCAAGACGCGTAATTACCTAAGTACTCAGTACCCACTTAGTTGTGCTTGCGGAGGTTGATCTTTGGCTCTTTGGTCTCTATGGTGAAATTACCTTAGTGCAGTTACAGGATGAGAACTACGCTCGTGGTGTCCCGTCTTCCCAGTACTCTTTGTCACATAACGCTTTGAAACTACTGACAGGTTCGGCTTCCACAACCACCTCACTCGTTCCAACCGTGTTTGCGAAAAGTTAATTTTCTTATATTTCTTCGGCATCTTTGTATAGTTAGTTTAAACCCCTTGTTCTCGAAGTTCCAGCTCTCAGGAATTTTCCTCATCATTTTTGGCGATTCCCGTTACTATTTTTTGCACAATGATCATATCACCTTTTTTTCTTCTATCTTCAAGTCTTGACATATTTAATGCCACTAACCTCTCCTCGTAGCTTTTGCCTTTCAGTTCCAGGAACCAGTTGCACAGTTGCAGGTCTCTGCAACTTTTCCAGTTCGATGATGTGTAATCATCTGTGTTTGACGAGAATGAGCTACTGCTTCTGAGTACCCGGCTGTCAGCCAGTAATTGGGTAGTCTGAAGCAACCTCATGTATGCGAGTGCAATGATCTTGAATTTGAACTCAATCGTGTATGGAGTGAAAATTCAAGACATCTTTTACTAGCGTTGTTGTTGTTTTTGTGTGTGTGTGTACTCACCTAGTTGTGCTTGCGGGGGTTGAGCTCTGGCTCTTTGGTCCCGCCTCTCAACCGTCAATCAACAGGTGTAAAGGTTCCTGAGCCTATTGGGCTCTATCATATCTACACTTGAAACTGTGTATGGAGTCAGCCTCCACCACATCGCTTCCTAATGCATTCCATTTGTCAACCACTCTGACACTAAAAAAGTTCTTTCTAATATCTCTGTGGCTCATTTGGGCACTCAGTTTCCACCTGTGTCCCCTAGTGCGTGTGCCCCTTGTGTTAAACAGCCTGTCTTTATCAACCCTGTCGATTCCCCTGAGAATCTTGAATGTGGTGATCATGTCCCCCCTAACTCTTCTGTCTTCCAACGAAGTGAGGTTTAATTCCCGTAGTCTCTCCTCGTAGCTCATACCTCTCAGCTCGGGTACTAGTCTGGTGGCAAACCTTTGAACCTTTTCCAGTTTAGTCTTATGCTTGACTAGATATGGACTCCATGCTGGAGCCGCATACTCCAGGATTGGTCTGACATATGTGGTATATAATGTTCTGAAAGATTCCTTACACAAGTTTCTAAAGGCCGTTCTTATGTTAGCCAACCTGGCATATGCTGCTGATGTTATCCTCTTGATATGAGCTTCAGGGGACAGGTCTGGCGTGATATCAACCCCCAGGTCTTTCTCTCTGACTCTTGAAGTATTTCATCTCCCAAATGATACCTTGTATCTGGTCTCCTGCTTCCTACCCCTATCTTCATTACATTACATTTGCTTGGGTTAAACTCTAACAGCCATTTGTTCGACCATTCCTGCAGCTTGTCCAGGTCTTCTTGAAGCCTCAAGCTGTCCTCCTCTGTCTTAATCCTTCTCATAATTTTGGCGTCGTCAGCAAACATTGAGAGGAATGAGTCTATACCCTCTGGGAGATCATTTACGTATATCAGAAACAGGATAGGTCCAAGCACAGAGCCCTGTGGGACTCCACTGGTGACTTCACGCCAGTCTGAGGTCTCACCCCTCACTGTAACTCTCTGCTTCCTATTGCTTAGGTACTCCCTTATCCACTGGAGCGCCCTACCAGTTACTCCTGCCTGTTTCTCCAGCTTATGCATCAACCTTTTATGGGGTACTGTGTCAAAGGCTTTCCGACAGTCCAAAAAATGCAGTCCGCCCATCCTTCTCTTTCTTGCTTAATCTTTGTCACCTGATCGTAGAATTCTATCAAGCCTGTAAGGCAAGATTTACCCTCCCTGAACCCATGTTGATGGGTTGTCACGAAGTCTCTTCTCTCCAGATGTGTTACTAGGTTTTTCTCACAATCTTCTCCATCACCTTGCATGGTATACAAGTTAAGGACACTGGCCTGTAGTTCAGTGCCTCTTGTCTGTCACCCTTTTTAAATATTGGTACTACATTAGCAGTCTTCCATATTTCTGGTAGGTCTCCCGTTTCCAGTGACCTACTATACACTATGGAGAGTGGCAAGCAAAGTGCTCCTGCACACTCTTTCAATACCCATGGTGAGATTCCATCCGGCCCAANGGAGGGCAGAGCAGTGGGTGGAGGACGAAGCTAGTGGGGTTGAGGACAGAGTAGGGGTGGAGGACGAAGCTAGTGGGTGGAGGACAGAGATAGTGGGTGGAGGACAGAGCTAGTGGGTGGAGGACCGAGCTAGTGGTGGAGGACAGATCTAGTGGGTGGAGGACAGAGCAAGTGGGTGGAGAGGCAGAGCAAGTGGGTGGTGGACAGAGCTAGGGTGGAGGACAGAGCTAGTGGGTGGAGGACAGAGCTAGTGGGGGAGACAGAGCTAGTGGGTGAGGACAGAGCTAGTAGGTGGAGGGACAGAGCTAGTGGGTGGAGGACAGAGCTAGTGGGTGGAGGACAGAGCTAGTGGGTGGAGGACAGAGCTAGTGGGTGGAGGACAGAGCTAGTGGGTGGAGGACAGAGCTAGTGGGTGGAGGACAGAGTCTAGTGGGTGGAGGACAGAGCTAGGGGTGGAGGACAGAGCGAGCTAGTGGGTGGAGGACAGAGCGAGCTAGTGGGTGGAGGACAGAGCGAGCTAGTGGTGGAGGACAGAGCGAGCTAGGGGTGGAGGACAGAGCGAGCTAGGGGTGGAGGACAGGCGAGCTAGTGGTGAGGACAGAGCGAGCTAGTGGGTGGTGGACGGAGCGAGCTAGTGGGTGTGGGACAGAGCTAGTGGGTGGGGACAGAGCTAGTGGGTGGTGGACAGAGCTAGTGGGTGGTGGGACAGAGATAGGGGGTGGGGACAGCTAGTGGGTGGAGGACAGAGCTAGTGGGTGGTGGACAGAGCTAGGGGTGTGGACAGAGCTAGTGGTGGTGGACAGAGCTAGTGGGGGAGGACAGAGTAGTGGGTGGAGGACAGAGCTAGTGGTGGAGCCAGAGCTAGTGGGTGGAGGCCAGAGCAAGTGGGGGAGGCCAGAGCAAGTGGGTGGAGGTGGTAACCAGCAGGAGATGGTGCTGAGTCTTCAGACTTCACCCTCTTCATGGGAGATAAGGAGCAATTCAGATTTTTATCATTAAGAGGAAAACAAATTTGTTTTATTGCATCGATGTCCGGAATGAGTTCAGTATACCCCAAAAATGCTTTTCAGGCCCATATTATTAATTGCCATCGCATTTGGAAAATTAAAACTTACAGATAATGAACCTTAGAACTCAGAATTACCTAGAGACAACTTGAAGAGACATAACTTGTTATCAACACAGCTTGATAACGTGTGGCCTCGTAACCTTGCACACGTAAGTCAAGTCTCAGATATGGTGGTTATCGAACCTCAAGAGATCGTCGACATATTACATATTCGTATATGTAACCTTTTTAGTAATGGGTTACTCGTTCACTAATTTAACATTGCAAGCGTTATAGGGAGTTCTGGGTGTTGACAACATAGTGCGTTTTCTATAGGAGCTATTTGAGATGATGTACTTGTTGTGTTGAAAAACTCTAATTTTGAGATAGTTAAAATTAGAATTTTGGGCCAAAATCAAAAGTTTGCTCGTGAGAAAAGCAACACCTCTTCACACTGAAGGACTGGTCGCTCCAGTCCAATACCTATCCAAGTTTCATGTAATTTATATTATTTTTAATTTATCATATTTAATGCTTAAATTAATATATATATTAATTATCAATTATATTGCGTATATCTTTTAGGAGTCCTGTGAAATATTTGTTGAACCTTTAATTATTTGCTATTCCCAGTCATTTAGAAATCTTTCTCACCTACAAATTTATATTTTGTGGTAATTATATAACCTCACATGTAAATGGTTCTCTTATAGTCGCTTAAAAATGTAATTTGTTAACTACACAACACTCAAGAAAGAATACCCTAGATCGTTCCTTATGACGCGGAAGCGATAAGCCAGTAAGACTATACAGTGTAGGTGGATAAAGCAAACAGTCATTATCAGATAATCACCACTAGGCAACACGGGACCGTTTCCAAGAAAAGGTTAGCTATTGACTTACGTTAGGCAGAGGTTTACTGCCAAGATGCAAATCCGTGATACAGGACGGCAACCTACACATCCAATGACTCTATCCAACATTTCTGAAGTAGTTATTCAACAGGTTGAAGCTCTCCATCTCTTTCAAACATTCGGCATAGCAAGGCAGTCGGGGATACAAAAGGTCGACTCAAGACTTGTGCCGACCTACTCTGCTCCACCTGTCACTCTTCTCTACTAACTCTGCCTATTTTAGTGATTTTCGACCTCCTTATGAAAGAAGGCAGATGTAGTTTCGGTACGCTAAAAGAAGACGCTGAGTATAGTCACTGGTCTGAGTAACTGGCAAAATTCCTGAGACAATCTCTCGACAACTGATATTTCTTGTTCACCTTTCGCTACTGTGGTTTTAGAAAAGGAGGCCGAGCTGCTGATTTCTTGTTAAATCTCTCCACTAAGGGGCCAGTACGACTATATCGCACACGGAAGGGATACGAGGACCGTCGGGGATCGAACACCGACCTACAAGCAGTGAGGACGTCGCAGTGTCGACTAATCGAAGATCATGTGTTGTTGTCCTGGACATTGTAGTGGGCACCTTAGATGAAGTGTGCTACTCTGGATTACATGCAAAGCTTCAAGCATTAGGTATATCAGGCTCCATTTTACAGTTAATAAAGGACTATCTTCCAGAATGAACTTTAACAGTAGGTCTCATTGGGGTTGAATCTGAGAACCTCTTAATCAGTGCCAGTTTACCCACAAGGTACACACGGCGCTGGATCCAAGCGTATTGACGTTTGCTTTTACATTGGGCAATTTCAGCGTCG
This sequence comes from Procambarus virginalis, assembly GCA_020271785.1. NCBI lineage: Eukaryota > Metazoa > Arthropoda > Malacostraca > Decapoda > Cambaridae > Procambarus > Procambarus virginalis. The sequence continues at coordinate 35,170,039 of WNGS01165751.1, read as the reverse complement.
AGGAGAATGAGAACTTGCTGCATGGGTGACAGCTTCTCCTCCATATCGACCTACCCTGGCTCTGCGTCCTGGAGAGGACACTTCAGCCTCAACAACCCGAGCCCAAGTGCATAGTCTTCCGAGACTGCAGTATGCCTACCACCACAGTCTAGTGTGCTTGGCTCTTTGTTGTTGACCGTCTACTTGAGCAGGTCATCCTCCTGTTTAAATAATACTTATAGTAACGATGTGAACCATTGTACACATTGACATAATGGACAATTAGAAAGTAAAATTTGGTGCTATTAAATTTGGACAAACCGGAAAAGGTTTTGTATTTATGTTGATAATATAACCTAACATCCCGGGCTAGGATGGCTAGTTTATACACGCTATCTCAGCACTATACAGAAATTCAATATATATAAATAGCAATATACTGAGAAATTCACATTTCATTAGCATATATGCTTCGGGACCATTCGCGCTTGTTCGCATATATATATATATATATATATATATATATATATATATATATATATATATATATATATATATATAAGCACACAGAATGATCAATAACATTGATCACAATTATGTGGCAAATAACCACATTGAAAAGTGAATGAGTGCTGAAGAATTTTCAACCTTGCATGGGAACTTTTTTCAGCAGCAAATGCAACGTAAGAAGGCCACTTCTTGTTGAAAGCACTTCAGCATTCGCCTAACTTTTCAATATTTGCTGCATTATATATAATTATATATTATATATCAGACTTAGTCAGCTTTACGTATAAATACGAAGTCCAAAGATAAGACGACAAGAGTGTTGACAAGAAGCAAGAGATTACAAGCATGGGAGGTTCGGGTGATGGACTTTTTGTTGCTAAGCGGACTTAAGACATCGGGGGGTATATAAGGCGGCCACAATCACCACTCACCATCACTCGCCACCATGAAGCTCCTGGTCTTGTGTTCACTGGTAGCGGCGGCTGCCGCCTGGCCAAGCTTCGATCTGGAGGGCTACCAGAGTGACTCCTCGGGTGAGTTCAATTCTTACTGTTGTTAATCTTACTTTAGACTCTGAACCTCACCTAACCTCCACGGGTGAACAGCCCCCCCACCAATGCTACTCTCACATTCGACCACACACGCTCACTTTCTCATTTGATAGTCTCATTATGAACGCATCTATTATATAAATAGTCACGGTATAGATCTTGTTCATCTTGTTCAACACCGAACTGGGAGGTTGTTTGCAGACTTATACTACCATATTACAAACATTACACCCATTCTCGCTAACTACCTTCAGTTATCCGTTGTTTGTTATTTTAGATTTAGCTACTCAGAACGAAATGTCCATGTAGCACGGGCTATGGTGAGCCCGTAATTCAGTTATCCGTTTATACGTAACCAACAAGAGCATTATATGTGGTTTGTGGTTCCCAAGGAACCAATTGTTGACAACCTTATCTAATATCTTTGATTGTTAATTTCGTGTGGAGCTATTACGAATTCCATTCATTATGTTTACATATAATTTATTAGACCTTGGTTACTTAGAAATAACATTCTATGTTATTTTATAGAATATAGAATGTTATATAGAATAACATTCTATGTCAATTGGCTATGAGAGGCTATTAATGAGCGACTCGACAGTTTATTTATCAAGATCGAAGTAATTTGAGGCAATTAACGTCTTACGTAATTATCAGAAGGCACCAATTCAGGTAGATTAATAATCAACGTCAAACAAATTTTAGTTTGATGGTAACGAGGGATGTTCCTGTTAACGTGGAGGAGGGCGGTAATCCTGGGTAGTTAACCATAGGAAGCATGATTGACCACAACGAGAAAACTCCATTATCGAGGAAAATCTGCGTCAACAGAATATTTCATACGAAGTCGTCTTGTCATAACATCGAAATTTTACTTATATGGAGGTAGGCTCCCAAAGCTAGAAAGGTAGTTTAGACATCATTCTAGTAGTAGTAGACATCCATCAGTCTCAGGAGACTATGGAGTTGCGCTCTGGTTGTCGGCCTGGAGTAGCCTCTCCACGACGCAAAGCCAAGGTAGAATGTACATCATTCTATGTACACTCATAATAACATAATGTGAGTTCATTCTCTAGTACTGTGCCCAGAGCTGTGCCGTTGTACAAGTGAGACTCACACGGGCAACATTGAGCTGACGGGCAGCATTAGATTGTCACATTGCTGACCCTTCTACTAGTGACTCCCACTACCCTCTTGGTCCTATTTCAAGCATTTATGTTGAACCCGAGGTTCCCTGATAACTTATCTAAAATATCCCCATTACAAGGTTCTCTATTCCCTGTTCTTTGTTTACTAGCAGTAAGTCCCATAAATGATTTCCCTTAAATCGCTTTACAATATATTACTTGACAAAAATATTAGTCAGTTGTAACATTATTGTATTGTAACCTAGTTGAGTTATGTAGCACATGAAAGGTAACAGGAAATGGGATGGAAAACGGAATGAAGGAACGATGCTAAACCACTTGGACCATCGGGAATCGAATGCAGGCCTGGAAGATGCAAGGCCGTCACTGGACGGACCAGTCCAAAGGCCTTGCGTGATTGCCGTGATATTTTTTTTCCAAATTAGAAGCATTCTCTTGTTTCGATGTTTATGCCAAAGCTATGTGACAAATATGTTTAGTTCAACTTCTACTTGAAATATATAAGGCATTATAATATTGTCTGCTTGTAAGCATTAAACAACATTTATTTTGTCCAGGTTCGAACTTAGCCAAGAAACAGCAAGATGTAAACCACCTGCTGGAGCACATCTATGACCATCTTCACTATAAAGACCTGAAGGATCTCGCAGGGACCTTCTCCCCTGAGGCTGACACCTCCATCTACACTGATGATGGCGCAGCCGCCCATGCGCTTGTGGAGGAGCTCAAAGACGGCAGGCTGTTGGAGCAGCACCATTGGTTCTCACTTTTTAATACACGCCAACGTGAAGAAGCTCTCCTGCTCTTTGAAGTTCTGATCCACTGTAAAACGTGGGAGTGCTTCCTTGACAACGCTGCTTACTTCCGTGAGCACATGAATGAAGGAGAGTTTGTGTACGCACTCTATGTGGCTGTCATCCACTCAGATCTGGGACATGGCATTGTACTTCCTCCACTCTACGAAATCACTCCTCACCTGTTCACCAACAGTGAGGTCATCAACAAGGCTTACTCAGCCAAAATGACTCAGACACCAGGCAAATTCCACATGGATTTCACTGGAACAAAGAAGAACAAGGAACAGCGAGTGGCCTACTTTGGCGAGGATATTGGCATGAACATTCACCACGTTACTTGGCATATGGACTTCCCCTTCTGGTGGAAGGACTCCTACGGCTACCACCTGGACCGCAAGGGAGAGCTCTTCTTCTGGGCTCACCACCAACTTACTGCTCGCTTTGACGCTGAGCGTCTCTCCAACTGGCTGGATGTTGTTGATGAAATACACTGGGAAAAGGTTATTCACGAAGGATTTGCTCCACATACCAGCTACAAGTATGGCGGAGAGTTCCCAGCTCGTCCTGACAACGTCCACTTCGAAGACGTAGATGGTGTAGCTAGAGTGCGTGACATGGTTATCTTGGAGAGCCGCATTCGCGACGCCATTGCTCTTGGCTACATCACCGACAAAAGCGGAAACCATATCGACATCAGAAACGAGCACGGCATCGACCTACTAGGAGACATCATTGAATCTTCAGTGTACAGCCCCAACGCGCAATATTACGGAGCCCTGCACAACACAGCTCACATAATGCTTGGTCGCCAAGGTGATCCTCACGGCAAGTTCGACATGCCTCCAGGTGTCATGGAACACTTCGAGACTGCGACCCGTGACCCAAGCTTCTTTAGACTGCATAAGTACATGGACAACATCTTCAAGGAACACAAAGACAGCCTTCCTCCCTACACCAAATCAGACCTCGAGTTCCCCGGCGTAGTTGTGGAAAGTGTTGCCATTGATGGAGAACTGAAGACATTCTTTGATACTTTCGAGTTCAGTCTTGTTAATGCAGTAGACAAGTCTGATAACGTGGCAGACGTTGCCATCTCTGCTGATGTAAAGCGCCTCAACCACCAAGAATTTTCCTACAATATTGAAGTCACCAACAACAATGGCGGAAATGTACTAGCAGCCATCCGCATCTTCTTGTGTCCTACTAAGGACAGTAACGGAGTCAGGTACACCTGGGATGAAGGTCACTGGCATTGCATTGAGCTGGACAAGTTTTATAAAACATGTAAGTATATCCTACCTTCTACCGTTTTACTATTTATAAGGTAACTATATATTGAGTCATCCAGGTATTAATGCTAGCATCAAGTTAATGATTTAAATACTTATAACTTTTGAATGGAATATTTTGACATTTAAAATAGGCAAACGAGACTATATGTAAAATATTTTGTGCATTCCCTACAGTGTCTCATGGATCTAACCACGTTGTTCGCAAGTCAACCGAGTCATCAGTGACAGTCCCTGACAGACCAAGCTTCGACGAATTGAAGAAGAAAACTGACGAGGCCGTAACAAGCGGCAGCAAACTTGATCTTCACGAGTTCGAACGGTCGTGTGGCATCCCCAACAGACTGCTCTTGCCTAAGGGTAAGGAGAGGGGAATGGAATTTGCCTTGTTTGTGGGTGTGAGCAACGGCGACGAGGATAAGACCGTAGACAATCCTGAGGAACTTGGCGCCACACATGCTCAATGTGGCATTCACGGAGAAAAGTACCCAGACAAGCGGCCCATGGGTTTCCCCGTCGACCGCAAAATCCCAGATAATCGCGTCTTCCTCGAGACTCCCAATATCAAGAGGATCTTCGTCAATGTCTTCCACGATGCGCACCATGATGAACACTAGACCCAACATCAATACAATGAGCCTCAACCTTAACTTGTATTTCAAGAATGGGAGCCAATTTATGTGTACACCTGTGTAAAACTTAGCTCAAGATTAAATACCACTTGAAGGAAACACTTGAGGAGTGAATACATATTGAAGGAACACCTATTGAAGGAACACCTATTTAATGAACACCAATTGAGTGAACACAGTTGAATGAGCATCAGTTGAATGAACACAACTTGAATGAATACTTTAGCAATAAACATCAACTGAATGAACACAACCTGAATTTACACTGCAGGAATGAACACCACTGGAACTAACACAATATTATAGATAAACGTTTCCAAATTATAAATTCCCTAAGTTTTTATCTGAGGTTGAACGTATATGAACAACAACAACAGCAAATATAAAGTGCTTAATATATACTGCCTGTAAAACATGCCATTGTCATATTCACTGGACGAAAATGGTCCCAAATAAAAAAAATATACAAGATCTTTTAATTGTTTTAATCAACAGCTATTGTGAATTGACCAACCTTCCAAGTGCCATACATACCAGAGAATCGCTACTGGAAGTTATATTAGTTTAGCGTACGACCAGAGAATAACCCATTTAAGATTCAAGCAAATTGCTGACGCACCTCACAGACGCTAATTGTCATCAATGTGGTCAAAACACGATACACACACAGATGTTAAGGGGCTCGCTTGGTCCTTTCTGTTACGTTATGGTCTTGTCTTACTTCGTCAGACTTTTGACAACTAAGATAATTGTTGCCTACTCGTGTGAATATGTCGACTGCTTGAGGTGGTACATGGCGTTCTTCGGGTGACGGAGGGCCACATCTTCACTATACTCTATCTTCATCACTGCAACCAGCTTCACTACTGACAACCATCATCACTGGCATTGGAAAGTGTTGCCACTATCTTCACTACTCACGACCATCATCATCATCATCACCACCTTACCTCTCCTTCACCACCTAACAAACCCTTCACTACCTTCCCTGCCCTTCACCACCTTCCCTGCCCTTCACCACCTTCCCTGCCCTTCACCACCTCCCCTGCCCTTCACCACCCCTGCCCTTCACCACCTCCCCTGCCCTTCACCACCTCCCCTGCCCTTCACCACCTCCCCTGCCCTTCACCACCTCCCCTGCCCTTCACCACCTCCCCTGCCCTTCACCACCTCCCCTGCCCTTCACCACCTTCCCTGCCCTTCACCACCTTTCCTTATTCCCTGTGATTATTTTCATTACACACCGCCTTCCTCAGTAAATAATCACTAGACTTACAATCTAGTAGAAAATAATATTCTTCAAGAATGTTAAAGTTAGAGTTTAGTATTTAGCGATTGGAAGATGGAATCATTTCCCATTTCATGCAACAGGGGGACATACGACTCGACCCCAATCCACCTCCAATCCTACTTCAGCAACCACCAGTCACCCTGCAAAGATTAGTGAAGTGTCTGACCTCCGGCCTCTGACCGACAAACTAACTCGAGGCATCTGTCTCTTGATCGTGAGCTGTGATCAAGAGACAGCTCCAAGCCTAACGACTATATAGCACTTAGAAGGGGTCAGGATAAGGATTTGGGATGGGACGGGAAGGAAAGGAATGGTGTCCAACCACTTGAAGAGCCAGTGATCGGGCGCCGTCTTGCAACCTTGCACTGATCATTCCAAGTAGCGCATCTCAAAAAATACATCCCGTGCCTGAGAAAAGGACACCATAAGAAAATACATTATACAATAATGAATACTAGGAGAATGCAATTGTTAATGTAACAATTAAGGGAATCTGGGTACAAGTAACAGGATGAACAACCCAACGGGTTTTCTTCCTATTGGGGAGTGTTGTACATGCTGCTATGCATGTGTAACACTCACAGGATAAGAAGTCCACTCACAGGATGAGTGGCGCTGCCCAATAAACTCACCCCTCGGGGGAAAAAAAAATACATCCCCATTGTTGCTACACTATCTAATATATATTGACAAGTGTGGTTCTCGGCGTTGCTTTAGCAACGGAGGCCACATCTTCGCTACAAACAACATTCATCACTGTAACCATCTTCACTACACACTCTCTTCACCATCGAAATCACCTTCACTAAAGTCTCATCATCATCAATAAATTACACAAGGCAAACTAACAATCATGCAGAAAATAATAAGTAAGGTGATTCACAGTACTGGAGTTTGGTATTATAGCGAACTTAGAATATGGTATAATTTGCCATTGTTATGCAAAATGGGAAGCATGGAGTTCCGGGCAAAGCCCACTCTGCAAATAAACAAATCCACAAGGGCCGTGGCGAGGACTCGAACCTGCGTCCGGGAGCATCCCAGACACTGCCTAAATCGACTGAGCTACGACAGGGTCAAAAGAGTTGAAACCGAAGTTCTACTGAACTTACTGGATCCTGCAGCATCTCCGAGACACAAACCAGGGTTTTACACAACTCCCCCCCCATGCACTGACATGGAAACACACACACACACACACACTTTGATGACATGGTAAGATAATTATCAGAAGAAACAACTAAGGCATTACGAATGTATAGCGCTTGCGAGGGTTACAAGGATAAAGATCTGGGTTAGGACGGAGGGAAAGAAGAGTGCCCAACCACTGGGAGCGTCGGGGGATCGAACGCCGTCCTGATGATGCAAAAATGATGCCGTTCCTGTACAAACCAGTCCAAGGTAAGGTGATTATGAGGAGAAATCGCTAAGCCAATATGGTTATATAGTCCTAGGAATGAATCTGAGGATGGAGTGATGAGAATGGTGCCCAAGCACTTTGGATCATTGGGATAGAACGCCGACCTTGCGAGATAGAGGATCGTCCTCTACCGTCCAAGTGGCTTGGTTAAATCTGTTGACTCATATATAACAGTCAAAATATGTTAAATCATATTTCTACTGTCCACCACACACTAGAAATTGAAGAGACGACGACGTTTCGGTCCGTCCTGAAGCATTATCAAGTCGATTGTGATGAAACGCAGATTGAATGATGAAGATTAAGTCACCCAAAAGGTGGCACGGGCCCGTAAGTGGTGACCCTCTTGAGCCATTACCAGTATCAAGAGCAAGATGAAACGAAGGAAGGGAATGATCAGGGGGAAAGCACCAAGTCATTACGACTATATAGCACTGGGAAGGGGTCAGGATAAGGATTTGGGATGGGACGGGGGAAGGAATGGTACCCAACCACTTGGACGGTCGGGGATTGAACGCCGACCTGCAAGAACGCTAGTCATGCTAGTTAGGAAGTTTAGAACATTTGAGTATATACTTTGAAAGGAAAGAACCAACAGCAACAAAGCCAGGACTCGGGTTCAGGTTGGGTATGGTTCTTGTATTAAAACTGTTGTTTTTGATCTATCATTCTTGCTCATATGATACGGTGCTCGTACGGTTATGAGATGATCCGGAAGATGAGCGCGTACGGTTATGAGATGATCCGGAAGATGAGCGCGTACGGTTATGAGATGATCCGGAAGATAAGCTCGTACGGTTATGAGATGATCCGGAAGATGAGCTCGTACGGTTATGAGATGATCCGGAAGATAAGCTCGTACGGTTATGAGATGATCCGGAAGATAAGCTCGTACGGTTATGAGATGATCCGGAAGATGAGCTCGTACGGTGTTTATCATCCAGAGCACCGTACTTTTCATACTCCCGCTGTCTTAGATATTCCAAGGTGCTGCCTACGTCTTATTCTAATTTCAACTTGTTTCTCGCTATGACACTCAACATTTTCAGTACGAATCTATCATAGTGATAGGTTGTTCTATCTATTCTACCCTAATCCGGGGGTTCGAACATTGCCAGACCCGCAACCAAGATTTCAGCACCAATATCTGTTAGCGCAGCAACTGATATGGCTAACAGGATCAGAAGGAGGAGCAGGAAAGTTAACGCCGCGTAAACAAAGACTAAGTTTTTACTCACTAAATCCTGAGTCGCCCTCTTCAAGTCGAACCTCGCCTATCTAATCACCTTGCCTATCGTATCGTTATAATAAACGGCTCCGACCATGGGGACGTAGTTATGTATCTAGATGTAGGGGTCACTGACCAGGCAGCCGTATGCATTCTCATTAATCCACATGTTATCGTGTGAACTAATTTTGGCGTTCCATTTCACTTCATAACTCCAGGAACCTGAATGAACGATTCTACCGGTAATATCAAACCATCTTACCGTCGCCCCTCTCATTTTAGCTTCAAAGTTCCCAAGGCCTCCATACTCGCAAATTAACTTCTAGTTCTTATTAAATAATGTTGGGATATCTAAGAATATCGGAGGTTTTAAACGAGGATTTATAAATGCTCCTTGAGAGATAGTGCTGCTGCCAATTTTGGTATATTCCGTATCACCCTTTGTAAGCAGATCTATTTTATGACGTTTATTAATTGTTACTGTCCGTATACGTCCATGCAATCCCCATTTTGTTTCCTCTGATGTTATTGAAGAGGCATATATATATGACTTAACTGATATTGGAATGTTGCCAAAGGTAATGGTCTCCCAACAGCGGCGAGGAGTTGATTTCTACTTGAAATCGGCCATTTCGTTACCAGACCAGAGTCTGACTCCGTCATACCTGATTTACATTTTAACTTACTGTGATTCATAAGAATTCATAATGGAGGGGTGAGTAAAACAATCTTGTCTGGTGACCAAATCACCGCAGTAAAGCAAGTTAAAATATTTATTTATCGCTAAGCCCCAGCCTTTCTAACTATGTTTGTGCTTCACAAACACCAAAACTTGTAAGTGGCTCTGTGCTCGAAGGTCGAAGACTGCTAGCTCTATTTCCGTTATGCTGTCCAGGTGTTTAGGGCACTAAATCTCACTTACCGTCGATCCCTTGTAGATGAAGCCGTCAATTGAGGGAGGCAAGTCAAGGAACAAAAAGGATCTGTCTACAAAGGACATTTATTTGACTAACCGGTCTCTTATAGAGAAGGTGTATTTCTCATAGTTTATCATTAGATTTGCGATTTTCAGTTTGAAAGGATCATCGTCTTACTATGTTTCTTGGATATTCTTTGCATGTGTTCCTGGGATATTCTCTACAAGTGTTCCTGGGATTTTCTCTACAAGTGTTCTTGCGATATTCTTTGCATATGTTCCTGCGATATTTTTTAAGTGTTCTCCTATGCTATTATCTACGGTCTCATTTATCTTAAGTATTGCACATATATACAAATAGTATTAGCTGTATGTTGCATTCATTTTATTGATAAGCTTGATTGATTTTATGTGGAAATTTCCACTTTCATCTTTCCAAACCAGTTTGTTTCTCATTATGGAAAAAATATTTGGTCGTATATTAAAGGTTTAACTGTAAACATTGCCTCTCTTAAGCTTACGCGGCCGTTGGTTGCTTCAAAGAATAATGTTTAGTTCTAAATATACACGTATATCGCGTTCTAGTTACCTAAACAGTATCGTTCTTAGCACAGGGCCAGAATATTTGTAATACCATGCTGATGCATATTAATGCTGAAGTCCATAGATAATACAAGCATATGGTTATATGGTAAATTAAACTGCGGTTCGAAACCAACGCGAGTTCTACTATTACATTAAACAAACTTCGGAATCAATTATTCTTCTGTTATTCTAGAAACCCTCTTTTTCCTAACACTCTTATCTATAACGTCTACCATTTTGTTATATATCTCAGATGGAGTCTCACTAGTTGGTGCTTTTTGGAAAGGTTTTCCTGACATTATTCCATGATAATCGCTTTCAAAAGCAGCGAAGTTGTAGCATCTTATTGTCGAAGACAACATAGTCACTAAGAAGGCAAAGATTAATACTCTACTAAAAGAAAACATTTCCGTAAGAAAGTCAAACTAGCTCATTAGATAGACTTGCTTTGGTATAAATAAATAATTTAATAAATAAGTAAATAAATCAGTTTTTTAGCAGGATTGCATTCAAATTTAGTTATCTTGAAATTTAAAGAACCTGAGAGAAATAGACTTTCATGAATCAGGGGAATTATCATTTTCTTTGCATAGGGTAAGGAACTATCACGCTTGCATCACGTCTATTCAAGGGATCCATAGTAAAAACCGGGACAAAAGACTCGGTAGGACCCTTAAGGGATAAGACCAACCAAGTTATAGTAGTAGTTGACATCCATCAGTCTCAGGAGACTGTGGTGTAGCGCTCTGGTTGTCAGTCTGGAGTGGCTTCACTCCAAGTTATACTTGACGATATAAGGGGCAGCTAACACTCTGAATGAATACTTTACATCAGAGTTCACATTAAATTGAAAAATTCAAACTAAAATGTTTATTCAGGTGAAAGTACACATAGAAGATGAGTTGCAAGCATAATGTTGGATTTATACATAAAGCTAGTACTTACAATACCCAAGGCCACTAATACGCACAGCGTTTCGGGCAAGATGTAGGGAAAAAACACTTAAGACTAAAACTTAATACTAATTGAGATTAAAGTATAAATTGTGTTGAAAGGGAGGGAGGGAGGGAGGAGGGGGGGGGAGGGGACATGGCAGAAATCAGCAATTAAACTTGCTATTTCAAACAGTATTGTTTGAAAATAGCAAGACATGGATTGACATTTAGGGGTAAGGTAGGTTACATGGAGTTTATTAGGTAGTACTTAGTTTTTTTCTTAAACTGTTGAGAGAGGTACAGCTTCTGACATGATTGGGAAGGTCATTCCACATTCTGGGTCCCTTGATTTGTAATGCATTTTTAGTTTGGTTAACGCGCACTCTGGAATATCAAAGAGGTATTTGTTTCTGGTGTTGTGCCTATGGTTCTGTTACAACTTTCTCGGAAGCGTTTAGGTCAGGATTGACATTACAGTTTAGAGTTTTAAATATATAGAGTACACTTGAAAGGAGGTGCTGTGACTTCATATCAACATATTCACAGATTTAAGTAGGGTACCGAGTGCTGTCTGGGGCGTTTGATATTGTTCTAATATCAGCTTTGTATTGAGTAATTGGAGAACGTAGATGATTTTTGAGTAATTGGAGAACGTAGAGATTTTTGGTAGTAGAACCCCAAGCACAATACCATAATTGAGATAAGAATAGATGGGAAAGTAATAAGGCGTCACCAGGGCAGGAGAGTACATAATATCTGATCTTAGAAGAATGCCAACAGTTTTGGAAACTTATTTGCTATATTTAGAATGTATTCCTCGAAATTCAGCTTGTTATCGATGAGGACACTAAGGAATTTACATCTACTTATATTACTAATTTGGATATTGATTATTCTTAGATTAATTTGATCTGAGGATTTATTACCAAACAAAATATAGAAGGTTTTGTCAATGTTAAGGGTGAGTTTGTTAGCAGTTAGTCAAAGATGTACTTTTTTAGGTCAGTATTCACTGTAACATTCAGAGCAAGAGGTTAGGACNTACCAAAAGACTTTTAGAACTGATCATAAACTGGAGAAGCGCATCATAAACAAGAAACACAAAAGACACGTCTCATACATTATCACCGTTTGAAAGTTCAAAGAGATGTCATTTAAAGTGGTCACTAATGAGTAAAATTTATAAAGAAAAACTCCATTGAAACTATTCGATCAAAAATGAGTGATGGTAATGAGGGAAATACTATGACCAATTAGGAAGGAATGAAAGAGATAAAAAAACAAATACGTATACAGAATATTTAACCTTGAAAGCTAAAATTCTAAATATTTTTGTGTTAAAGTATATGAACGGCTTATGTTCATGGGGGTTCATGTACGGAAATGGGGGTTGTTGTGAGGTTCAGAGTCGAAGAGTAGATTAACAACAGTAAGAATTGAACTCACCCGAGGAATCACTCTGGTAGACCTCCAGATCGAAGCTTGGCCAGGCGGCAGCCGCCGCTACCAGTAAACACAAGACCAGGAGCTTCATGGTGCGAGATGATGGCGAGTGGTGATGGTGGCCGCCTTATATACCCCCCGATGCCACCGCGCCCGTTAGCAACGACTATCCTTTTTCAATACCTATCATACTTGTAATCTTTGTGTTTTTACAACACTATCTTATCTCTGGAATACGTGTTTAAAGGAATAGGATTTTTTTTCTTGAATTCAACCAAGTTAATTTTGATTACTGTATTAGATATATTATTGGTAGCTAAAACGTAACTAATATAATGTCAGTTTTTCTGTCTGAGGCTTGAAGCCGACGCTGTTGGTTAGTTTCATTTAACTTTTCAGGGTGATTGAGTGTAGAAGGACTGATCACAGGTATGTGATTCGACCCCCATGCCCCTTTCACGAAGTCGGTGTGAATAAAACACATTTGATATTAATATTTTAGAATTTAGGTATTGACATACAAAATGCATATTCTGAATTGCAGATTGCATATTTAATTATTTTTTTTCTCTCTCTCTCTCTGTATATTCGAACAAGCTTGAAAGGTCCCCAAACCAATTTGCAACTGAAAACTCCACACCCCCGGATTCGAACCCAGACAGCCAAAGCACTGTGCACCTTGGCGTACCTGGTTCCTTAACTGCTTGATCACACTGGCTGTACAAAAAATGTTGGAAGTCGTGAGACTTATGTTCCCAATATCCGACAGCGCTTGGCGGTTAACTTGGGCATAGATATTTCATGGAATCACCTCACTTGGTGGGGCCACGTGAGCAACACATATCCAAGTGATGAAATAACTATGTCCAAGTTAACCCATTGACCGTTGTCGGATGTTGGGTAGTCTCACGACTTCCAACATTTTTTGTACAGTATCTTGAGGTTATCTTGAGATGATTTCGGGGCATTCATAGTGTCCCCGTGGCCCGGTCCTCGACCAGGCCTCCACCCCCAGGAAGCATCCCGTGACAGCTGACTAATACCCAGTTACCTATTTTACTGCTAGGTAACAGGGGCATAGGGTGAAAAACTCTGCCCATTGTTTCTCTCCGGCGCCCGGGATCGAACCCGGGACCACAGGATCAAGTCCAGCGTGCTGTCCGCTCGGCCGACCGGCAGTAATGGGAAGGGAGGTGATGGGATTGCTGGTGGAAGGAGTAGTGAGGTAGCGGAAGTGCGGGGGGGGAAGTGAGCTTGAGGAAGGGAGGGAGGCGGGGAAGGAATATGGGTAAGGGAGGTGGGGGTAAAGGACTGTGTGTTGTTCGGGGTTGTATTACTTGTCAAGATGTGCATCTAACTGATCGATGTAGATGTTGGATAAAATAGCCAAAATTGCCTAACAAGCCGATTTTTTGTTTAATATTAATGCATTTTTTGTTTATTTCTCTAATGGAATGATAAAGATTTTCAACATGTATCACATAAATTCACTTGAGTCAAACTTTAGAAACCTAATCCGACCTAAATATTCAAATTACCTCGTAATACTTCCTAATATAGGTAGAACTAAGCATAAGCTAGAAATTCTTGTTAATACAACAGGATAGCCCATCAAAGAAGGCTAGTTTGACCTAAGTAGTTCACTTCAACGCCAGGAGTCATATCACACCCTTAGGAGAGGTGCTTCTCTCACCTCAATCACGGCAGTTAAGTCTGTGTTAATTACACGATTTACGATCTGTATAAACACTACGAGATGGCGACACATCAAGGGTCAGTGTTGTGGACTAGCTCATAGTGCTTGAGAGTCCTTTGGTATAGGGTTGTTCTAGAGGTTGATGTAATCTATAATGCTTATTTTTACCTGTTGATATTATTATTATTGTTTTTGTGCATTACAAATAACCATTCTGTATGATATATTAAACGTGATTGTGAATCTTGCGTAATGTTGGAACTGGTTACATATTAACTTGCTGTAATTAATGATGTGCTGGAGGGAGGGAGTTATGAGGTAAGCGCCAAGCCATTACGACTATATAGCACTTGGATAAGGATTTGGGATGGGACGGGGGAAAGGAATGGTGCTCAACTACTTGGATGGTCGGGGGATTGAACGCCGACCTGCATGATGTGAGACCGTCGCTCTATCGTCCACCCCCAAGTGGTTGGGCTGGAGGTGGAGCTTATTATTCGCATAGTTACATTGTATTATTATTATTTATTGTAGATTTTTCTTGTTCATTTTTGTTATTTTATGCTGCTTTAATGTAAGTAAAATTGTATAAGATGATGTTTGTGTTATTGTTCTTCAAATTAATTCTTATGAAGCTGCAAACATTTTAACGACGCAGAGACACGATTGTACCTAACAGTAATAGTTGGGATATTAGTCAGTTGCAAGGTCTCTGTAAGACACTTGCAAGATTGTAGATTCTTTGTGTTTGTATCTCACCTGCTTGAATGCGCCGTGCGAATACTGACACACACACACACGCACACACATACACACACACACACACACGCACACAGCTACGTCCTCTCAGTTGATTGACGGTTGAGAGGCGGGACCAAAGAGCCAAAGCTCAACCCCCGCAAGCACAAATAGGTGAGTACATACACACACTCACACACACACACAGTAAAATAGGTCCCTGGGAGTTAGACAGCTGTTACGAGCTGCTTCCTAGGTGTGTGTGTGGGTGTGGAAAAAATAGTTAGTAGTTAGTAACAGTTGATTGACAGTTGAGAAGCAGGCCGAATGAGCAGAGCTCAACCCCCGCAAGAACAACTAGGTGAATACAAATAGGTCAACACACACACACACACACACACACACACACACACACACACACACACACACACACACTGTCACAGTATACGACACAGGTGGAGACTGAGTACTCAAATGAGTCACAGGGACGTTAGAAAAAACTTTCAGTGTCAGAGTAGTTAACAGGTGGAATGCATTAGGCAGTGATGTGGTGGAGGCTGACTCCATACACAGTATCAAATGTAGATATGATAGAGCCCAGTAGGCTCTCTACACCAGTTGACTGACAGTTGAGAGGCGGGACGAAAGAGCCAGAGCTCAATTCCTGCAAGCACAACTAGGTGAGTACACACAGAAAAATTTCTTCTTGCAGGCCTATCTTCATGACCGTGGCTCGTGAAGCCCATCTTCTAGCAATACAGCAGCAGTCAGAGTTTCATCCTCCAGGGGTTTTCCTTAGGCAACAGGGCCCCTCTTTCCTCCGGTTTGCATTTTCATGTTAAAGAGCAGAATGGAGACTGATATAACCCAATGAACAATATGTTTACACGGCTTCAGTGACCCCGTTGCTACGATACCACGGAAAATGATTGTGTAGATATACGTGCGTAATTCAACTTACATACAAAAGAAAAAATACGCATATCTAGACAAAAACCTACACAAATGCGCACACATATTATCGAGTCGATCGCAAGACACTTCTTAAAGTGTTTACGTGTGCAGGAAGATATCAGAGCCCCTTCACCCTTCTCTCCCTCGTCTCGTCCACCACCACCAACACCGTCGCCGTGTCGCCGGTGGCTACGTGCCTCGCTGGACATAGGCAGGAGATAACAGAGGTGGACACATACCAGAGAAGCACCACTAGTCAATCGCCTGTCACCACCCTCCCCCTTCAAGGCGGGAGACGCCCCCCACCAAGAATATCTCTCTACCTCTATATCACACTAGCGAGGAAAGGGACAGGGGAACAAAGAGATGGTTCCCTTGCTTATGTTGAAAGTCCAGCATCTCTACCTCTACTGGATCATGACCACAAGTTAAGGTTACATTATAAATATATAACAGTTATATTATACTAGAGGGGTACTTGACGTTGCCCTATTTGTTCATCGATATATCCATCCGTCCATATATTGATCTATCCATGTATCTGTCCCCTCTCTCCGAACTTCCTCCTCCCAGAAAATATATTATTAAAAACCATTGAAACAAGTGTATGGGTATAAGAAATTATGTTATTGTTACAAAACTCCCTATCAATCACCCGTTATATTTCACATCTGACTCCATGTTTGTCTTTGGACAGCCAAACTGACAAACACATTTTCTGATACATATAAATTATATATTATTCTAAATGAATGTACCTGGAGCTTGGGTCGACTCGGCTTTATTGAAAACAAATGAGAAACAACGAGGTCTGACGGCTGAGTGAACAGGGCTCGAGATTCGTAGTCGAGAGGTTCAGGGTTCGATCCCTGGCGGATCGATAATTCTGAATTAATTCCCATTTTCTGTCCTTATAATCTTCCCGTTCTCTCTCCCAGGAGTCAAAACATTCTCGAGTAAACTCAACTCTATCAATGATGAATCAACGTTGAATCAACATTATCAACGTTGAATCAACGTTGAATCAACATTATCAATGATGAATCAACGTTGAATCAACATCAATGATGAATCAACGTTGAATCAACATTATCAATGATGAATCAACGTTGAATCAACATTATCAATGATGAATCAACGTTGAATCAACATTATCAATGATGAATCAACGTTGAATCAACATTATCAATGATGAATCAACGTTGAATCAACATTATCAATGATGAATCAACGTTGAATCAACATTATCAATGATGAATCAACGTTGAATCAACATTATCAATGATGAATCAACGTTGAATCAACATTATCAATGATGAATCAACGTTGAATCAACATTATCAATGATGAATCAACGTTGAATCAACATTATCAATGATGAATCAACGTTGAATCAACATTATCAATGATGAATCAACGTTGAATCAACATTATCAATGATGAATCAACGTAGAATCAACATTATCAATGATGAATCAAGGTAGAATCAACATTATCAATGATGAATCAACGTAGAATCAACATTATCAATGATGAATCAACGTTGAATCAACATTATCAACGTTGAATCACGTTGAATCAACATTATCAACGTTGAATCACGTTGAATCAACATTATCAACGTTGAATCAACATTATCAACGTTGAATCAACGTTGAATCAACATTATCAATGATGAATCAACGTTGAATCAACATTATCAATGATGAATCAACGTTGAATCAACATTATCAATGATGAATCAACGTAGAATCAACATTATCAATGATGAATCAACGTTGAATCAACATTATCAACGTTGAATCAACGTTGAATCAACATTATCAACGTTGAATCAACGTTGAATCAACATTATCAACGTTGAATCAACGTTGAATCAACATTATCAATGATGAATCAACGTTGAATCAACATTATCAATGATGAATCAACGTTGAATCATCAATGATGAATCAACGTTGAATCAACATTATCAATGATGAATCAACGTTGAATCAACATTATCAATGATGAATCAACGTTGAATCAACATTATCAATGATGAATCAACGTCGAATCAACATTATCAATGATGAATCAACGTTGAATCAGCGTTATCGACCTTTAAATAAAAGTTGTTAACAGCCAGAGACGTAAGAAAACACTCTATGGATAATCAAGACCATATTTCAGACTTCATACGCCTTCTTGATTGTTACAATAAAAGCCAATCCTACTTAAAGAAGGGCATGGAGGGGGGGGGGGGTCGACCCCCCCAAACCATCGTATGACTCTTGCCATACAATCACAAAGCACCTTGCAAAGTTTGTTGAGGCTAGCCCAAAGCGTCTGTATGTTACTGTATTTTACCTAGTTTTGTACTTTATTATTTCTTAATAAAATCAAGCAATCTTAATAAATTTAAACAATCTTAAAAAAGTCTGTTGGAAACCCAATAACTCTTCTGAATTGCTGTAAGTGGAACAGTTTCAGGAATTCTTTTGTTTTATAATAATATATTATATATATATATATATATATATATATATATATATATATATATATATATATATATATATATATATATATATATATATACTTTTAATGTAAGTATAACAGATACTGAATTAACTGAAAGCGTTTTAGACCGTTAAAAAAACATTAATATTTATAATTGATTAAAATCGAAAAATTACATAATCGCTAAATAATATTTGACATTATAAGCAACAGTGTTGCATAGTGTTTCCGGCTTGGAGCTTTGTTCGGATAATTACTTACTAGCAACATGAAAAGTTAATGTGAAAATATGAGCTTCGGTTCGTATTGTAAAAAAAAGAAGAAAGAAAATGGAAAATAAGGTTATATTACTCTCAATGAAACTTTCCTTCTGCACCAACAATGACATATTGAAAACAATCAATGTATAGCATTGTATGCCACATGACAACAAAATTTCCTTCTGTACCAGGCTGAGCATGTATGATATAGATTTGTCACGCTGTGATATACAACATCCAAATGTATATCAGTACATTCCTCTCTCTGTCTCGTTGTCTCTGTCCTTTTCCTGTCTCCGTATGTCTATATTACCCGTCAGTATCACCTGTCTCTATGTAAACACATGTTCGAGACATCTGAAGTATTGTTAAGACGGTTCAGGGATAGGGGAGAGGGGGCAGGGAGGAAATTGTTCAGGTGGAACGTGTTGGAACTGTTGTAAGCTCATAGTTGGTGAGAGTACTCAGGTATATCCAGTGATTTCCATGACGTTATGAAATTGACTTTAAAATTTGCAAATTATTACGAATAAAATATTAAAAAAAACTGGGGAGATTTTTGTAGAAAGTCGAGCCGGTTCCTCTGAGATTTGCTATGTGAGCCAATCATGTGTAAACGAGAGCCGACATGCAGATCAGCCCATGTTGGGAATGTACCCAACAGCATCACTGTGAAAAGTTAGGTGAAGCTAACCCGAATGGTCTGGTCTCCAACCTCGAATAGACAGACAGATATTAAATATTAAAGACCTATATATGTTAGTGTATTTTGAGAGATAATGATAGCTAAACGATTCCAGCATAAATCTTCTATATACTTCTTAACTTGAGAAAGAAGTTAAACAAATTAACTCTTCAAAATTTATTAACACTCATACCCCCTCATATTTCTTCACTCATGCTCCATTCATCTTGTTGTTGATGATAACGACTGGTGAGCAATGCATGTGCAACAGACCACGGGCCGTGTTGCCACAGCTGCTCAGTACTCCAGCCGGCAACAACCAGGCCACCTCGTTGAGGACAGAGAGCAGTGATAAGTTATCACTATGTAGCCAGTTTCACTACTAGAGTAAAGGGTTAATTGATTATGTCTTCGAATTATCTGGTAACAATCTAATGCTACAGGTGGAGGGAATGGCTCCCTGGAGGTGGGAACTGGGCCCCTGGAGGAAAGGGTGAGGGACTGGGCTCGGGGTGGAGGGCAGAGCAGTGGGTGTGGACGAAGCTATGGGTGGAGGCAGAGCAGTGGGTGGAGGACGAAGCTAGTGGGTGGAGGACAGAGCTAGTGGTGGAGGACGAAGCTAGTGGGTGGAGGACAGAGATAGTGGGTGGAGGACAGAGCTAGTGGGTGGAGGACCGAGCTAGTGGTGGAGGACAGATCTAGTGGGTGGAGGACAGAGCAAGTGGGTGGAGGGAGAGCAAGTGGGTGGTGGCAGAGCTAGTGGGTGGAGGACAGAGCTAGTGGGTGGAGGACAGAGCTAGTGGGTGGAGGACAGAGCTAGTGGGTGGAGGACAGAGCTAGTAGGTGGAGGACAGAGCTAGTGGGTGGAGGACAGAGCTAGTGGTGGAGGACAGAGCTAGTGGGTGGAGGACAGAGCTAGTGGTGGAGGACAGAGCTAGTGGGTGGAGGACAGAGCTAGTGGGTGGAGGACAGAGCTAGTGGGTGGAGGCCAGAGCTAGTGGGTGGAGGACAGAGCGAGCTAGTGGGTGGAGGACAGAGCGAGCTAGTGGGTGGAGGACAGAGCGAGCTAGTGGGTGGAGGACAGAGCGAGCTAGTGGGTGGAGGACAGAGCGAGCTAGTGGGTGGAGGACAGAGCGAGCTAGTGGGTGGAGGACAGAGCGAGCTAGTGGGTGGTGGACAGAGCGAGCTAGTGGGTGGTGGACAGAGCTAGTGGGTGGTGGACAGAGCTAGTGGGTGGGGACAGAGCTAGTGGTGGTGGACAGAGCTGGGTGGTGGAGCAGAGCTAGTGGGTGGAGACAGAGCTGTGGGTGGTGGACAGAGCTTGGGTTGTGGACAGAGCTAGTGGGTGGTGGACAGAGCTAGTGGGTGGAGGACAGCTAGTGGGTGGAGGACAGAGCTAGTGGGTGGAGGCCAGAGCTAGTGGGTGGAGGCCAGAGCAAGTGGTGGAGGCCAGAGCAGTGGGTGGAGGTGGTAACCAGCAGGAGATGGTGCTGAGTCTTCAGACTTCACCTCCTCTTCATGGGAGATAAGGAGCAATTCAGATTTTTATCATTAAGAGGAAAACAAATTTGTTTATTGCATCGATGGTCCCGGAATGAGTTCAGTAAACCCAAAAATGCTTTTCAGGCCCATATTAATTGCCATCGCATTTGAAAAAAAAAAACTTACAGATATTGAACCTTAGAACTCAGAATTCCCTAGAGACAACTTGAAGAGACTAACTTGTTATCAACACAGCTTGATACGTGTGGCCTCGTCACACCTTGCACACGTAA
This sequence comes from Procambarus virginalis, assembly GCA_020271785.1. Classification (NCBI taxonomy): domain Eukaryota; kingdom Metazoa; phylum Arthropoda; class Malacostraca; order Decapoda; family Cambaridae; genus Procambarus; species Procambarus virginalis. The sequence continues at coordinate 35,148,705 of WNGS01165751.1, read as the reverse complement.
GTCAAGTCTCAGATATGGTGTTTATCGAACCTCAGAGATCGTCGATATTACATATTGTTGTTATATGTAACCTTTTTAGTAATGGGTTACTCGTTCACTATTTAACATTGCAAGCGTTATAGGGAGTTCTGGTGTTGACAACATAGTGCGTTTTCTATAGGAGCTATGAGATGATGTACTTGTTGTGTTGAAAAACTCTAATTTTGAGATAGTAATTAGAATTTTTGGGCCAAAATCAAAAGTTTGCTCGTGAGAAAAGCCACACCTCTTCTCACTGAAGACTGGTCGCTCCAGTCCAACTACCTATCCAAGTTTTCATGTAATTATATTTTTTTTAATTTATCAATATTTAATGCTTAAATTAATATATATATTAATTTATCAATATATATGCGTATATCTTTTTAGGAGTTCCTGTGAATATTTGTTGAAACCTTTAATTATTTGCTATTCCCAGTCATTTATGAAATCTTTCTCACCTACAAATTATATTTTGTGGTAATTATATAACCTCACATGTAATGGTTCTCTTATAGTCGCTTAAAAATGTAATTTGTTAACTACACAACACTCAAGAAAGAATACCCTAGATCGTTCCTTATGACGCGGAAGCGATAAGCCAGTAAGACTATACAGTGTAGGTGGATAAAGCAAACAGTCATTATCAGATAATCACTAGGCAACACGGGACCGTTTCCAAGAAAAGGTTAGCTATTGACTTACGTTAGGCAGAGGTTTACTGCCAAGATGCAAATCCGTGATACAGGACGGCAACCTACACATCCAATGACTCTATCCAACATTCTAAGTAGTTATTCAACAGGTTGAAGCTCTCCATCTCTTTCAAACATTCGGCATAGCAAGGCAGTCGGGGATACAAAAGGTCGACTCAAGACTTTGCCGACCTACTCTGCTCCACCTGTCACTCTTCTCTACTAACTCTGCCTATTTTAGTGATTTTCGACCTCCTTATGAAAGAAGGCAGATNTATATATATATATATATAATTACATTTGTAGGGACCAATAACCTCGGAGAAGAAAACAAAGAGTATTCAGGGAAGTTATTTATTTATTCCTCTGAATTGGATACACAAGCGCTGGAAACAAAAAACTTGGCTACTTTTGCTATCTCATGTTTGCTAAAACAGCTCCTCTCAGATTCGTGTGAAAATAAAGTGCACATTCAACGCAGAATCAAGTGTCTCTGATCCTATTGACGCAAACGTTGTTGCAATGCCCTAGGCCCTGTACTTACTGATTTTCTGAGTCTCCTTCAAAGTGACGTCCCAACTATCTTCAGACACACAGTTCTGTTGATATATATTAATCAATGTAGATGTAAAATTGCAATCCCAGACATCCTGTTACCATTCCTCCAAGATTGCCGTGGCCTTCATCTGATCCGTTTCCACCACCTCATTTCTGAATATATGGAGTTTCTTTGTGCTAAGCTAGGACGTAGCTAGAATTATCGTGGTGTCATTGATTGCTTAGTACTTAGCTAACTTTCCCTTTGACTTACGACAGATGAGACCACGGTGCACTTCAAGTACTACTCAAGTACTTTATCCACTGTTCCACAGCGCTCATAAAGGGAAACAAAGGGATGACGGCCACATACTACCTTAGCCCTCTTTTCTACCTTCCCCAGTGTCAGCATTAGCTAATAGAATTCTGTCCCGTGTCAGAGCCCAATATATTTTAAACCCACAATCAACCAGACCACTTTCGTACACAACATCGCCTGACATTCACTTGGAGCAGTTTATAACTCATGATTATACTTTTAGAAGTTTGATTATATTCGTTTTGGCGATGACGTAATCATTAATTTAGTGCTGTCAAAACTGCTAAGTTTGTTGAATGCCTGTAATCAAACTTATTAACTGGCTCAAGTTACCTGGAATCATGTAAATGAATCAGACATATAAGGCCATCCAAACGTATATCAACACCTATAAAGTATTCACAAATATTGTCATTAAAGTCGCGCAATTTACTTTGCCAAAAGGCCGTTCAAGTACAATGGTCATTCTAGGGACATAACCTAGAACCATGTCTAGGGACATTTTTTTTTTTTTTTTATTTATATTTTTACATGCAAGCATGCTTATAAGTACAATAAAAACAAAACAAACGCAACAAGCAGCACAATAAAGCACGAGCAAAAACATAAAGGACATAAACACGTACATAAACACAAAAACGCCGGCCGGAAGGGCCGACCACAAATTAACAATAATCACAAAACAATATACAACAATTACAGAACAAAATACAACAATAGATACAAACAAATACAACAATAGATACAAACAAATACAGAACAAAATACAGCAATGAATACAAACAAATCACAACAAAGAAGCCAAACATATCGGAATACAACACAGAAATGGTTCCAAAACATGTAATAAACAGAACAAGGCTACCAGCACCGCAAACATACACGGAGAGGCACCAACATAAACCGAAAAAAGAACAAATATAATAATAATAATAACAAAAATAAGAAAGGAATACAAGTATACAAACAAATTGTTCTGCACAATAACCCCGCACTTAAGAGGGCAAACAGCATAGCCAGAAGGGCACATAATACAATAAATCAAAGAAACTAATTTATGAAAAGGTATAGCCTAAAGTACAATTAACAGGGACAGTGGCCTGAAGGGCAAATAAACATCACAGAACATAAAAGTCCAATACACACTCTATATAAACCATCAAGATTGCGCATACTTTTCCGGCCACTCCGCTGCCGGGAAAAGAACACAATACGCCTCCCACACCAACAGGATTACTTCCGTAAGAGGGCGACGAAAGGACGTCCGAGGATCGGGCATCGAAAGCGGCACACTCTCAACAAATACCTGAGCCCGTGGAACCCAGACGGTCGAGGGGCACCACGGAACAGGCAGCACTTGGGGATAAAAGCGAACAACCAAAGGGTTGGTCACCGCATCGTGCTCCACGCCGGAGGCCAAGATGAACGGGACGTGCTTCCCTTTACCGGCGCGGGCAACGGGCAGCGCACACGTAACCTTTGCAGCCCCACAGGGCTCCGCAGCAACCACCGGACGGGACACCTGCAGGGGCTCCCCTCGCCGAACATCCTTCTTAAGTAACAACACTAGGTCGCGGCCTTCACCAGCACCCCCCTCACCAACATCTGGAGGAGCAACCACCTCCCACTGCGGGGAACCGCCGACAGAAGAACCAGGAGGGGAATCATACACACAATCCTGTGCATCAGCAGGTACATGGACGTCAGCGACCACCACCTCATCTCCCGAAGACTCCACATCAGCCCATGCAGGAGAAGAACGCTTGGACCGCTTGGGCACCGGGCGCACATCCTCAGAACCGGAGGCGGACCCAGAACCACGGGCATCACAAGCCGTGCGGACCAACGCCCGTCTCATGACTGCAGCAGCCTCAACCGCAGGGGGAACCGGACCACACACAACAGGAGGCCCCACAGCCTCCTCAGCACTCAGCGCAGCCTGGACCCGAGGCGAGGTCGCATGCGAGCACGCAGGGCCAGGCGCAGAAACCGAAGACGGGCACGCAGACGGTGAGGAGGGAGCATCAGAAAGACCCACGGGAGCATCAGGGACAGGAGCAGGAGTATCCACCGAGTGCATCGCAACATCCGGAACTGGGTCGGCGACATTCGGGGGAACTTCCACCACAGGGGGCGCAGTCGCGGCTGGAGAGGCGTCCTCTTCCACAGGAAGTGGCGGAAAGTCCTCCTCACTGAAGAGGTTCACAGGTGCAGAGGCGGGCGCAGAACATTCAGCAGCTTGATGGCCCGACAGGCCACAACGATAACATGTCCTAGGCTGGCGGGCGTAGAATACACGAACTGTGTACCCCAACAGCCGCACAGAGGACGGAATATCCTCCCGTAGCCTCATACCCAGGGTACGAATGTTCGTTCGGACGCCCTTAAGCGGGCTCGAAGACACCACATTCACACGCACACTCTCAATGGCGCCAAACCGGCCGAAATACCGCCGGAGCAGACCCTCTGGAAACTCTAACGGAGCCCCATGGACACTGACGTAGGTGAGGGCACCACTCCGATCCGAGATGGAAACAGTGCCCTCACCATCCTGTAGAGGCAGAGTCCGCCCCTCGTACCTACGGAGAAATGCACTATACGCCATTTCCTCAGTGAACTTGATAATCACCCGACGGGCCGTCACAAGCTCGACACCGTAGATGTCAATTACAGGCACCTGCAGCTGCTCACACGCCCGTGCAATCTCCGGGTACCCAGCCCGGCTTGAAAATTCCAGGCCCACAGACTGAGCCCGCAATACAGGTGGGATGGTGACCCCCATCGTAACGCAGGTCCGCCACGTCAGCAAAACGCCAGCCAGGCAACAACACTGGGGGGGCAGCTACGCCCTGCCACCTGGCGACCAAACAGCTAACTACCCTAGCAGTCACGGAGGGACACGTCCGCACTCCACGGCTGCTCAGGGTCAACTCCTGTCTAGGGACATGGTTCTGACTTTGGGAATAAATCACATCTGTTTCTCACATCAAACAATTTGTATCTCTCTTTTCTATCTGGATATCTCTTCTCCACGAGAAAAAATTACAGAAGCAATGAACAAATGTAAATGTATTTGCTTTGTAAAATATCATTTGTATACTGTGTGGATTTGGAACTCCTTGAATGGTTTTAACAGACTGGTGAAGAAATACCATAAGCTACTCTATGTTTTAGAGATGTATTTTATTATTTCAAACTTGAAAGGGAATGAACCGTTAATTGGATATCTAGTGCAACTTTTAATGGGTGGTTGGACACGAATTAGCAAGATGATTTTTATTTAGAGAGCATAAACGAGGAAAAGACCAAATCACCACTCATCAGGTTGTTTGCATGCCCCCCCCCTCCAAACCATGCATTTCAAATGTTGTTTTCTTTAGAATTCCATATTTAGGATCGAGTTTTGGGATTATCAAGCAAAGGTGGTTAGGTTCAGGTTGCTCTTTTATCATTATTTTAGAAATAGTCTTGTTATATGTAAAGGTAACAAGAATTCCATAGCATTTCAAAACTGACAACCATATCAGTATACAAAGCGTGCTGTTGTCGAGACCTGTTGGTTCCGAAGTATTTTCCGAGCATCGAAACGTTTTACGGATAACGAAAGGAAGTGGAATAGTACTTGTAGAAAGTATTGTTAATACTTGGCGTTTCTGCTATTGGAGCCCCAGGATGATAGCGTGAGAGTTGATGACAGTCCACAGAGCGTGGGAAATGACATTTCCTTCGCATTGATCATCAGGTACAGAGAAGGTTCAAGGTATCAACAGGATATCAACAGGGAATCAGTTTGGGCACTTTAGATTTCTTCTCTTATTGTGAACATCCATATCATTGTTGCTACGATTGCGGTCTCGTGTTTTTGAGACCGAGTTCGAATCTCTGGTGATTCAAGAGAATAATTGTGAAAGTATTGTAATATTGTTGTTTTGTCTGTTGCAAAATTACGTTGTATTGTTGTTATACAAGCGTGTTGTATTTTACTGTTGTGATCTTGTTAGAGCATTACACTGAACTTCTTGTCAGTCACAGTCACCAACTCGTCCTAATATGCGACATCTGCTAAACTTTTCATTACAAAATTCTTCTAAAGAAATCCTTTTTCGGCAGACAGTTGTATAAACAAATGACAAATAATAAATGTACTGATATATTAGCAAGATTGAAACCTGTTTGGTTTATCACTAGTGAATATAAGTCAGGTTAAAATGCATATTTATTAATGGTCTTGTTTTTTCTCAAAGTTAAAAAACTTTGCTTATGCATAATTTTTTGTTAAAAAATGCAGACCACCATCTGGTGGACAATATATACTTTGCCAGGCTAAATAAAATAAGAGAAACAATACAATTAATGTATTTAAACATACAATAGTGGATGGATGAACTCCATAGTCTGGTGACATTCATCTTTTTAATACTATATAATTGGTGTGGTTATTGTTGCTGTTATTAAAGATTCTCTAGCGTGTAAATATTGTGCAATATTGCTCAATTACTGACATGACAAATTAAATATTGCTTCAATAAAATTATTTTGCAAGTTCTTGTTGCAATAGATCCTTCAATATACACATATGTTTTACAAACTGCTGAAGAACTTTCACTAAATAATCGTAAGTAACAATGAATAATAATATGTTAAAATATGCATGCATTAATTCGTCATGGTTTGAAAGATATATTTTAAAAAGCAAATATCAAGCTACAAATGAAAACATTAATTTTGATATAGCTGTAGGTTCTCATTAAAAGTGTTCGTTGCTGGTGGTCATTGTTGGTGCTCGATGTTAGTGGTCACTCTAGTGGTGCTCACCGTGGAAGACCTTGACGTAGATTCTCTTGACATTAGGAGTCTCGAGGAAGACGCGATTGTCTGGGACTTTGCGGTCGACGGGGTAACCCATGGGCCGCTTGTCTGGGTACTTTTCTCCGTGAATGCCACACTGAGCATGCGTGGGACCGAGCTCTTCAGGGTTGTCTACGGTCTTATCCTCGTCGCCGTTGGTCACACCCACAAATAAGGCGAAGTCCATTCCCCTCTCCTTACCCTTAGGCAGGAGCAGTCTGTTGGGGATGCCACAAGACCGTTCGAACTCGTGAAGATCAAGTTCGCTGCTGCTGGCTACGGCCTGGTCAGTTTTCTTCTTCAGTGTCTCGAAGCTTGGTCTGTCAGGGACTGTCACTGAAGAGTCAACGGACTTGCGAACAACGTGGTTAGTTCCGGGAGCAACTGTAGGGAATAATATAAAAATTGCATGTTACAGTTTTTTATGTAATTAAAAGCATTTAATTAACAGGTTAATAATTAAAATATAATTTTATTGTGCATGGACGAAGCACAAGTTTCTCAAAATATAGCCATATAATTAAATTACAATGAGAGGCAGGGTATACTTACGTGATTTATAAAACTTGTCCATCTCAATGCAGTGCCAGTGACCTTCATCCCAGGTGAAGGTGACTCCATTGCTGTCCTTAAGAGGACACAAGAAGATGCGGATGGTTCCTAGTACTTTATGTCCATTATTGTTGCTGATGTCAATATTGTAAGAAAATTCTTCGTGGTTGAGGCGCTTTACATCAGCAGAGATGGCAACGTCTGCCACGTTGTCAGACTTGTCTACTGCATTAACAAGACTGAACTCGAAAGTGTCAAAGTATGTCTTGAGCTCTCCATCAATGGCAACACTGTCCACGACCACGCCGGGGAACTCTATGTCCGATTTGGTGTAAGGAGGAAGGCTGTCTTTGTGTTCCTTGAAAAGGTTATCCATGTATTTGTGAAGTCTAAAGAAGCTTGGGTCACGGGTCGCAGTCTCGAAGTGTTCCATGACACCTGGAGGCATGTCGAACTTGCCGTGAGGATCACCTTGGCGACCAAGCATTATGTGAGCTGTGTTGTGCAGGGCTCCGTAATACTGCGCGTTGGGGCTGTACACTGAAGATTCAACGATGTCTCCTAGTATGTCGATGCCGTGCTCGTTTCTGATGTCGATATGGTTTCCGCTTTTGTCGGTGATGTAGCCTAGAGCAATGGCGTCGCGAATGCGGCTCTCCAAGATAACCATGTCACGCACTCTAGCTACACCATCTACGTCTTCGAAGTGGACGTTGTCAGGACGAGCTGGGAACTCTCCGCCATACTTGTAGCTGGTATGTGGAGCAAATCCTTCGTGAATAATCTTTTCCCAGTGTATTTCATCAACAACATCCAGCCAGTTGGAGAGACGCTCAGAGTCAAAGCGAGCAGTAAGTTGGTGGTGAACCCAGAAGAAGAGCTCTCCCTTGCGGTCCAGGTGGTAGCCGTAGGAGTCCTTCCACCAGAAGGGGAAGTCCATATGCCAAGTAACGTGGTGAATGTTCATGCCAATATCCTCGCCAAAGTAGGCCACTCGCTGTTCCTTGTTCTTCTTTGTTCCAGTGAAATCCATGTGGAATTTGCCTGGTGTCTGAGTCATCTTGGCTGAGTAAGCCTTGTTGATGACCTCACTGTTGGTGAACAGGTGAGGAGTAACTTCGTAGAGTGGAGGAAGTACAATGCCATGTCCCAGATCTGAGTGGATGACAGCCACATAGAGTGCGTACACAAACTCTCCTTCATTCATGTGCTCACGGAAGTAAGCAGCATTGTCAAGGAAGCACTCCCACGTTTTACAGTGGATCAGAACTTCAAAGAGCAGGAGAGCTTCTTCACGTTGGCGTGTATTAAAAAGTGAGAACCAATGGTGCTGCTCCAACAGCCTGCCGTCTTTGAGCTCCTCCACAAGCGCATGGGCGGCTGCGCCATCATCAGTGTAGATGGAGGTGTCAGCCTCAGGGGAGAAGGTCCCTGCGAGATCCTTCAGGTCTTTATAGTGAAGATGGTCATAGATGTGCTCCAGCAGGTGGTTTACATCTTGCTGTTTCTTGGCTAGGGGTGGACCTGGACAAAATAAATGGTTGTTGTTTATTACATGCAAGTTATGAAATATTTGTCGTGAAGAAGACAATTTGCTTGAATGTATCTTTATAACAGAAGTATCAAATTGACAACTAACAAAATTTACTGACAAATTGCTAGCACTGTCACGTCCACCACGCTAGGCGAATATCAAAATGATCCCAGATGTTTAATTACTTGAAGTAATATTCTAAGAATATTTCCATTCAATATTCAGATTGGCTCAGCTTGTACATGTAATTCTGAAAAAATTTAACTGTATATTTTCAATTTCCATCGCTTTGAGATCAGTACGTAATAAATTCATTCTGAAGATACACGAACCAATTGTTGAACATAGTGGTAGCATTGCTGAGGACCAAGCATATCTTCCAAAAATGATATAGTTACTTAAAGCAAATATTTGGTACTTTAAGTACTTTAAAGTACTTAAAGTAAATATTTGGTAAAATGTACAGCAATGGACTATAGTAGCCAGCAAAATTCAGGTTCTCTACTATTAATCGTTTTGAGGACACGCGAAAACCCCAAACCAAACCTGAAGTTTGCCTAACATTGCACAAATTACTTCTAGGATTTTTATTTTTAGCGTAATACAGATGAGATTTGATTATTTAGTTTCATTTTTTAATGCAATTTGGGTAATGAAACGTTCAAAAAGTTTTTGGGCCTAATATTGCATTTTCGTATGTTTGAATTTTTTTTTTAGCTATGAGTACAGTCATTTTTAGAGGATTGGTTGCTAGGACCATATGACAAGTGTCCTCTCCAGGGACCAAATGACAAGTGTCCTCTCCAGGGACTATATGATAAGTGTCCTTTTCGAGGACTATATGACAAGTGTCCTCTCAGGGGAACTATATGACCAGTCACCTCAGGTACCATTATGATACGAGGCATCACAGACTACTTCATGACAAGTGGAGTTACTGACTACCACATAACATGGTATCTCACGCCGACCAATGATGTTTCAGACCATAGGGAATTATTTTGCGGCATTTATTGAGCGGTCAGAGAAACAATGAAAATGAATGACTAACTCAGCATTCTAAATACAACTGCACAGCGCACTGCTATGCACTATGAGGTAACATAGCGCCATGAGCTCTGTGGAGTTAGCAGCTGGTGTATACGCTCCACACCTGCTGGGAATGTTAGTTTGCTCTCGCCTTACGGTAATATTCCTGAATATTTCTCACATGCTGTACTGGGTACCAAAAGTCCAAGTCGGAAGATAAAACTGTTAAACTTTGATTTTACAGTCGGTGAAGGTGATCAGTTCTACCAAAAGACTTTTAGAACTGATCATAAACTGGTAGAAGCGCATCATAAACAAGAACACAAAAGACACGTCTCATACATTATCACCGTTTGAAAGTTCAGAAGAATGTCATTTAAAGTGGTCACTAATGAGTAAAATTTATAAAGAAAACTCCATTGAACTATTCGATCAAAAATGAGGTGATGGTAATGAGGGAAATACTATGACCAATTAGGAAAGGAATGAAAGAGATAAAAAACAAAATACGTTATACAGAATATTTAACCTTGAAAGCTAAAATTCTAAATATTTTTTGTTGTTAAAGTATATGAACGGCTTATGTTCATGGGGGTTCATGTACGGAAATGGGGGTTGTTGTGAGGTTCAGAGTCGAGAGTAAGATTAACAACAGTAAGAATTGAACTCACCCGAGGAGTCACTCTGGTAGCCCTCCAGATCGAAGCTTGGCCAGGCGGCAGCCGCTGCTACCAGTAAACACAAGACCAGGAGCTTCATGGTGGCGAGTGATGGCGAGTGGTGATTGTGGCCGCCTTATATACCCCCCGATGCCACCGCGCCCGCTTAGCAACGACTATCCTTTTTCCATACCTCTCATACTTGTAATCTTTTGCTTTTTACAACACTATCTTATCTCTGGAATACGTGTTTAAAGGAATAGGATTTTTTTTCTTGAATTCAACCAAGTTAATTTTGATTACTGTATTAGATATATATTATTGGTAGCTAAAACGTAACTAATATAATGTCAGTTTTTCTGTCTGAGGCTTGAAGCCAGACGCTGTTGGTTAGTTTCATTTAACTTTTCAGGGTGATTGAGTGTAGAAGGACTATCACAGGTATGTGATTCGACCCCCATGCCCCTTTCACGAAGTCGGTGTGAATAAAACACATTTGGTATTAATATTTTAGAATTTAGGTATTGACATACAGAATGCATATTCTGAATTGCAGATTGCATATTTAATTATTATCCCTCTCTCTCTCTCTCTCTCTCTGTATATTCGAACAAGCTTGAAAGGTCCCCAAACCAATTTTCAACTGAAAACTCCACACCCCAGGAGGATTCGAACTCAGACAGCCAAAAGCACTGTGCACCTTGGCGTACCTGGTTCCTTAACTGCTTGATCACACTGGCTGTACAAAAAATGTTGGAAGTCGTGAGACTTATGTTCCCAATATCCGACAGCGCTTGGCGGTTAACTTGGGCATAGATATTTCATGGAATCACCTCACTTGGTGGGGCCACGTGAGCAACACATATCCAAGTGATGAAATAACTATGTCCAAGTTGACCCATTGAGCGTTGTCGGATGTTGGGTAGTCTCACGACTTCCAACATTTTTTGTACAGTATCTTGAGGTTATCTTGAGATGATTTCGGGGCATTCATAGTGTCCCCGCGGCCCGGTCCTCGACCAGGCCTCCACCCGCAGGAAGCAGCCCGTGACAGCTGACTAACACCCAGGTACCTATTTTACTGCTAGGTAACAGGGGCATAGGGTGAAAAACTCTGCCCATTGTTTCTCTCCGGCGCCCGGGATCGAACCCGGGACCACAGGATCACAAGTCCAGCGTGCTGTCCGCTCGGCCGACCGGCAGTAATGGGAAGGGAGGTGATGGGATTGCTGGTGGAAGGAGTAGTGAGGTAGCGGAAGGGGGGGGGGAAGTGAGCTTGAGGAAGGGAGGGAGGCGGGGAAGGAATATGGGTAAGGGAGGTGGGGGTAGAGGACTGTGTGTTGTTCGGGGTTGTATTACTTGTCAAGATGTGCATCTAACTGATCGATGTAGATGTTGGATAAAATAGCCAAAATTGCCTAACAAGCCGATTTTTTGTTTAATATTAATGCATTTTTTGTTTATTTCTCTAATGGAATGATAAAGATTTTCAACATGTATCACATAAATTCACTTGAGTCAAACTTTAGAAACCTAATCCGACCTACATATTCAAATTACCTCGTAACACTTCCTAATATAGGTAGAACTAAGCATAAGCTAGAAATTCTTGTTAATACAACAGGATAGCCCATCAAAGAAGGCTAGTTTGACCTAAGTAGTTCACTTCAACGCCAGGAGTCATATCACACCCTTAGGAGAGGTGCTTCTCTCACCTCAATCACGGCAGTTAAGTCTGTGTTAATTACACGATTTACGATCTGTATAAACACTACGAGACCGCGACACATCAAGGGTCAGTGTTGTGGACTACCTCATAGTGCTTGAGAGTCCTTTGGTATAGGGTTGTTCTAGAGGTTGATGTAATCTATAATGCTTATTTTTACCTGTTGATATTATTATTATTGTTTTTGTGCATTACAAATAACCATTCTGTATGATATATTAAACGTGATTGTGATTCTTGCGTAATGTTGGAACTGGTTACATATTAACTTGCTGTAATTAATGATGTGCTGGAGGGAGGGAGTTATGAGGTAAGCGCCAAGCCATTACGACTATATAGCACTTGGATAAGGATTTGGGATGGGACGGGGGAAAGGAATGGTGCTCAACCACTTGGATGGTCGGGGGATTGAACGCCGACCTGCATGATGTGAGACCGTCGCTCTATCGTCCACCTCCAAGTGGTTGGGCTGGAGGTGGAGCTTATTATTCGCATAGTTACATTGTATTATTATTATTTATTGTCGATTTTTGTTCATTTTTGTTATTTCATGCTGCTTTAATGTAAGTAAAATTGTATAAGATGATGTTTGTATTATTGTTCTTCAAATTAATTTTTATGACCAAACAAATGTCTCAGTGTGGTTTAACTTACACATAAAAACAGATGTAGATTTTATGTTAACGATAATAATTTTCGAATATTTATTATTGATGGGCTATGACTGAGTGTGCAGTCATGACCGGGAGAGTGTAGCATGTTATGTCTTAAGGAAAACATTTAAATCAACAAGATTCGAAAGATAAATGTAAATGTTATTGTATCATAAAACAATTATTTCTGGTCTACTGCTCCTCAATACAAGCCTAGAAAATATTGAGTATATTCAGTGAATTGAACAGAACATTAATCTGAAAGCAATGAGTACACAGGGTGCAGTACTCCATACATTTGTTCTTCAGTCATTCGTAGACTAGTATCCAGCTGCAAACATTTTAACGATGCAGAGACATGATTGTACCTAACAGTGATAGTTGGGATATTAGTCAGTCGCAAGGTCTCTGTAAGACACTTGCAAGATGGCAGATTCTTTTGTGTTTGTATCTCACCTGCTTGAATGCACCGTGCGAATACTGACACACACACACACACACACACACACACACACACACACACACACACACACACACACACACACACACACACTTGCTACGTCTTCAGTTGATTGACGGTTGAGAGGCGGGACCAAAGAGCCAAAGCTCAACCCCCGCAAGCACAAATTGGTGAGTACATATACACACACACAGTAAAATAGGTACCTGGGAGTTAGACAGCTGTTACGGGCTGCTTCCTGGGTGTGTGTGTGTGTGGGTGTAGAACAAAAATAGTAGTTAGTAACAGTTGATTGGCAGTTGAGAAGCGGGCAGAATGAGCAGAGCTCAACCCCCGCAAGAACAACTAGGTGAATACAAATGGGTCAATACACACACACACACACAGTGTCATAGTATACTACACAGGTGGAGACTGAGTACTCAAATGAGTCACAGGGACGTTAGAAAGATCTTTTTCAGTGTCAGAGTAGTTAACAGATGGAATGCATTAGGCAGTGATGTGGTGGAGGCTGACTCCATACACAGTATCAAATGTAGATATGATAGAGCCCAGTAGGCTCTCTACACCAGTTGACTGACAGTTGAGAGGCGGGACGAAAGAGCCACAGCTCAATTCCTGCAAGCACAACTAGGTGAGTACACACAAAAAAATGTCTTCTTGCAGGCCTATCTTGATGACCGTGGCTCGTGAAGCCCATCTTCTAGCAATACAGCAGCAGTTAGAGTTTCATCCTCCAGGGATTTTCCTTAGGCAACAGGGCCCCTCTTTCCTCCGGTTTGCATTTTCATGTTAAAGAGCAGAATGGAGACTGATATAACCCAATGAACAATATGTTTACACGGCTTCAGTGACCCCGTTGCTACGATACCACGGGAAATGATTGTGTAGATATACGTGCGTAATTCAACTTACATACAAAAGAAAAAAATACGCATATCTAGACAAAAACCTACACAAATGCGCACACATATTATCGAGTCGGTCGCAAGACACTTCTTAAAGTGTTTACGTGTGCAGGAAGATATCAGAGCCCCTTCACCCTTCTCTCCCTCGTCTCGTCCACCACCACCACCACCGTCGCCGTGTCGCCGGTGGCTACGTGCCTCGCTGGACATAGGCAGGAGATAACAGAGGTGGACACATACCAGAGAAGCACCACTAGTCAATCGCCTGTCACCACCCTCCCCCTTCAAGGCGGGAGACGCCCCCCACCAAGAATATCTCTCTACCTCTATATCACACTAGCGAGGAAAGGGACAGGGGAACAAAGAGATGGTTCCCTTGCTTATGTTGAAAGTCCAGCATCTCTACCTCTACTGGATCATGACCACAAGTTAAGGTTACATTATAAATATATAACAGTTATATTATACTAGAGGGGTACTTGACGTTGCCCTATTTGTTCATCGATATATCCATCCGTCCATATATTGATCTATCCACGTATCTGTCCCCTCTCTCCGAACTTCCTCCTCCCAGAAAATATATTATTAAAAACCACTGAAACAAGTGTATGGGTATAAGAAATTATGTTATTGTTACAAAACTCCCTATCAATCACCCGTTATATTTCACATCTGACTCCATGTTTGTCTTTGGGCAGCCAAACTGACAAACACATTCTCTAATAGATATAAATTATATATTATTCTAAATGGATGTACCTGGAGCTTGGGTCGACTCGGCTTTATTGAAAACAAATGAGAAACAACGAGGTCTGACGGCTGAGTGAACAGGGCTCGAGATTCGTAGTCGAGAGGTTCAGGGTTCGATCCCTGGCGGATCGAAAATTCTGAATTAATTCCCATTTTCTGTCCTTATAATCTTCCCGTTCTCTCTCCCAGGAGTCAAAACATTCTCGAGTAAACTCAACTCTATCAATGATGAATCAACGTTGAATCAACATTATCAATGATGAATCAACGTTGAATCAACATTATCAATGATGAATCAACGTTGAATCAACATTATCAATGATGAATCAACGTTGAATCAACATTATCAACGTTGAATCAACATTATCAATGTTGAATCAACGTTGAATCAACATTATCAATGTTGAATCAACGTTGAATCAACATTATCAATGATGAATCAACGTTGAATCAACATTATCAATGATGAATCAACGTAGAATCAACATTATCAATGATGAATCAACGTTGAATCAACATTATCAACGTTGAATCAACATTATCAACGTTGAATCAACGTTGAATCAACATTATCAATGATGAATCAACGTTGAATCAACATCAATGATGAATCAACATTATCAATGATGAATCAACGTTGAATCAACATTATCAATGATGAATCAACGTTGAATCAGCGTTATCGACCTTTAAATAAACGTTGTTAACAGCCAGAGACGTAAGAAAACACTATGGATAATCAAGACCATATTTCAGACTTCATACGCCTTCTTGATTGTTACAATAAAAGCCAATCCTACTTAAAGGAGGGCATGGAGGGGGGGAGGGGTCGACCCCCCAAACCATCGTATGACTCTTGCCATACAATCACAAAGCACCTTGCAAAGTTTGTTGAGGCTAGCCCAAAGCGTCTGTATGTTACTGTATTTTACCTAGTTTTGTACTTTATTATTTCTTAATAAAATCAAGCAATCTTAATAAATTTAAGCAATCTTAAAAAAGTCTGTTGGAAACCCAATAACTCTTCTGAATTGCTGTAAGTGGAACAGTTTCAGGAATTCTTTTGTTTATAATAATAATAATAAATATATATATATATATATATATATATATATATATATATATATATATATATATATTATATATATATATATATATATATATACTTTTAATGTAAGTATAACAGATACTGAATTAACTGAAAGCGTTTTAGACCGTTAAAAAAACATTAATATTTATAATTGATTAAAATCGAAAAATTACATAATCGCTAAATAATATTTGACATTATAAGCAACAGTGTTGCATAGTGTTTCCGGCTTGGAGCTTTGTTCGGATAATTACTTACTAGCAACATGAAAAGTTAATGTGAAAATATGAGCTTCGGTTCGTATTGTAAAAAAAGGAGAAAGAAAATGGAAAATAAGGTTATATTACTCTCAATGAAACTTTTCCTTCTGCACCAACAATGACATATTGAAAACAATCAATGTATAGCATTGTATGCCACATGACAACAAAATTTCCTTCTGTACCAGGCTGAGCATGTATGATATAGATTTGTCACGCTGTGATATACAACATCCAAATGTATATCAGTACATTCCTCTCTCTGTCTCGTTGTCTCTGTCCTTTTCCTGTCTCCGTATGTCTATATTACCCGTCAGTATCACCTGTCTCTATGTAACACATGTTCGAGACATCTGAAGTATTGTTAAGACGGTTCAGGGATAGGGGGAGAGGGGGGCAGGGAGGAAATTGTTCAGGTGGAACGTGTTGGAACTGTTGTAAGCTCATAGTTGGTGAGAGTACTCAGGTATATCCAGTGATTTCCATGACGTTATGAAATTGACTTTAAAATTTGCAAATTATTACGAATAAAATATTAAAAAAACTGGGGAGATTTTTGTAGAAAGTCGAGCCGGTTCCTGACTCGTCACCTGAGATTTGCTATGTGAGCCAATCATGTGTAAACGAGAGCCGATATGCAGATCAGCCCATGTTGGGAATGTACCCAACAGCAATCACTGTGAAAAGTTAGGTGAAGCTAACCCGAATGGTCTGGTCTCCAATCTCGAATAGACAGATATTAAATATTAAAGACCTATATATGTTAGTGTATTTTGAGAGATAATGATAGCTAAACGATTCCAGCATAAATCTTCTATATACTTCTTAACTTGAGAAAGAAGTTAAACAAATTAACTCTTCAAAATTTATTTTACACTCATACTCCTCTTATTTCTACACTCATGCTCCATTCATCTTGTTGTTGATGATAACGACTGGTGAGCAATGCATGTGCAACAGACCACGGGCCGTGGTTGCCACAGCTGCTCAGTACTCCAGGCGGCAACAACCAGGCCACCTCGTTGAGGACAGAGAGCAGTGATAAGTTATCACTATGTAGCCAGTTTCACTACTAGAGTCAAAGGGTTAATTGATTATGTCTTCGAATATCTTGGTAACAATCTAATGCTACAGGTGGAGGGAATGGCTCCCTGGAGGTGGGGAACTGGGCCCCTGGAGGGAAAGGGTGAGGGACTGGGCTCGGGGTGGAGGGCAGAGCAGTGGTGGAGGACAGAGCTAGTGGGGTGGAGGACAGAGCAATTGGGTGGAGGACAGAGCAAGTGGGTGGAGGACACAGCTAGTGGGTGGAGGACACAGCTAGTGGGTGGAGGACAGAGCTAGTGGGTGGAGGACAGAGCTAGTGGGTGGAGGACAGAGCAAGTGGGTGGAGGACAGAGCAAGTGGGTGGAGGACAGAGCTAGTGGGTGGAGGACAGAGCTAGTGGTGGAGGACACAGCTAGTGGGTGGAGGACACAGCTAGTGGGTGGAGGACAGAGCTAGTGGGTGGAGGACAGCTAGTGGGTGGAGGACACAGCTATTGGGTGGAGGACACAGCTAGTGGGTGGAGGACACAGCTAGTGGGTGGAGGACACAGCTAGTGGGTGGAGGACACAGCTAGTGGGTGGAGGACACAGCTAGTGGTGGAGGGCAGAGCTAGTGGGTGGAGGGCAGAGCTAGGGGTGGAGGGCAGAGCTAGTGGTGGAGGGCAGAGCTAGTGGGTGAGGGCAGAGCTGGGTGAGGGCAGAGCTAGTGGGTGGAGACAGAGCTAGTGGGTGGAGGACAGAGCTAGTAGGTGGAGGACAGAGCTAGTGGGTGAGGACAGAGCTAGTAGGTGGAGGACAGAGCTAGTGGGTGGAGGACAGAGATAGTGGGTGGAGGACAGAGATAGTGGGTGGAGGACAGAGATAGTGGTGGAGGCCAGAGCAAGTGGTGGAGGTGGTAACCAGCAGGAGATGGTGCTGAGTCTTCAGACTTCACCTCCTCTTCATGGGAGATAAGGAGCAATTCAGATTTTTATCATTAAGAGGAAACAAATTTGTTTATTGCATCGATGGTCCTGGAATGAGTTCAGTAATACCCCAAAATGCTTTTCAGGCCCATTTTAATTGCCATCGCATTTGGAAAATTAAAACTTACAGATAATTGAACCTTAGAACTCAGAATTACCTAGAGACAACTTGAAGAGACAGATAACTTGTTATCAACACAACTTGATAACGTGTGGCCTCGTCACCTTGCACACGTAAGTCAAGTCTCAGATATGGTGGTTATCGAACTCAAGGAGATCGTCGACATATTACATATTGTGTTATATGTAACCTTTTTAGTAATGGGTTACTCGTTCATAATTTAACATTGCAAGCGTTATAGGTTGTTCTGGGTGTTGACAACATAGTGCGTTTTCTATAGGAGCTATTTGAGATATGTCTTGTTGTGTTGAAAAACTCTAACTTTTGTAATTTATATTATTTTTAATTTATCAATATTTAATGCTTAAATAATAATATATATATAATTTATCAATATATATTGCGTATATCTTTTTAGGAGTTCCTGTGAAATATTTGTTGAAACCTTTAATTATTTACTATTCCCAGTAATTTATGAAATTCTCACGTACAAATTTATATTTTGTGTAATTATATAACCTCACATGTAAATGGTTCTCTTATAGTCGCTCGAATGTAATTTGTTAACTACACAACACTCAAGAAAGAATACCCTAGATCGTTCCTTATGACGCGGAAGCGATAAGCCAGTAAGACTATACAGTGTAGGTGGATAAAGCAAACAGTCATTATCAGATAATCACCACTAGGCAACACGGGACCGTTTCCAAGAAAAGGTTAGCTATTGACTTACGTTAGGCAGAGGTTTACTGCCAAGATGCAAATCCGTGATACAGGACGGCAACCTACACATCCAATGACTCTATCCAACATTTCTGAAGTAGTTATTCAACAGGTTGAAGCTCTCCATCTCTTTCAAACATCGGCATAGCAAGGCAGTCGGGGATACAAAAGGTCGACTCAAGACTTGTGCCGACCTACTTGCTCCACCTGTCACTCTTCTGTACTAACTCTGCCTATTTTAGTGATTTTGGATCAATTATCACAAGTGTGGCATCTATATAGTAGGTATATAAAACCATGCGCATATTCGAATGGAACGTTGGGTCAGAATTTCAAAGCAATTGGTGAAGAACATTGGGAGATAACAGCGTGTG
>WNGS01165751.1:35080191-35092908 GCA_020271785.1 Procambarus virginalis | reverse complement strand
ATCACGGTGGTTGATTGGTAAGGGAAAGTAATGGGTATGATTTCGGGCTTTCTAGGAACCCTCGTGGTTTATCTCAAGTGGAGGTCCGGGGGGGGGTAGGGGGGGTGTACAGGTGACACCCGTCGAACCGTAGACGCACCAGTGGTTCTTTGCAACCCTGGAAGAGCCGGTATCCAAGCAACCATGAACACGGCGAGATACACTTGCCGGTGGGCGACAACACGGGGACTTGGGTAAATTGCTCGTAGCGGGTCACAAACGGGTTCAATGTGTAACTTTCTTACGTAGGGGCACACACGGGTTCATAACCCTGGTACGCGGGCACCAAAGCGGCGTCAATAAACGTTTCGTAAGCCGGCAACAAACGGCTTCATAACCCTGGTACGCCGGGCACAAATCGGCTTCATCAATACCCCCTGGTAGCGGGCACAAAGGCTTCTCATCACACCCTCGTAGCGGGCCACACAAACCGGCTTCATAACATCCGTAGCACGGCGCCCCCAACCCCCCAAAGGGGGGCACCGGGAACCTCGCAGCTGGCCCCAGGTGAGCCCGGGCTCGTGAACCCCACGTTAAACACCTCAACGATGTCATAACGAACATCCAGAAACCCCCCAGTACAGGTCAAGGTAGGCGGATGGCAGATAGCCCGCCAACCCAGCTTCTCTATTCCTGCACAGGCCATAAACGAGGATTTAAGAAGTTCAATTCTTTCTCTAATGTGGGACGTGACCCCCGGAGACCAAACCATTAATGTCTTGACAGTAGGCAAGAAATCTAAGTCTAGGACTTCACTCCAAATATTCATATTGCATAGAAACTTGCAATAGCCTGAGAAAAGCTATTTTTTTTGTTCTATTTCAGTCATTGGTTACTCGTTTCAAAAACTCATGCAAACTGGTCTTACCGGGATTCAGATCACTTAAGCATAATCGATTCATATATATATATATAATGATTAATTCTATATAATATTATATATATTATATACTATATAGATATATAATATATAATTATATATATATAATATAATAAAGGAAAAAGGGAACATGGAAATGTTTAAAAAAAAAAAAACATATATTAGCTTTCATTTTGATAATTCGAGTATTAAGTACTATGGTGGGAAACACTCCGCATCTGGGTCGGCTCAGACTCTTGGGACACTCCTAAGATTTTCAATAAGCACAACTACAGATAACCTTACTAACGCATCTATATAACTCAAGCACTCATCTGCATATAACTAAAAACCTCTTCATATAACGGTCCACATCCAAACTGACAACGTCCGACAGGGTAAAATGAAGAGAATATTCTGAAATGAACCACTCGCCTGTGTGTGACAGATTCAATGTTCTGAGTTAGGATTTCATAAGCCAGAAATAGTTGGTACCGTTCATTCTCCTCCACAAACGCCAACACCAGCTCCGACACACCCCTCACCGACCACCTCCTCCAACACTCACCAATCCCTCCAACACCCATGAATAGAGTTTGCGAGATATTGATAGAATTTTGTGTGAAAAATTCGACGGACGGGGTCGGCCCCATCTCCCAAAACACCAAATAAATGCTTGTTTACGCGAGATCAACCTAACACGAGAGTATAGTCATCCTCGAAGAAGAATACGATAATATTCCCGTGATTTGCGTTTATATATATATAATATATATATATATATATATATATATATATATATATATATATAGATATTATATATAGAGATATATATATTATTGTACGTGGGATGTATGGCTGTTCAGCTTGACTGGTCCAATGTATAGACATTTTTCAACAATACTGCAATGATCCCACAATAATTGGATCGTAGGCCACCTGGACATTCAACCAGCAGCAGCCTTATACTACAAGGTCACGTCATATGGGCAGGAATGATGAGAGACCTACATGTGTTCTACACCCCCACTACACTTACAGTTTATAGCCACACATTTCTTCAATTCCTTGAACATGTTAGGATCAAGCTGATATCCACAACATGCGTTCAGCTTGAAGTGGTCCCCAGACACCATGAGTAACCACAGTATCCCGTTCCAATTGCAAACTCGACAATTGCCACCACAATAGCTTGGTGGAAACACATTTCAGGCATCTGCGCGCGTCGGGAAGAGCACCCCCGCGGATGGCAGTTACTGGCAAGTGCTCTACCCAACTGTACCACACTGTACCCCACAGCTCAGAAAAATGTGGGGAAGGGAGGCGAGCCTCCCTGGGGTCGGTTACCATTTCTAATCAACCGACATTCTAAATCGCTAATCCACCCAGGTGCAAAGATAGGTTTAGGTTAAAGGCAGGTATATAAGAGAAGCTAAAGGCACTACACATACAGAGGGCACTACAAATAAAGCTAAGGTGAAGCAAGTTAAGTTTGACTTCGTCCGAATTTACACTACTATTCCTCTAAATTCCTAAAACCCTCCTAGCAACATTATCTCCACCGCATTTACTTAATGTGTGTTCATACTAACTTAGATATTTGCTAGGCTTAAGGTGAACAGCCGCCAGGATTTGGTCGCAACTTCCGGAATTCAAACTTGAAGCTGCTAAAGTTTCGGCGGTAGCGACATTAAACAGTATGGGCCCAGGCTGACCAACTTTCCTCACATCCAACACTGAAACTCTGTTGAGAGGTTTGTGACCAAGTGTTCGTTGCAGGACGTTAATTAATTGCGAGGGTAGTAAGAACCATGTACGAGGGAAGTGTCCGTCATCAGACGAGTAGTTAAAAAGTATAATTACCAAGCAACAGCAGATTGGACGGAAACCACAGGTTTGTGCAGAAGAAGAGTGGAGAGGCAGTGACAAGGTGGACAGGGGGCACAGTGACAGGTGGGCAGAGAGACAGGTGGGAAGTGGAACCAGGTGGGAAGAGACAGGTGGACAGAGGCTAGGTGACGAGGGGCAGGTGCAGAGACAGGTGGACGCAGGACAGTGGACAGAGGGGACTGGGCACCGTAACGGTGGCAAGGACAGGTGGACAGAGGACAGGTGGGCAGCAGTGACAGGTGTCAGACGGTTTGGCCATAACAGTTGTGTCACAGTTACAGTGGTCAAGAGACGGTGGTCAGAGGACAGGTGACAGAGGGGCAGGTGGGCCGAGAGACATTGGAACAGAGTGAGGTGGCAGAGAGCAGGTGGGCCCATTGAACAGTGGGCAGAGGGACCAGGTGGTCACATGACAAGTTTTTCAGAGGGACATTTGTGCAACAGTGTACAGTTGGCAGAGAGACAGTGGGCACAGTGACAGGTGAGGCAGGGCATTTGGGCACATAGTGACAGGTGTGGCAGAGACATGTGTCACAGAGAGACAGATGGGCACAGTGACAGGTGGGCAGAGAGACAGGGTGTTGGTCATTAGGGCGGTTGGACAGCTAGGGGCCAGGTGTCCAGAGGGGCCAGGTGGCCAGAGGGACAGGTGGACAGAAGGGATCAGGGGACAAAGGGTACAGGGGGCAGAGGGACATGTGGGCACAGTGACCAGGTTGGGCAGAGGGGACCAGGTGGGCACAGGTGACAGGTGGACAGAAGGAGACACTGTGGCCAGAGGACAGGTGGAGCAGAGGGACAGTGTGGGTACAGATGGACGGTGGACGAGGTGCCAGAGTGGACAGAGCGGAAACAGGTGGATACAGCAGGACAGGTGGAACAGAGAGACAGGATGGACAGCAGAGAGACAGTAGGCACCAGTGACACAGGTGGGCACAGTGACAGGTGGGCACAGTGAAGGGGAGGACAGGCTGGACAGAGGGACAGGTGGCAGAGGGACAGCGTCGGGGACAGAGGGACAGGTGGAGCAGAGAGACAGGCTGGGCACAGTGACAGGGTGGTTGCAGAGAGACAGGTGTGCCAGAGAGGCAGGTGGGCAGGAGAGACAGGTGGGCACAAGGACAGTGTGGCACAGGGAGGACAGTGTGGCACAGGGAGGACAGTGTGGCACAGGGAGGACAGTGTGGCACAGGGACGGTGGGGAGAAGAGACAGGTGGGCACAGTTGACAGGGGAGTTCAGAGACAGGTGGGCACAGGTGCCAAGAGTGGGGCAGAGAAGAGACAGGGTGGGCAGAGAGACAGGTGGACAGAAGAGACAGTTGGGGGCAGAGAGCGCCAGGTGGGCAGAGAGACAGGTGGACACAGTGACAGTGTCGGGCACAGTGACAGGAGGTGGGCAGAGGGACAGGTGTGAAGAGGACCCTCCCCGGTCGGCCCCCCCCAAGAGGGACAGGTGTCGAGAGGACAGTTAGAGACAGGTGGAGCAGAGAGACAGGTTGGGCATACGAGTGAAAGGTAGGGCAGAGAGACAGGTGGGCAGAGAGACAGGTGGTCAGAGAGACAGATGGGCACAGTGACAGGTGGGCAGAAGAGACAGGTGGGCATGGGAGACAGGTGGGCACCGAGCGACAGGTGGGCACAGTGACAGGTGGGCCTAGAGTGACCGGTGGGGCACAGTGACCAGGTTGGCAAGAGGACAGGGTGGGCAGGAGACAGGTGCGGGACAGCAGGAGACAAGGTGGGCACAGCAGGTGAGAGGTGGGCAGAGGACAGGTGGCGACCCAGTGACAGCGTGGGCAGAGAGACAGGTGGGCAGAGGGACAGGTGGACAGAGGGCCAGGTGGACAGAGGGACAGTGGACAGAGGGGACAGGTGGGCACAGTGACAGGTGGGCAGAGGCAGAGAGACAGGTGGACAGAACGACGAGTGTCCATAAAATTACAAACTTCCCAGATATTAGATCAACACCGTTGAAAACAAAACGACATACAAATACAACTGCGACAATTAAAGTATTTAAGTCATTGTTAGTAGAGATCCAATGGCAAGTAATGAATATAAGTTGGTAATACAACCAAACATGATAGGCCTATTGGATATATTTCTAAAAGCAGTAGTAACAAAAGCATTAATGCTGGCCATCAACGTGATCTTGCCTTCATGATAAAGACCAGCATGCCCAAAACATGCCCTGCCTCTCTACAAGAGAGAGTAATAGATCATTGCACCATAGAGAAAACGTGGGCCCAGGAGCTAGAGTGTTCAGGCATAACCCCCCCCCCATTCCCCTTGCACCTACAAGAAGTGGCAGTTGATGTTTTGTTTATCTTATCACCTGAAAATCAACGAGGATTGATAGCCGTGAAGAAGTCAGTAGGGACTATCAGCTAAGCCGAAGAAGCCCAAGTAAATATATGAACTCTAAGGCACAGCTCGCCACATTTCGATTACTCGGTCTTGTCTATATATATATATATATATATATATATATATATATATATATATATATATATATATATATATATATATATATATTACTAAGAACTCTTTGACCCGGCCAGGATTCGAACCCATGCCGTCCAGGATCACCCCTAAACGTACACAGTACCATGACCACCGCACGTTTAGTGCGGTGGTCTGTGTACGTTTAGTGGTGATCCTGGACGGCATGGGTTCGAATCCTGGCCGGGTCAAAGAGTTCTTAGTGATACATGGCTTGCGCGTTCATGCAGCCTTCTCACTTATGTTAAGACTCAGTGCGGCCCGTGCATGTGCCAGAATTTGATGAAAAACTGTTTTCGAGTTCTTATATATGGATATATGAGTTTTTACATTCTTGTACAGCCACCAGCACCCATGGCGTTTCGGCCAGGTCCTTAATTCTAATATTCCCCGGAATACAACCCGCCAAATCGCTTAACAACCAAGTACCCATTTTACTGCTGAGTTAAACAGAGGCTACAGTTAAGGACTGGCGCCCAGTAAATCCTCCCCGGCCAGGATACGAACTCGGGCTAAAGCGCTCGCGAAACGCCAGGCGAGTGTCTTACCACTACGCCACGGACACTGCTACAAATATCAGACCTTGAGGTAGGTCACAGAGGTGATTGTAATACTAGAAAGAGCTGCCCATGCCATTCTCTTTAACACTTGGAGAGTGGTTAACGAAGAGATTTCTAAGTGAATTCACCAAGTGTACAAGAGTCCCTATTGAGGTATTTTAAGTGTCAATAAAGCAACATTTTACAGGTAAGTCTATTTGATATTGACTAAAAATGTTTTACCAAAAATGGACTAAAAATGTTTACGGAGTTTGTTGCTTTACGAAACCTAGCGTTCACGTCTGGCAATTTAAAGCTCGCAGAAGGATGATAAAATATAAGAAATAAACCACTTTAATAAGATTGAAAGTGAATAAATCAAAATCTTGGATTAGTGACGAAAGTACATTATCACAGTGTCGGAAGCGTCTTTATCTAGATGGAGAGTCCAGCCTGCAATTTACAGGCTGGGCTCTTAGTTCTCACAGTAACAGGCAGGCTGTCTTGGAGATCTCTAGTGTAGGCTAGGGAGCTGTCTACCGTGAAGGCTAAGAAGCTATCTATCGTGAAGGCTAGGGAGCTGTCTACGGTGAAGGCTAGGGCTGTCTATGGTGAAGGCTAGGGAGCTGTCGGCCGTGAAGGCTAGGAAGCTGTCGACCGTGGAGGCTATAAAACTGTCAGCCGTAAATACAGAAAATCATCAACCACAAAGACAAAAAGCTATCGACCAAGATGGGAACCTCGTATGGTATTCGACCGCCGTCTTTACCGTTCACAGAGGGGAGAAAAAGAATCATTTCTGCTCTCGAGAGTGGTATAAAGCAAGCAGCAGCCGCGTTCACGTAGTACATGGCAGTATCCAGGGCGTCCGGCTGAAGAGGGGCGTCCGGCTGAAGATGGGCGTCCGGCTGAAGAGGGCGTCCGGCTGAAGAGAGGCGTCCGGCTGAAGATGGGCGTCCGGCTGAAGAGGGGCGTCCGGCTGAAGAGGGCGTCCGGCTGAAGAGGGGCGTCCGGCTGAAGAGGGGCGTCCGGCTGAAGAGGGGCGCCGGTTGAAGAGGGGCGCCGGCTGAAGAGGGGCGCCGGCTGAAGAGGGGCGCCCGGCTGAAGAGGGGCGTCCGGCTGAAGAGGGGCGTCCGGCTGAAGAGGGGCGTCCGGCTGAAGAGGGGCGTCCGGCTGAAGAGGGGCGTCCGGCTGAAGAGGGGCGTCCGGCTGAAGAGGGGCGTCGGCTGAAGAGGGCGTCCGGCTGAAGAGGGGCGTCCGGCTGAAGAGGGGCGTCCGGCTGAAGAGGGGCGTCCGGCTGAAGAGGGGCGTCCGGCTGAAGAGGGGCGTCCGGCTGAAGAGGGGCGTCCGGCTGAAGAGGGGCGTCCGGCTGAAGAGGAGGTCCGGCTGAAGAGGAGCGTCCGGCTGAAGAGGAGCGTGTCGAGCACAACACTTGTATAAACAGGTGCTTCCCTTTACACTACGTCATGAACCTAAGATGATGGAAGATGAGACACCACATTCCACCATCTTCGATCTTCCTCTTCCCCACACCTCTCACACCCTTCCCTTCCCCATAGCTCCAAATGCTGAGCCTTCCCTTGCCCATAAGACTGTGGTACTAAGATTAGATTAATCTAAAAATAATCATTCATTCCGTACTCGACTTTCAAGTAGAACAAAGTGCCGCCCACCCATCTTCAGTGCTCCCGAGCATCGATAGCAGCCGAGTCGTCGTCGTCGTCTTGGCTATCCTCTCCTTAGCAGATAACCTTTAGAAAAGGCAAACCCATCTCCCCATTCTTTTCCTATACCAGTCATGTACGTCTCCATGCAGTAATTGGGTACATGGTTCGTTAACCGCTTGGCGGGTCATGTTCGATGGAAAACAAATAGGGAAGCTATGGAAGAGAAAAGCTCTCGGCCTGTTAACAGGGGTCAGAAGTCGGCTGCTTCTGTACCATCCTGTTTAAGAATAAAACGAGAACCTGGCGTCTGCGGCCTTCCACGACGCCTGTGACAACAGGTCCCTGGTCTGGACCTGGCCTGGAAAACCTTACCTATCCTTGCAGCTTTAGTTGAACCATTCACAGCTTTGCAGAACATTTTTCGCCCAGTTCTGAAGGCAACAGGTCACAAAGTTTCAAATTTGTGATGCCGAGACCGTGGCCCCTTCCTGTCTTCTTCGATTAGAGAGAGGGAGAGAGAGAGAGAGAAGAGAGAGAAGAGAGAGAGAGAGAGAGAGAGAGAGAGAAGAGAGAGAGAGAGAGAGAGAGAGGGGCGTCACATAGATACCTCTTGGTAGTTTCTTCTTGTGCGAGTATCCCAAACGATGGGGGTTTGTCAGTCTCTGATGTCCTGTCCTCCATTCGCACTGTTCGGCTCGAGTACGCTGTTCGAAGATGTCTGACAACACACACATTTCCCACTCGACCGTTTCTCTCTCTCTCTCTCTCTGCCCACTGTCTGTGCCACACATACACCATATTACAAGGGAGAAGACTGGCAAGCGTCCAGGGAAGGGGGTCCATTATGGCAATAAATAGTAACCATGCAAGAGGGTGCCCCTCCCAGCATGTGAGGGGGGGGGGGTGGCCCTCCACACCATGTGAGGGGGGGCCGCCCCTCCACACCATCTAAGGGGGGGGGACAGCCCTCCACACTATGTGAGGGGTGGCCCGCCACACCAATTGAGGGGCGAGGCCTCCACACACATCCACTTCACAACGCTCACAGTCTGGACGCTAAACTCGAATCATACAAGACACTGCGTCGCTTCCAGATAAACAACCAGGTTGTATCCTTTAGTGTAAGACTGGCTGGGTGGCTGGCTAGGTGGCTGGGTTGCTGGCTAGGTGGCTGGCTACGTGGCTGGGTGGCTGGGTGGCTGTTGGCTGGCTGCATTGGCTGGCTGGCTGTTAGCTGGCTACTGGCTGACTGATGCTGATTGGCTGGCTGGCTGGCTTGCTGTCTGGCTGTCTGGCAGGCTGGCAGGCTGTCTGGCAGGCTACCAGCTGTCTGGCAGGCTACCAGGCTGTCTAGCAACTGGCTGTTTGGCAGGCTAGCAGGCTGCTAGCTGGCCATCTGCTGCTAGCTGGCCGTCTGGCAGGCTAGCAGGCTGTCTGGCAGGCTAGCAGGCTATCTGCAGCTAGCTGCTATCTGGCAGGCTAGCTGGCTATCTGGAAGGCTAGCAGGCTATCTGGCAGGCTATCTGGCAGGCTAGCAGGCTATCTGGCAGGCTAGCAGGCATCTGGCAGGCTAGCAGGCTATCGCAGGCTGTCTAGCAGACTACCAGGCTGTCTAGCAGACTATCTAGTAAATAATCAGGCGTACAGATCTGCTATGCCTTTATATCTGTTTCAGTCATATATGAATCCCCTGCCAGTCAGTGCCTCCCTCCCCTCCCCCCTTCGTCCCTCGGTCACATCACGCCCCCACCAGACAATCAACGTCCCGCCCCACACTGACCAAGTCCCCAAACGACGCACATCTGCGTCCACACGCACGACCAAGAGAGTACATGACCCTAATCACCACCATGACGGCCACGACCCTCACGTGAGACACAAACCTGTGCCATATCTAACGAAGCGTACAGGGAGTGTGGTGGAAGTACAACATCTAAGACCGAGAGAACAAGCTGCTGTCTCCACTCCTTACAGGAAAATCATCATCATCATCATCATCATCACCACGGACAATAGAACGTACTCTACGTACAAGATGAACTCGCACAACGCACAACAGAATACAATCAACGTACAACCAGGCGAGCAGAACAGTGAACAGCGTAGTGAACAAGCGATCAATACAACCACTTCCACCTCCAGCGCCACTGCAATTACCATTCCCAAGCACAGAGACAATTCTATAATATAGAAGTAAGTCCCTACCTAACGAGACAACCGTCTCGTTAACTACAAGGTTTATGCAATAGTTCTCGGCTCTAATTAGCAATTATCACCAGGGTAAGATGATACCAACTCTCACGATACCTTGCCGACATTCTCGCTATCTTGGCTCTTCCCACTGATAACTATGTTGGATATATTGACTTCACACTGATAGCTATGTCGTTTCCACATTGGCATCTATGTGGCCGTCTCCGTCGCTGGCAATACTGGTGCTCACAGTCCAAGTCTAGCGCTGCCTTAATCCTATGAAAATCCTGCCTCTGTTACCCTGTGGATATTGGATATTCTTCGGTTCAATAATCCTCATCCTGAACGCCCCCTCGCTGGTTTAATACACCACCAGTGCTGCTATCTCCACCCTGCCTCCATGTGCACACGATTAGCATACAACGAACGCGAGATCGTCTCCATTCGGCGCATCCTCTATAATTACCAATAATCCCTAATTATCCCTTATAATTACACGCGTCCTTCGACTCCCCCGCACCGCTAATTGACTCGAGGGGGGGGGGGGAAGAGCACTCGGTAAAAGGTCTTCTTGATATAATTAGAAATGCCACTAATAGCGCCCCGCCGAAGACGCAAAGAATAAGTCACGCTAACACGACTGAAACTCACGCAAGACTAAAGTGACGATGTTTCTGTCCATCCTCGGGCCTTATCGAGTCGTGGCGATGTTTCGGTTCGCTCTGGACCCTAATGTGACGACCTTTCGGTCTCTCCTGGTCACTTGGCCGGGTCAAAACATTGTTAATGGGTTCAGAACAGATCAAAACATCGTCAATTACACATGTGTATGACTGAGTTACAGGTTAAGGACGAAGCCAAACAATGCAATACTGGGTATATATATATTAATCCTCGGTAATTAATCCTAATCCTGCACATCTGTATTGACATTTATACTGTATCTCTCGCCTATCCTGTCATCATATTCCAGCTGCTATCCTGTCCTCATATATTCCTAATATACTCATATCTGTCTAACCTATTCATATATAAGTCTAACCTATTCATACGCATGTCTAATCTACTCATACACATGTCTAACCTAATGATACATGTCTAATCTACTCATACACATGTCCAACCTAATGATACATGTCAAATCTACTCATACACGTCTCACCTACTTATACACATCTACCCTAATACATATGTCTAACCTCCTTATACATATGTCTAACCCACTCGTATACATGTCTAATCTACGTTTCCTTGCCTGTAACAAATGCATCTTCACTTGACCCAAGTGGGGTGAAGTGAGCCTGGGCTACCTGGGCATCTGCTTTCATACCTGCCCTCACTTCTTTCATACCTGCCCTCACTTCTTTCATACCTGCCCTTACTTACGTCCATCCCTATGACTCCACTGTCTCTCAATACAAGAACGGGTCAGTACTTCTACAAGCCGATGTATGTTAAAGTCTGTACTAGATAGATCCACGGGTATGTAGAGCTGATAATATGATAACAGGTTTTAATCCAGAACAGCATTTGATATCATTAGAGACGCGCTAATCTCAGCATTAAATCCATAATACCTGTGAATTATATATTTTTTTAAATTATTTTAAATTTTGTCTTTATGATTGTTAGCTAATCACGTCACCAAGCCTCCAGGTATGGAGGCTTTGTGACTTTTTAGACTTGACTAAAACTTTGTGACTTTTTAAGACTTGCAACTAAAACATACGTTGCACTCAAATGAGTTCCCAACGACCCTTTAGGGGACTATAAGACTTATGCAAAGTCTACCCCCCTCCGTCCCCCCCCCACCCCGCTTGGGCACATGCAGGTGATGATCAAAGGGATTGCAAACACTTTACAAACACATACTCAAAGGGATTTTCCCAATTAACTCATTTAATCGAGAACAATAAATATAAATAAATAGGCAGCTTGACTCTGAAGGCAAAACTGACCAACAAGTTACAAATGGTAATCCCTATGAAGAAAATGCAAGAATGGAATTAAAATAGAAATCCAAAAGCTGAAAATTGCACCTCGGAAGTTAAAACTGGTTTACCAGGTCAAAATTTGGTTTACCAGAAGTAAGAAATAGTTTACCCGAGGTCAAAAATGGCTTCCTGGTAGTTAAACTTGGTAACTGTAATGAGGATTTTCCCAACCTTGAAGTTAGATCTACGAAGTGAATGACTTACGAATGACTTACCCAGTAGGTAAGACCTTCTGGGTAAGGTCTTACACACGAGTGTCCCTTCACTGTGGTGGAGGAGTACACTGATATACACGAGTACACTGATGTGGTGGACGCCGACTCCATACACAGTTTCAAATGTAGATATGATAGAGCCCAGTAGGCTCGGGAATCTGTACACCAGTTGATTGACAGTTGAGAGGCGGGACCAAACAGCCAAAGCTCAACCCCCGCAAGCACAATTAGGTAAGTACTGTGTCCCCTACACTTTTCTTTTCACCCCGCCTCTATAAAAGCTCTCTCGGAATAGGCGAACAAATAGTTTAACGAAACCAACTTGGCCTAAATCCCCCCCCCCCCTATTAGGCACCGCTTGAAAGTCAAAAAGTGACGATAGAATCAAGTGACGATTTCCTCATTCTTGTTAAAACCCGTCTTTGTGATTTTGTCAATTTCGCTGACTAAATAACCGGCTCGCTGCCGCAGACACGGAACGATTTAAAGTTGATCATTTTTGGTCAGATGATCAAAGCTAGCGGTAAAAGAAACGCTCTTTTGAAACACAATGATGTAAAAGGAACGAGGAAGGGGAAGGGAATTGTCGGGAAAGCGCCAAGCCATGACGACTATATAGCATTGGGAAGGGATCAGGATAAGAATTTGGGATGAGACGGGGGGAAGGAATGGTGTCCAACCACTTGGACGGTCGGGGATTGTACACCGACCTGCATGAAGCGAGGGATGGAGGTCAGTTGTAAACACAATGGTGTGAAAAGAACGAAGGATGAAAGCCAGTTCAAATTTCATAGGTTATTCTTGGCTTTCTCTATTCT
>WNGS01165751.1:35055430-35072816 GCA_020271785.1 Procambarus virginalis | reverse complement strand
TGTATGTACATAATTAACAACAAAATTTGTATTATATTAATAGCTGCATCCGTATTTTTATTAGTAATACCTCACAGACGCTAATAGACACGTTTTCTATGACAAGCGACGAGAATCCCCTTTTAATCGAAAAATTATCCGTTTTCCATACGGAAGTGGGAATGATGGATCCTGCACAAATCACGTTCATTAAGCAATATATATATATATGTCGTACCTAGTAGCCAGAACTCACTTTTTGCCTACTATGCAAGGCCCGATTTGCCTAATAAGCCAATTTTCTGAACTAATATATTTTTCTCATTTTTTTCTTATGAAATGATAAGCATTTCATTATGTTTAGTCAATTTTTTTCATTGAGTTAAATTAACGTAGATATATGACCGAACCTAACCAACCCTACTAACCTAACCTAACCTATTATAGGTTAGTTAGTTAGTACGAAAAGTAGTTATTAGAGGTTAGGTGTCGAAAAACAATTAATTCATGAAAACTTGGCCTATTAGGCAAATCGGGCCTTGCATAGTAGGGTGAAAGTGCGTTCTGCTACTAGGTACGACATATATATATATATATATATATATAATATATATATATATATATATATATATTACAAATAAATAAATTTATACAAATAGAAAAGCAGTATATATAAAGTTTAAACAATTAAATGACTTGTGGTGTGATAGTTGAATTACCTAAATCCTACTAGTAAATTTATATTTATTTAAATAAAGCACTAACGACATATTCTTACGTCATTGTGATGAAGTCATAAATATTCACCTACCGTCTGAGTAAGACAGAAATGAGTAACTCTTAGTGTGCCAGCCAGAGCTTAGGGCCCGCGCAGGAATATCCCTTAAAAGAAATAATAATGTGAAAATCTAACAAACTCACAACTAGTGCTTAGAAATAAGTTAGTTATAGCTGAAATTAGACAATAATGAGTGGGACATAACGTAGCTATTCTTTGCTAACCTTTTTTTGTTCGATTATTAGATAATGGCGTGATTACGTGTTTCTTATAGACAATGACACCAACGGTATGACTTTACCAAGAACCTTTACCATACAGCCACTGTATTCCTAGTCAGCCCAAGCACAGGTCGGTGAGAGGGATTTATTTGTATTTGTTATCCAGTATTTCAAAAGTACAGCAGCATTGTTAGTTTCATAGTTTATTTGTTACTTGTAATTGTTCATTTGTCTATTTGATAT
Source organism: Procambarus virginalis (assembly GCA_020271785.1). Classification (NCBI taxonomy): domain Eukaryota; kingdom Metazoa; phylum Arthropoda; class Malacostraca; order Decapoda; family Cambaridae; genus Procambarus; species Procambarus virginalis. The sequence goes on along the minus strand of WNGS01165751.1, from coordinate 35,071,595 downwards.
GAGTTAATGGAGTTTTAGTCCTTATGAAGCAGGAAATTGGCGATACCCGTCACTGTTGAGCAGCGTTGGGGCTCACTCATATTCTCTAGAGTCACATGTTACTACCTTCCTGCTCTCAAGCTCTTCCACAATGCTTGCCTCAGAGTATTTTATATAAGTTCCTGAACCACCACATCTTCCCCAAGATTATCCAACACGCGGGTTGTGTAGTGTATTACATTTAAAGTTATAATCTGGATAATATTTTTATCTGGAAAACATCGATCCTGGAGTGTGACATTAGTGTCTGCGCTTATATTGGGCCTCCTCTTACACACTGTAGTATATAATAATAATAATAAATTTTTGTGTCATATCAGGTAAGATACAAAGTTGATGGATGTATAGATAGAGCTAGTACATACAATGCCTAAGCCCCTATTATGCAAAGCGTTTCGGGCAGGAAAAACACTAAGACTAAAACTTAATACTATATTTTACGATGATTTGGCTACATTTAGAAATTTTAGTTTCGTTTTCGTAAAACTACGTGTTTGCTTTTTATAAATTAATCCCCCCTGACAATTATATTCGGAAACAGTTTCGTCTAGAATTATATTTAATTTTGATGACAATTATTTTCAACGTTATATGCATAATCAACTACATAACAGTCCTAAAACCTCCACCTAGAACTGTTCTGTTCACCTAGACCTCCTTCTCTAACCTTTTATCACGGCGGCTCTGCTTGTGCTCACCTGTGCTTGCGGGGTTGAGCTTTGGCTCTTTGGGCCCGCCTCTCAACTGTCAAACAACTGATATTTCCCCCCCCCCCCCCCACACACACAGGAAGGACTTAGGACTTATCAAGGGAAAGCGCCAAGCCATTACGACTATATAGCACTGGGAAGGGGGTCAGGATAAGGATTTGGGATGGGACGGGGGAATGGAATGGTGCCCCAACCACTTGGACGGTCGGGGATTGAACGCCGATCTGCATGAAGCGAGACCGTCTTCACTACTGCACCACTACAACAGTAGTGGTGCAGTGACTGTCCCTCCAACAGTAGTGGTACAGTGACTGTTCTCCCAACAGTAGTGGTGCAGTGACTGTTCCTCCAACAGTAGTGGTGCAGTGACTGTTCCTCCAACAGTAGTGGTACAGTGACTGTTCTCCCAACAGTAGTGGTGCAGTGACTGTTCTCCCAACAGTAGTGGTACAGTGACTGTTCCTCCAACAGTAGTGGTGAAAAAAAGTGGTATTAATTGTATTCTGTTATTACTCATGAATTAAAGCAAACTGATTTATAATTATTTGCTAGTGTTGCTAGTGTTGCTAGTGCAGTGTTGATACAAACTGCAAGCTGCTATGATCGTTCATCATCATATTTGAGAAAGTTATTGAAAACAAGACAAAATGATTGATAATTTCGCCAAAATTACCTCTACAAGCCTTCAGGGAAATGGAGACAATTATATTTACGACCAAAAAGAATATAAGGAATTGCTTGTATAGAGTGACTTTCTGTTGCTACAGGATTTGGCCACAGAGTCCGCCGACTGGTGAGAATTATCAGCGAGTAGCCTAATTTTAGAGCCGACATTTGTAAAGTATTATGCGACCTGAAAGTGTGCCTCATTCTCTCATTATTTTCCTCCTTCTTTCATGATTCTTTGTCCTCCTTTTGTCTCCGTCACTTTATCCCTGTCTCCCTCGCTCTCTCCTCTTTGTCACTGTCTCTCCCTCGCATTGTCCATCCTTTTCTTGGTTTCATTTCCTCCTTGCCTGCTTGCATGGGTTCTTTTCCTGTCTGCCTCTCTTCTTTGCTTCCTCCCTGCCTCCCTCCCTGCCACCCTGGCTTCCTCCATTCGTGCCCTCAATCTCTCCCTCCATCCGCCCGTCTTTACCTCACTCTTCCCCCCCCTCCCCTCCCCCTCCTTCCCTATCTCCTCCCCTATCTCCTCCCCTCACTCTCTACATCAATCCCCCTCATCGCTCAGGTTGCTGCTGCCACGCCCTCTACAGCTATCCACAGCTCTCTGTAGCATCCTCAGGATTTATGACAAAAGTTCCTGTTTCTTCTGTATCTTTCCCCCCCCCCCTGTCTGTCTGTCTCTGTGTCTGTCACTGTCTCTCTCTATATACATATCCTGCTCTTTGCCTCTCTCTCTCTCTCTCTCTCTCTCTCTCTCTCTCTCTTTCTTGTTCCCGCCTTCACTCCCCAACCGTTGGATTACAATCACAAAGAAGAGTTAAATTGGCGGGAAATGTTGGCACTTGGCTGGTTAGTGCCAGGGTCATCATTATTGAAGGCTTAATGACCGCTCAGGATATTGCCGGCGGGACTGAGGACGGGGTCACAGGTTTTTGTCTATTTGGTAACGCTGGCAGACACGTTGGCGGAGCTCTGGTAACACTGCAAGTAGGGAACTTGGCAACGATCTGTAACATGACAGAGAAGGCTTGTGGTGTGGGGCTGGATAAGCTTAGCGGTGTTGTTTACCTGGCAACACTGTATGGCACTGGTCGCCTGGCAACACTACATGGCACACTGGTTACTTGGCAACGCTACATGGCACTCCTACACGGACTTACGTCATCACTTTTGCTTTCTCACAGGACCATAACTAGCAGCAATAGACTGGAGAAGTGGTCACTGCAGAATACATATTATATATATATATATATATATATATATATATATATATATATATATATATATATATATATATATATATATATATATATATGACTGTCAGACCACGGAGGAAGAATTGAAACAAATTTCCTTAAGTACTTTCGTATTTAATAATACATCTTCAGAAGGGTCACTGTTCATACTGGCTGAAATACACTCCTTCGGAAGATGTATTATTAAATACGAAAGTACTTAAGGAAATTTCTGTTTCAATTCTTCCTCCGTGATCTGACACTGTCACATATTTCATTACGTGTTAATTTTCGTGATTTACACACACATATATACATATGTATGTTGTACCTAGTAGCCAGAACGCAACGTAAGGCCCGATTTGCCTAATAAGCTAACTTTTCCTGAATTTATATATTTTTCTATTGTTTTCTAATGAAATGATAAGCTATCCATTTCATTATGCATGAGTTAATTTTTTTTTAATTTGAGTAAAGTAACTTAGATATATGACCAAACCTAACCTACCTAACATAACCTAAACTGACCTATCGTAACCTAACCTAAGCAAACATAACTAAGTCAGCATTTTATGTTTTTAATATGATATAATAATTATATTTCATATAAACAAATTATAATTTTTGTTTGGAAAATAAAGAAAATCACTCGGCCTATTAGGCAATTCGGGCCTTGCATAGTAGGCCGAGAAGTGCGTTCTGGCTACTAGGTACAAAATATGTTTATAAATAAATAAATATTATATATATATATATATATATATATATATATATATATATATATAGTATATATAATCGTCGGGAAGTTTGACTAACAATGCTCACTGAAGAATTCATTCACTGCCAATTATGAGTTGTACGATGGAACGATTGATTGCTCAGTTAAAGCATTAGTAAGCCGTTCAATTTGCAACATTAAAGCGGGAAAGTCCGGCCAAGACAGTGTTGCAGAAGTTGCAGTTAGAATACAGAGATGGAGAGAGGGGGGGGGGCGTTGTTGAAGGAGTAGGTTTGATGTTGCGTAGCTTGCTGTCGTAAGACAGTTTAAGTTTTGTATAAGAGCATATTGTAAGCTAACATATAACTGGATAAATGCAATAGTAGCAACATGGCTAGCAAGGTTATTTATCTGGCAGTAGTTAGTACACACGCTCGTAACTAACTGGAGTAGTTAGAAAAAATGTAGAATGCCTATACAAGAAGCTAGCAGAGCATAACATGGAATCACTACTACCTAGCTTGCTGCAGAAGTATTAGCATGGGTGCAAAGAGTCCCAACTAGAATTAATCATGATTCGCAAGTTAGTGTTTATATTAGTTTACAACAAAGTAGAAAAACAACAGTGTGCGTGTGTATGTGTACGTGTTTTAAAAGTTTAACATTATATAAATATATTATAAACTACTAATATATAAATTATATATAAAAATATAAAATTATATAAAATAAATTAAAAATTAGATATAATAAATCTAAAATTCAAAACAATAAAAATGTATTTATATATAAAGAATATTATATTATATATAATACTGTCCAGTAAAATATATAAAATACAATTTTTATAACTCAATCGAAAACAACAGTGTGTTTGTACGTGTGACGACACACTAGTATCACCCATATACTTTTGCTAATCACTGACCGTCAAGAATCAGGAATATTGTGTCATGTAACAATCTGTAAATGTAGAGAATCTGGATGGAACATCGTGTATAGGGGAGACTTAAGTTGTCGTTGGGATCGTCTCATTAGATTGCGACCTGTCGTTATCATGCGATTAGATTCCGAAGTGTTGTGAATTGCGTACGACCGCGATCTATAATCTGTCGTGGTTATCGTACGTCCAAGATCTGAGTTGTTGTGATTATCGTACAAGCAGTGATTCTGTGATCATATTTATTGTTGCTTCAGCTGTGGAAGGGAAATGATGTATACACACTATTGCTATTACAAACGCCATCACCATCACACCGCCAACAACAATAATTACACCATCACCTTCACTACCATCTTCACAATCAATACCACCACCGACAACTTCATCACAACTTCCAACACCATCACCTACATCACCAATACCCACCCACCAAAACTTCACCATCAACACCCCTAAAATCACCACCACCACCAAATAGTTCACCATCAATAACATTAAAAGCTTCACCATCGCAAAAAAAAACTTCCCCATCACCACCAAAAACTTCACTACCCCCAAAAAGTCACTCTCATCAACACCTAAAACCTAACAATTTAGCACTACGGCTTAGTCGTAAATTTCTCCATTAATAATAATCTTAAATTAAAAACAAAACATAATAAAATACCAATAAATAATTTCGAAACAATTTCACTTTGGGGGAAAAACCTGACATAAAAGTATTTATTAACACATAAAAGTATTCAATAATATTAATCTCAAATAAAAACAAAACATAATAATAAAATACCAGTAAATATTTAAAAAGAATTTAACTTGGGATAAAAACCTGACTAATATTACATAAAAGTATTCAATATAAAAAATTTTTGTTTGCATAACTAAATATAATTGAAACCAACTGTTTCAGCTTATAAACATCTTAAGTAAACTCAAGTAAGCTACAAACGCTAAAGGGATGACTAAAATGACATCAAGACTTATTGTATACGAGGGATAATATATTAATCGTGTTCAGCTTGAACACGGAGATAGTGAAGCAGAACAAAGTGAAAACTATCACCTTGAGAACAAAGTGGTAGTTAAGGATGGCTTGCTCTTATCATATCGGTATCGGGAACATAAGGTGATCGATCCACGTCTTCAAGGTAATCTGCTCTCTAGATGAGATTATATGTCCGATTATACTCTCCATTAATCAATCTTACTTTACTCATAGCCAAGTACTAAGCCTGTATGACAGTATAACACTTGGAAGCGATATGAGAACAAGGAGCCGGGATATGAGGACAAGGAGCTGGGATATGAGGACAAGGAGCTAGGATATGATGACAAGGAGCTGGGATATGAGGACAAGGAGCTGGGATATGAGGACAAGGAGCTAGGATATGATGACAAGGAGCTAGGATATGATGACAAGGAGCTAGGATATGATGACAAGGAGGCGGGATATGAGGACAAGGAGCTGGGATATAAGGACAAAGAGCTGGGATATGTGGACAAGGAGCTCGGATATGAGGACAAGGAGCTAGGATATGATGACAAGGAGCTGGGATATGAGGACGGAGTGAAGGAATGATGATCAACCGCTTGGACCATCGGGGATCGAACGCCGACCCTGCAAGAGTCGAGACCTTCGCTCTACCAACCACTCCACAGTCACAAATGATATATAAAATACTGTGTTGGAACGATGGCTAGTTATACACACTATAGTGAAGCGTACAACATAAACTTTGATCTTGACCGTCATCAAGTAGAAATTTGGAACCCGGATACGAGGTGACATGACATGGAACCCGGTGACATGAGGTCACTTCACCTCACTGGTGTGAGGTGAGGTGACGATAGATGGACTGGTGTGAGGTGAGGTGACGCTAGTTTAGGCTGGTGTGAGGTAAGATGACATGAGGCAGTGCTGTGTGAGGCGAGGTGAGGCAGAACTTGTGAGAGATGAAGGAGCGTGAGGGAGGGCTGGCATAAACTCACAACAGGCAGACATAATGTGAATCAATAACGGGATTAAAATTTAAACGCCACTAACAAACATCCCGAAATTTAGCCATGAATCAGTTCCTCTGAGCGTCCTAGAAGAGGCTGCGACCTAAAAAGAAGGCGCAGCAAAATCTACCACGACAGCCTAAGACGACCAAAACTGATGGATGGAACCTGAAAGAGAGAGTGAGAGTTGGTGTGACTAACTCTCAAGGGTCGAGGCTAAGATGATAAAACTCTTAAGAGGCCAATCTTTCATGTCTATGTAGACACATGGAGATGAAAGCTGAGCACGCGAACGCATTCCAGCAGCCAGACTAGTTTTTCCCTTCATGACACCATCAGAAAAATTAGCAGTCTGCAGTCTGCGTGGCTTGAGACTCCTGGCTGCATGTTCGTGTCTTCCAAAATAATGTATTCTTTAATAAGCAGATGTTTCAGAGTATAAAGGGAATTAAATTTAGACATTTCAAATTTGACAGAAATTCATGGATATTCACGTACTTAAAGGAAAAAAAAATTCCCGATTCCCTTAGTCATTGCAGTGCACCGAAAGTCATGCAGAGTATTGAAAGCCACGCAGAGCATCCAGAAATTCAACAAAATTGTATAAATTCTACAGAATTTAATTCAATTAAAATCATTTTGGGGAATACGGGTGAATTTCAGAATGTCCTGACAATTCTAAAATATCCAGAAGACATTTTAGACGTTGCGATATATTCTGAAGTATTCAGAGGAAGCCAAGCCACTCCGGAGATCTAATGAAGTCAAACAAACCGAATTAAATTCTATGGGCATTTTAAATTATATTTAAAATACCTCGACGGAAACAAGAAACCTGTGGATTGTCAAAACTACCAATTATAGTCGAGCATTTTTTCCATATGAATTTTCAAGAGAATACCGTTTGTTGCTGATGATAAAATATACTTTACTATATACGAAATATTTACTCTAATTGTATGAAAAATATTCCCAGAGCTTGGTTAAACATATGGTCAGCTGAGCGTTTGAACGTACCGGCCAGTAAGTTACACCTGAGAGTTACAGTAACTCAAGGAGGAGACAAAGCTTGCACTTGCACCTGAAAGTCACAGTAACTCAGCGGCTGTAGACGGCTCACTTGACACTGAAGTGGGTCAGCATCAGAGGGCTTCGTCACCCTTAGACGGTGAGAAAGTCACTTGAGATTACCACTCAGCTCTTTAGAAGACGGGAAGAGGGGGTGGGGTGACTATGGAGAAAGAAAAAGGAGACAGAAGATGAGGAGTGACAAAGAAAGGGCCGGAAAAGGGAAGGGGCATAGTGATGGAGTACAGAAACATTACCTCAGCATTCACTTATATGTTTGTAGTCAAACAGAATAAACGAAAAGACACAGGAAATTAATTTAACTCATGCGCGTGAGTGCGTGCGAACGTTAAACTCTTCACTAGGGAACTAACTGGACAAGGGGCTAATCCCTGACCACAGTAACAGGACAAGAGGCAAATCCCTCACAGTAACATGATAAAGGACTAATCCCTCACCACAGTAACAGGACAAGAGGCTAATCCCTCACAGTAACATGATAAAGGACTAATCCTTCACCACAGCAACAGGACAAGGGGCTAATCTTACACCACAGCAACAGGACAAGGGGCCAATCACTCACGTTCTAAATTCATTACCAGAAATATAGTAAGGAAATATGTATAATTTATTCTGTATTTACATAATTCTAAGACTTTGGGTAATTCTACAGACCCGGTTGAAGTCGTATTTTATATAAATTCCTGGTATGCCTTAGTTGTATAAATTTTAAAATGTAACAATTTTTGAATATCGAAGAGTTAGGCCATATACATTTTCTATTAATATGTACCAGAGAAAATGTGACTCGCTATGGGTAGACTATTGCATGATATTAACGCTCGGTTGTTTAGGCACGTTTCTAGAGTGAAGAAATCGCTTAAGCTACTTTAAGCGATTGGGATGTATTTTATTATCTCAATAATAATACTTGGGATGTATTTTATTATCTCAATAAATTACTTGAGAGCGCGTCTCTGTTTATATTTAAATAATTGTTGAATCCTGATTGTTCTTCCGGGGTTTGGGTCAGCTCATTGGTCCTATATCTAAACATTATATTTATTTACCTGAGGGCCTCTAGTATGTGGCCTAGATGAGGACATGAAGCCAGCAGCTTGTCAAAGGTCCCCCCCTAACCACAGCATATCGACTTGTGTACCAGCTTTCAAGACTGTTAGTCTGTCATATATAACAAAAGGGGGAATCTTTGACAAGCTGCCGGTTTCCTGTCCCTGTCGACGTCACTAGAGAGATTTTGGCCCCTAGGTAAGTTCAGGTTAACATAATGCTGTGTTAGGAGTCTGTACCACATCTTCACTTCCCAGGCCATTCTAATGCTTGATTACTTCAACATTAAAAAGTTATTTATTATGTCTGTGACCCATCCGGGTTCAATTGTTTGCGTACGACTCATATCAAGCCCAAAGAAATTTATCTAGTGATCATGGCCCGTATCCTGGCCGGAGAGGATTGACTGGGCGCCAATCCTAACTGTAGCCTCGGTTCACTTAGTTACACCTGGATACCTGGTTGTTGAACAATTTGGCGGGTTCGTATTAAAGAGAAAATTAGGATTAAGGCCTGTCCCAAAATGCTATGCGTGCTAGTGGCTTTACAAGAATGTAAGAACTCTTGTATATATAAATAAATAAAATAAAAATGTCGTCCCTGGTGCTTCTCTCTCTTTAAGTGACGTGCGGTTTAATTCCATTAGTTTTACCTCGTACCTTATACCTCTCAGATATAGTAGCCTAATAACCTGGTGACATTCTGGGGACGGATCGATGCGTCGTAACATCCTGTATTTTGAGACGTGTGGGTTGGGCGATATGAGGACTCCGCGTTGACACCGGATTCAGTCTATGGTAGAACTGAAACGTTTGGGCTCGTTTCCTTTTACCTGATGAAACTGTTCAACTAGCAATAAAACATGTAGCCTGGAGTTTCGAAGCTGTTGTGTGTTGAAGCTGTGTTTCCGTATCATACTGAGGTTTCTTGTAGTTTTCCACTGTTTTTTGCCTCCCAATAAAATAATAATAATAATAATTTTCTGTATCAACATAGAGAGAAACGAGTCTATGTACTTAGATAATGTACATATATCAGGAACACAATAGTACCTTGTTGTGACTTCTGTGGGACGCCTTTGGCGTCAACAAGTTCTAACTCTGAAGTCTATACTCGCGCTGTAATTTTAATTCACAATAATTATGTCTTTTGTTAGTGGAGTACTCCCATGTGTGTTTTCTTATATGGCTCATTGGTTTTCAAGCTTACTCTAGTTCTCAAGCTGCTCTGGGTCTCAAGCTTACTCTGGTTCTCAAGCTGCTCTGGGTCTCAAGCTTCCTGTGGTTCTCAAGCTCCTTCTTTTACTAAAGATAGTTTTATTTATCCAGCTAGTTTATGTGTTAATCAAACTCGTTCTCTTTCTTAAGCTTTTACTGTTTCTCAAGCTTGTTCTTCTGAAGGTATGATGTATTCCTTAAGCGTCTCATAAGAAAACAAAATAACCACACTACTCTCATCATCCACGTGGTGTTAACGCTTCATTTACCAGTCTTCATGTAAGGCTTCAGGAAATAATAATGACAGTTGTGTATATATTTCAAGACGTGTATTTATGGATGACTAAGCAACGTACATAACGAGATGGCATTCATTATGTGTATGATTTTCATGAGTATTATTGATGTTAAACAATAGAGAGTCTGAAAGGGGGAAATATAGACATGCTAACTCAACAGAATTACTAGTTAAACTACTGTACTGCTCCAGCAAATGGCTTTTGCAGGCTCTCTCTGTGAGTGAACTCTTTATTTTCATACATATATTTTTAGCGCTGCTGGCAGTTTGTTCTAAGCTCATTGCCTACTACCTTTACAGGCTAAGCATTCCAGTGCTAGAAATGTATACAGAGTAAATGAATAAAGATTGCTTTTCGAAAATTATTGTGACGCATATAAGCAGAAACGAATTCTCAATGTTTCAAATATTAATGCATATTATGCAAATTATAACTCTGTATTCAATAGTTATCAATGAAGCAGATAGTAATTTGGAAAAAAAATCAGCTGAATTCTAATGATGATCATTATAATGGTGCTCAATGAAGTGGTGTTCATTCATTGGGTTTAATTCCATTGGTGTTCATCTAGTGGAGCGCATCGTGGAAGACCTTGACGTAGATTCTCTTGATATTGGGAGACTCGAGGAAGACGCGATTGTCTGGGACTTTGCGGTCGACGGGGTAACCCATGGGCCGCTTGTCTGGGTACTTTTCTCCGTGAATGCCACACTGAGCATGTGTGGGCCAAGTTCTTCAGGATTATCTACGGTCTTATCCTCGTCGCCGTTGGTCACACCCACAAAAAGGCAAGTCCATTCCCCTCTCCTTACCCTTAGGCAGGAGCAGTCTGTTGGGGATGCCACACGACCGTTCGAACTCGTGGAGGTCAAGCCGGCCTCTGCTGGCTATGGCCTGGTCAGTTTTTCCTCTTCAGTGTGGCGAAGCTTGGTCTGTCGGGAACTGTTACTGAAGAGTCAACGGACTTGCGAACAACGTGGTTAGTTCCGGGAGCAACTGTATTGAATTACAGAAAAATACATGTTGATTAACATAGTTTTTTTATTAGCCTGTATTTTTTTAGTCAATCAAAAAGTATTTGACTCCAAAGTTGGCCAATACACTAGTCTCAAAATATAGCCATCTAAATTATAATACAATTACGGAATAATTGTGATTCAATTAATTAAATACTTACGTGATTTATAAAACTTGTCCATCTCAATGCAGAACCAGTGACCTTCTTCCCAGTGAAGGTGACTCCATTGCTGTCCTTAAGAGGACACAAGAAGATGCGGATGGTTCCTAGTACTTTTCTGCCATTGTTGTTTGTGATGTCAATATTGTAAGAAAATTCTTGGTGGTTGAGGCGGGTTTACATCAGCGGAGATGGCAACGTCTGCCACGTTGTCAGACTGGTCTACGGCATTAATAAGACTGAACTCGAAAGTGTCAAAGTATGTCTTCAATCTCCATCAATGGCACACTGTCCAAGACTACTCCAGGGAACGCGATGTCCTCTTTGGTGTAAGGAGGAAGGCTGTCTTTGTGTTCTTTGAAAATGTTATCCATGTATTTGTGAAGTCTGAAGAAGCTTGGGTCACGGGTCGCAGTCTCGAAGTGTTTCCATGACACCTGGAGGCATGTCGAACTTGCCGTGAGGATCACCTTGGCGACCAAGCATTATGTGAGCTGTGTTGTGCAGGGCTCCGTAATATTGCGCGTTGGGGCTGTACACTGAAGATTCAATGATGTCTCCTAGAATGTCGATGCCGTGCTCGTTTTTATGTCGATATGATGTCCACTTTTATCGGTGATGTAGCCAGAGCAATGGCGTCGCGAATGCGGCTCTCTAAGATAACCATGTCACGCACTTTAGCTACACCATCTACGTCTTCGAAGTGGACATTGTCAGGACGAGCTGGGAACTCTCCGCCATACTTGTAGCTGGTATGTGGAGCAAATCCTTCGTGAATAACCTTTTCCAGTGTATTTTCATCAACAACATCCAGCCAGTTGGAGAGACGCTCAGAGTCAAGGCGCAGTAAGTTGGTGGTGACCCAGAAGAAGAGCTCTCCCTTGCGGTCCAGGTGGTAGCCGTAGGAGTCCTTCCACCCGAAGGGGAAGTCCATATGCCAAGTAACGTGGTGAATGTTCANACATTATTGACCATGTACCAAGTGGCCCCCAACATAGTGGCCATGTACCAAGTGGCCCCCAACATAGTGGCCATGTACCAAGTGGCCCCCAACATAGTGGCCATGTACCAAGTGGCCCCCAACATAGTACCATGTACCCGTGGCCCCCAACATAGTGGCCATGTCCCAGTGGCCCCCAAACATAGTGGCCATGTACCAAGTGGCCCCCAACATAGTGCCATGTACCAAGTGGCCCCCAACATAGTGGCCATGTACCAAGGGCCCCCAACATAGTGGCCATGTACCAAGTGGCCCCCAACATAGTGGCCATGTACCAAGTGGCCCCCAACATGGGCCATGTACCAGTGGCCCCCAACATAGTGGCCATGTACCAAGTGGCCCCCAACTATTGCCATGTACCAAGTGGCCCCCCAACATAGTGGCCATGTACCAAGTGGCCCCCAACATGGTGGCCATGTACCAAGTGGCCCCCAACATGGTGGCCATGTACCAAGTGGCCCCAACATGGTGGCCATGTACCAAGTGGCCCCCAACATGGTGGCCATGTACCAAGTGGCCCCCAACATGGTGGCCATGTACCAAGTGGCCCCCAACATGGTGGCCATGTACCAAGTGGCCCCCAACATGGTGGCCATGTACCAAGTGGCCCCCAACATGGTGGCCATGTACCAAGTGGCCCCAACATGGTGGCCATGTACCAAGTGGCCCCCAACATTAGTGACCATGTACCAAGTGGCCCCCAACATGGTGGCCATGTACCAAGTGGCCCCACATGGTTGACCATGTACCAAGTGGCCCCCAACATGGTGCCATGTACCAAGTGGCCCCCAACATGGTGGCCATGTACCAAGTGGCCCCCAACATGGTGGCCATGTACCAAGTGGCCCCCACATGGTGGCCATGTACCAAGTGGCCCCCAACATGGTGGCCATGTACCAGTGGCCCCCAACATGGTGGCCATGTACCAAGTGGCCCCCAACATGTGACCATGTACCAAGTGGCCCCCCAACATGGTGCCATGTACCAAGTGGCCCCCAACATAGTGGCCATGTACCAAGTGGCCCCCAACATGGTGGCCATGTACCAAGTGGCCCCAACATTAGTGGCCATGTACCAAGTGGCCCCCAACATGGTGGCCATGTACCAAGTGGCCCCCAATAGTGGCCATGTACCAAGTGGCCCCCAACATGGTGGCCATGTACCAAGTGGCCCCCACATAGTGGCCATACCAAGTGGCCCCCAACATAGACCATGTACCAAGTGGCCCCAACATAGTGGCCATGTACCAAGTGGCCCCCAACATAGTGGCCATGTACCAAGTGGCCCCCAACATAGTGGCCATGTACCAAGTGGCCCCCAACATAGTGGCCATGTACCAAGTGGCCCCCAACATGGTGCCATGTACCAAGTGGCCCCCAACATGGTGGCCATGTACCAAGTGGCCCCCAACATGGTGGCCATGTACCAAGTGGCCCCCACATAGTGGCCAGTACCAAGTGGCCCCCCACATAGTGGCCATGTACCAAGTGGCCCCAACATAGTGACCATGTACCAAGTGGCCCCCAACATAGTGGCCATGTACCAAGTGGCCCCAACATAGTGGCCATGTACCAAGTGGCCCCCAACATAGTGGCCATGTACCAAGTGGCCCCCAACATAGTGGCCATGTACCAAGTGGCCCCCAACATAGTGGCCATGTACCAAGTGGCCCCAACATGGTGGCCATGTACCAAGTGGCCCCCAACATAGTGGCCATGTACCAAGTGGCCCCCAACATGGTGGCCATGTACCAAGTGGCCCCCCAACATAGTGGCCATGTACCAAGTGGCCCCCAACATGGTGCCATGTACCAAGTGGCCCCCAACATAGTGGCCATGTACCAAGTGGCCCCCAACATGGTGGCCATGTACCAAGTGGCCCCCAACATGGTGGCCATGTACCAAGTGGCCCCCAACATGGTGGCCATGTACCAAGTGGCCCCCAACATGGTGGCCATGTACCAAGTGGCCCCCAACATGGTGGCCATGTACCAAGTGGCCCCCAACATGGTGGCCATGTACCAAGTGGCCCCCAACATGGTGGCCATGTACCAAGTGGCCCCCAACATGGTGGCCATGTACCAAGTGGCCCCCAACATGGTGGCCATGTACCAAGTGACCCCCAACATTAGTGACCATGTACCAAGTGGCCCCCAACATGGTGGCCATGTACCAAGTGGCCCCCAACATGGTGGCCATGTACCAAGTGGCCCCCAACATGGTGGCCATGTACCAAGTGGCCCCCAACATGGTGGCCATGTACCAAGTGCCCCCAACATTAGTGACCATGTACCAAGTGGCCCCCAACATGGTGGCCATGTACCAAGTGGCCCCCAACATGGTGGCCATGTACCAAGTGGCCCCCAACATAGTGGCCATGTACCAAGTGGCCCCCAACATAGTGACCATGTACCAAGTGGCCCCCCAACATAGTGGCCATGTACCAAGTGGCCCCCCAACATAGTGGCCATGTACCAAGTGGCCCCCAACATAGTGACCATGTACCAAGTGGCCCCCCAACATAGTGGCCATGTACCAAGTGGCCCCCAACATGGTGGCCATGTACCAAGTGGCCCCCAACATGGTGGCCATGTACCAAGTGGCCCCCAACATGGTGGCCATGTACCAAGTGGCCCCCAACATAGTGGCCATGTACCAAGTGGCCCCCAACATAGAGACCATGTACCAAGTGGCCCCCAACATGGTGGCCATGTACCAAGTGGCCCCCAACATGGTGGCCATGTACCAAGTGGCCCCAACATAGAGGCCATGTACCAAGTGGCCCCCAACATGGTGGCCATGTACCAAGTGGCCCCCAACATGGTGGCCATGTACCAAGTGGCCCCCAACATGGTGGCCATGTACCAAGTGGCCCACAACATGGTGGCCATGTACCAAGTGGCCCACAACATGGTGGCCATGTACCAAGTGGCCCCCAACATGGTGGCCATGTACCAAGTGGCCCCCAACATTAGTGACCATGTACCAAGTGGCCCCCAACATGGTGGCCATGTACCAAGTGGCCCCCAACATAGTGACCATGTACCAAGTGGCCCCCAACATTAGTGACCATGTACCAAGTGGCCCCCAACATAGTGACCATGTACCAAGTGGCCCCCAACATAGTGACCATGTACCAAGTGGCCCTCAACATGGTGGCCATGTACCAAGTGGCCCCAAACATTAGTGACCATGTACCAAGTGGCCCCCAACATGGTGGCCATGTACCAAGTGGCCCCCAACATTAGTGACCATGTACCAAGTGGCCCCCAACATGGTGGCCATGTAACAAAGTGGCCCCCAACATTAGTGACCATGTACCAAGTGGCCCCAACATGGTGGCCATGTACCAAGTGGCCCCCAACATGGTGGCCATGTACCAAGTGGCCCCCAACATTAGTGACCATGTACCAAGTGGCCCCAACATGGTGGCCATGTACCAAGTGGCCCCAACATGGTGGCCATGTACCAAGTGGCCCCCAACATGGTGGCCATGTACCAAGTGGCCCCCAACATGGTGGCCATGTACCAAGTGGCCCCCAACATGGTGGCCATGTACCAAGTGGCCCCCAACATGGTGGCCATGTACCAAATATGTACTCAAGACTACACACAAACCTGGTGTTGGTGAAGAGGTTTGTGACGCTGGTGTTGAAGAGTGAATTAAGGCGTTGCAAATGTTGCTCTTAAGCCAAGCGGCTTCCAACTCCACGCCACGAGCTCGGCCACTTTGATATTGCCCAATTAAAGACCGGCGGCACACTTCACTACACTTTATTAACGTCGGGTCATGACGCACGCACACTGATACGCTGTTCGCCACACGGCAATGATACGATCACTTAGTGTGTTGGGACACTGCGAGACGCACCACTCACCCCCTCCAACGCTGCCTTCCAACTGACTATGTTAGATTTGGTGCAGTGTTGCCATTGTCCCTCCCAGGATCTCGTACGACTAGAAAGGGTTTAATCAATCCTGTTTGTTCCTTCCTTTCCCTCTTAACACTCAATAATATACTT
>WNGS01165751.1:35041349-35052375 GCA_020271785.1 Procambarus virginalis | reverse complement strand
AACAATAGCAAACACTAGCAAATAATATAAAATCAGTTTGCTTTAATTCATGAGTAATAACAGAATACAATTAATACCACTTTTTTTCACCACTACTGTTGGAGGAACAGTCATGTACCCACTACTGTTGGGAGAACAGTCACTGTGACCACTACTGTGGGAGAATGAGAACAGTCACTGTACCACTATGTTTGGAGGAACAGTCCCTGCACCACTACTGTTGGGGAACAGTCACTGCACCACTACTGTTGTGGGGAGAACAGTCACTGTACCACTACTGTTGGAGGACTCGTCAGCTGCATCCACTACTGTTGTTAGTGGTGCAGTGGTAGAAAGACGGTCTCGCTTCATGCAGATCGGCCTTCAATCCCCGGCCGTCCCAGTGGTTGGGGCACCATTCCATTCCCCCGTCCCATCCCAAATCCTATCCTGACCCCCTTCCCAGTGCTATATAGTCGTAATGGTGCGTGGCACTTTCTCCTTAGGGTTGTGGATAAGACTAGTCCTAAGTCCTTCCTGTGTGTGTGTGGGGGGGGGGGGGGAAATATCAGTTGTTTGACAGTTTAGAGGGCAGTGGTGACCCACAAGGAGCCGAAGCTCATACCCCCGCAAGCACAAGGTGAGCACACACGCAGAGCCGCGTGATAAAGGTTAGAGAAGGAGGTCTATGTGAACAGAACAGTTCTAGGTGGAGGTTTTAGGACTGTTATGTAGTTGATTATGCATATAAAGTTGAAAATAATTGTCAATCAAAATTAAATATAATTCTAGACGAAACTGTTTCCGAATATAATTGTCAGGGGGGGGGGATTAATTTATAAAAAGCAAACACGTAGTTTTACGGGAAACGAAAACTAATTTCTAAATGTAGCAAATCATCGTAAAATATTGTATGTACATAATTAACAACAAAATTTGTATTATATTAATAGCTGCATCCGTATTTTTATTAGTAATACCTTACAGACGCATAATAGACACGTTTTCTATGACAAGCGACGAGAATCCCCTTTTAATCGAAAAATTATCCGTTTTCCATACGGCAGTGGGGAAATGCATGGTGATCCTGCACAAATCACGTTCATTAAGCAAATATATATATACATGGTCGTACCTAGTAGCCAGAACTCACTTTTTGGCCCATACTATGCAATGCCCGATTTGCCCTAATAAGCCAAGTTTTTCTGAACTAAGTATATTTTCTCAATTTTTTTCTTTATGAAATGATAAATCTGGCCATTTCATTATGTATTAGGTCAATTTTTTTTCATTGGAGTTAAAATTAACGTAGATATATGACCGACCTCAACCAACCCTACATAGGAAACCTTAACCTAACCTATCTTTATAGGATTGGTTAGGTTTAGGTAGCCCAAAATGTTAGGTTAGGTTAGGTAGGTTAGGTTGTCGAAAAACAATTAATTCATGAAACTTGGCCGATTAGGCAAAGCGGGCCTTGCCTAGTAGGCTGACAAGGGCGTGCGGGCTACTGAGGGCACGGACGATATAGAGAGTAGAGAGCGAGAGATAGAGAGAGTAGAGATATAGAGTAGAGAGAGGCAAAGGAAAGAAATTTATACAAATAGAAAGCAGTAGTATATAAAGTTTAAACCAATTAATGACTTGTGGTGTGATAGTTGAATTACCTAAATCCTACTAGTAAATTTATATTTATTTAAATAAAGCACTAACGACATATTCTTACTGTCATTGTGATGAAGTCATAAATATTCACCTACCGTCTGAGTAAGACAGACAATGAGTAACTCTTAGTGTGCCAGCCAGAGCTTAGGGCCCGCGCGCTGGAATTCCCCTTAAAAGAAATAATAATGTGAAAATCTAACAAACTCACAACTAGTGCTTAGAAATAAGTTAGTTATAGCTGAAATTAGACAATAATGAGTGGGACATAACGTAGCTATTCTTTGCTAACCTTTTTTTGTTCGATTATTAGATAATGGCGTGATTACGTGTTTCTTATAGACAATGACACAACGGTATGACTTTAACCAGAGACCTTTACCATACAGCCACTGTATTCCTAGTCAGCCCAAGCACGAGGTCGGTGAGAAGGATTTATTTGTATTTGTTATCCAGTATTTCAAAAGCTACAAGCAGCATTGTTAGTTCTAGTTTATTTGTTACTTGTAATTGTTCATTTGTCTATTTGATATGAGTTAATGGAGTTTTAGTCCTTATGAAGCAGGAAATTGGCGATACCCGTCACTGTTGAGCAGCGTTGGGGGCTCACTCCTATTCTCTATGAGTCACATGTATACTACCTTCCTGCTCTCAAGCTTCTTCCACAATGCTTGCCTCAGAGTATTTAGATATAAGTTCCTGAACCACCACACTCTTCCCCAAGATTATCCAACACGCGGGTTGTTAGTGTATTACATTGTAAAGTTATAATCTGGTAATATTTTTATCTGGAAAACATCGTCCTGGAGTGTGACATTAGTGTTCCTGCCTGCATTATATGGGCCTCCGTCTTACAACACTGTAGTTATAATAATTAATAATACATAATAAATTTTTATTCAGGTAAGGTACATACATACAGGTAAGATACAAAAGTTGATGGATGTATAGATAGAGCTAGTACATACAATGCCTAAAGCCACGTATTATGCAAAGCGTTTCGGGCAGGAAAAACACTAAGTCTAAAACTTAATACTAATTGAGATTAAAGGAATAAATTGTGTTGAGACAAAATAAGAAAAGAATGGAAAAAAGGGGTGGGGGGGAAACAAGCAGAAAAAAAGCAAAATACAATTTGTCATTTAAACACTTCAAGCACTGGTGTTTTGCATATATACAAGTTACATACTATCCGAATATCACCTCGAATTGCATTTACTTAATTTGGTGCCCTCTTCGGTCGGTAGAGCGAAACGCCTTGCATCTTACCGGTCGGAGAGCTCGATACCCTATGGTTCCCAAGTGGTTGGGCATCAGTTCCCTTCACCGCAGTCCTCATATCTGCCTCTGTTCCCCCATACTCCTTTCAAGACGCTATACACACACACTCAGCTTAGCGGCTTCCTCGTCATAAATTACCTTACCTCACAGACACGGTCTTTCCAATCTCGGTTCTATTCTCCAGCGGATTGGTTGATCCGAAAGGGACACATTCCCCGATTCGGTTAGATCACAGGATGCCAACAGGGATCTATCGAGGGGAGTAAGACTTACGTGCCTTGGGGTCAGATTCACGAAGTAGCTTCTACAAGCACTTAACGAACCTGTCCACCTTTCCTCAGTCTTTGGCGACTTTGTTTAGAATATTATTAACAGTTATTGAGCTCCGAAGCACCAGGAGGCGTTGTTTATAACAATAACACAACAGTTGATTAGAAAGTTTTCATGCATTGTAGACTGTGTTTACAATAAAGATAACCAAAGGCTGTCACAGCATTGAGGAAAGACTGTAACAACGTTCGTAAGTTACTTGCGTAACTGCTAGCGTGAATCTGGCTCCTGGTCCTCCACCACACGAGTCTCTAGAAAGCTATGATAAACGTCATAAGAAGGTCAGTTTTGGGTGTTCCGAATGACCCTTGAGGCAACAGAGCATCAGAAAAAAGTCTACTCCGGCGGCCACTAGAGAGCGCCGGATGGTCCTCCCAAAGACATAAGGATACCGGTCATCTAAGTACCCACTTAACTCTAGTCAGAATTGACCAACCCATGAGGGATGAGGGTGATCTCGTGTAGGGTGAGGGTGAGGCTCGTGTAGGATGAGGGTGAGCTCGTGTAGGATGAGGGTGAGGTTAGAAAGGGACTGATAAAGTGGTTAGGAAGGTTCTTCTCATGAGGGGGCTGTTATAGGGTGTGGTAACCTTGAAAAGGATGGGAGAAAAAAGGTAGGGACGACGAGGGGCTGTGTAGCGGAATTAGAACGTTCGAGTTCGATCGCATGATAGTTGGAGGGAGTGGGCAGAAGAGGACAGGAAGCCTGAGAAGAAGATGTGACCACCGACCCGGAAAAATTAAGGCGAGAAGCCAGGAACCCGAGCAGAACTACCAGATATCATTGGAGAGGACTCAGAAAGAGAGATCTATGATGAGACAGAATCTCCCAGAGCTGTAGAGAGTAAGGAGAGGAATGAAGAGAAGAGGGAAGGCAGAGAGAAGAGACCGAGCAATCGAGAGGGACCACGTGAGAGGAGTAATGAGACCAGGACACGAGCGAGGAGAGAGATGAGAGGAGAGAGAGAGAGGGAGGGAGGAAGCGAGAGAGAGAGAGAGCGGGAGAGAGAGAGAGAGAAGACGGGAGGGAGTCTGGAGACAGGAAGAGAGAGAGAGGGAGGGGGAGACGAGAGATGGGAGGGGACGAGAGAGAGAGAGGGAGGGAGAGAGGATAATGAGAAGGAGAGTGGAGATGATGATGGAGATTTGACCGATGTGTCAAGTGCGCTCGCGAGAGAGGAAGAGAGAGAGAGTAGAGAGGGGAGAGACCGAATGACGATTGTTGAGGGTGAGCGAGGAGAGAGAGAGAGAGGAGAGAGAGCGAGAGATGGAGAGCATCAACAACATGGGCCCCGTAGTTCACTGCAGGACTGAGGTGCCGAGAGTCGCCAGATCCAATTTCCTCCAATCTGTCACTTCCCTATCTCCTGCTCTTTATCTCCCCCACCCTCCTATTCCCCGCTCCATCCTGTGCCCGTCGACAGGGTCTTCGAGCCACAGGAAGACACCTGCAACACCAGTAAAAGAAATATACTCCAAGATCACAACATGTTCATCTTCGTCTCTTTGTTAAATATTATACAATGAACAAGTAGGGACACAGCCTCGCTTTAGACTTATGTGAACGGAGAAGCTTTAATTTTCCATTATTTTTAACAAAACTGGTGAGGATGATCATTATTATTTGCAATATCATAGTTAATTGAACTAGATGTGTCATTGGTCAATTAATTTGTCTGAATGGTACAATGGCGCATGCGTCGTAACCCCTACGACGTGGGCGGACGTAGGAACATTTATTGCAGGCGGTAACTGCGCTCTCTGACCGTGCCAGCGCTGTCTGTGCTGATTGAGAAGACAGCAGAAGTTAGTTGGTCTGACATAACACACCATCAATAATTCGGCAATTCACTTGCACCTGTCGTTACGCAGAGCATTCATTCATTCGGGTTTTCGAGTGACAAGATATAGATATAACTCGCACACATCGGTACTTGCTTGCAAAATATCTAGGGATACCATAACTATTCTAAATACTAATGTCTAATAGAAATTATAAAAACGCGACATTTTTTTTTATTATTTGGTAATTCGTATTAAGTATCTTCACAAAGAACTACGACAGAGCCATGACACAGAAATAATAAGTAGCGCAAAAGTGAACAGCATTGGACAGCCGTGTCACAGTCAATAGAAATTTGTTTCGAACATAGGCTACCGGTCAAGAAATGTAACACAATGTATGGATTTATAATGTATATTAATACATTATATTTTATGTATGTGGTTAGTCTCAGTTACAAATTCACATCTGTAATAATGCTACGCATTCCCGTACCTCCCCTCCCCCGACCACACACACACACACTATGTAACGCGACTATGTAATGTAATGATACAAGTAATAATACAACAATACATCCTATTATCATACTTTCCGAAGATTCAAGCTTGTGATAAGAGAGCCTGATGTTGAAGAATAGGCTACAGCCTCTTGCTTTACTCAACCGATATATTATGTCAATATTGAATCAAATCCAATATATATGATTTGTATAATTTCTATAATGATCTAAAAAATCTATATAACTAAAAGCACATATAAACGTTCACACATTTAAACACAGACTACAGAATGTTTAAAAACATTATAGGTATACGATCTACATTCTAAATTCCATAATGTTAAAATAACGTGAGTGAAAATTCGCAGCCTACTACACTATTATTCTAATACTGCCAGACAGTGAAACCGTTATTCTAGCAATGCACAGTACAGCCCAAGTATCGGATCAGCATAAAATTGTCTATGCTATAGCATTTAACCCTTTCACATTGGCATTTTCGACTTAACAATGACAGTACTGCCAGTAAAGGTAGTAGACAGTAATTAATTCTCTCGCTGCTTGCTCTCTCTCCCTTTCTCGCTCTCTCTCTCTCTCTCTCCCTCTCTCTCTCTCTCTCCGATATACCAATATATATTACCTGCGTGGGAATTACCGTCATCCAGGCAGCAAATGGTCAATGATAATTTTTTTAATTAAAGATAATAAACCACATTTTTTGTTGCAGAATCTCTGGCTATCCGAGACGTTGATGGCTTTTCCCACCCTACTTAATATTCAGGACAACGGAAAAAAACACTTAAAACTGCTCCCAAGATTGTGAATAGCGAACATGTCTTCAAAAGAACAATTCACTAAAATCGTTTTTACCTTCGTAGCCTCTTGTGTCTAAAGCAAATATCAGATTTAATATATGTTCCAAAGTTGGTGGGATAAATCAATATAGACACAATGCACACACTCAAGAAGGTGCAATGAGCTATTTTGTGATATTGTGGCCTGTGTCATCTGTATGGATAACCAGTTCCTATTAACCAGGGTAAGGAGTAGGGCAGGGCAAGAAGGGAGAGTGAAAGGGAAGACGAGAAGGTGAAAAGGGGATGGGGAATAAATTAGTGGAAGGAGGAGGCGAGGGAGTAGTGTACAGAACAGGATGAAAGCGTTGGGGTACAATAGGCATATCCAAAATATAATAAATTCACTTCAAATTGCTTCCTATTCTATTCACCATCAAAGAGGCTGGATGATCAAGGGAGCTTTCAAGTGACATCAGAAATTCAAATTAGTTTGGAAACATCAATGTAAATGACCGAGCAAATAACCATTCACAAAATTCAATCACCAGGATGGTGAAATGATTTGAATAACGCACTGAGAAGCTCCATGCACCGAAGCCAACGTAGACTTTATGCTGATACTAAATCAGTAAAAATTATTCCTCTGTTAATCCATGAATTTCGGCGAACCTAAAAAATTAAAAACACCGACAGAAATCTTAGGTAGTAAACCGTCCTTTATATTAGCTCAAACTACATTTGATGTATTAACAAATCTATATTTGGCCGGCCATAATTCCGCCTTGGTCTGGCGTGGCTGACCTGGCCAGAGGTGATCCAAGTCAACCTTAATAATCCAAGCTAAACTAGGCTTCAGCGAGGGAACTCTTCATAAGAGTAACTGATCACGCCATGCCTCCATAACCCCGGCCCAGCCCTCCTCCACACCATCCCTCCCCCCTCACCATAACCAAGCCCCCCTGCACACCATCCCTGCCCCCCCCCCACCATAACCCAGCCCCACCCCTCCTCCACACCATCCCAGCCCCCACCATATCGCTGCCTCTAGCCCCCCTCCATGCCATCCCCGTCCCTCGAACACATACCAGAAATGCGAAAGAAATGTTAGGGCAAAATTATATCCCGTTGTAGGTTACAGGGAGCCTCTTAGGCAACGGCTGGCCATTTCCCAAGATGCATCCCATAATAGTCGACAAAACCCAGATACCAAATCACTACTAGGTGAACAGAAGCATCGGGTGTGGGGAAACGTGTTAATTAATTGATCCTTGCTAATTATCATAAAATACCTTTAAAGTACATCACTACATGGTGGCCATGTACCAAGTGGCCCCCAATATGGTGGCCATGTACCAAGTGGCCCCCAATATCGTGGCCATGTACCAAGTGGCCCCCCAATATGGTGGCCATGTACCAAGTGGCCCCCAATATGGTGGCCATGTACCAAGTGGCCCCCAATATGGTGGCCATGTACCAAGTGGCCCCCAATATGGTGGCCATGTACCAAGTGGCCCCCCCAATATGGTGGTCATGTACCAAGTGGCCCCCCCCAATATGGTGGTCATGTATCACGTGGCCCCCAACATGGTGGCCATGTATCCAGTGGCCCCCAACATGGTGGCCATGTATCAAGTGGCCCCCCAACATGGTGGCCATGTACCAAGTGGCCTCCCCAACATGGTGGCCATGTATCAAGTGGCCCCCAACATGGTGGCCATGTATCAAGTGGCCCCCAACATGGTGGCCATGTACCAAGTGGCTCCTAACATGGTGGCCATGTATCACGTGGCCCCACAACATGGTGGCCATGTACCAAGTGGCCCCAACATGGTGGCCATGTACCAAGTGGCCCCCAACATGGTGGCCATGTACCAAGTGGCCCCCCAACATAGTGGCCATGTACCAAGTGACCCCCAACATAGTGGCCATGTACCAAGTGGCCCCAACATAGTGGCCATGTACCAAGTGGCCCCCAACATAGTGGCCATGTACCAAGTGGCCCCCAACATAGTGGCCATGTACCAAGTGGCCCCCAACATAGTGGCCATGTACCAAGTGGCCCCCAACATAGTGGCCATGTACCAAGTGGCCCCCAACATAGTGGCCATGTACCAAGTGGCCCCCAACATAGTGGCCATGTACCAAGTGGCCCCCAACATAGTGGCCATGTACCAAGTGGCCCCCAACATGGTGGCCATGTACCAAGTGGCCTCCCCAACATGGTGGCCATGTATCAAGTGGCCCCCAACATGGTGGCCATGTATCAAGTGGCCCCCAACATGGTGGCCATGTACCAAGTGGCCCCCCAACATAGTGGCCATGTACCAAGTGGCCCCCAACATAGTGGCCATGTACCAAGTGGCCCCCAACATAGTGGGCATGTACCAAGTGGCCCCCAACATAGTGGGCATGTACCAAGTGGCCCCAACATAGTGGCCATGTACCAAGTGGCCCCCAACATAGTGGCCATGTACCAAGTGGCCCCCAACATAGTGACCATGTACCAAGTGGCCCCCAACATAGTGGCCATGTACCAAGTGGCCCCCAACATAGTGACCATGTACCAAGTGGCCCCCAACATAGTGGCCATGTACCAAGTGGCCCCCAACATGGTGGCCATGTACCAAGTGGCCCCAACATAGTGACCATGTACCAAGTGGCCCCTAACATGGTGGCCATGTACCAAGTGGCCCCCAACATGGTGGCCATGTACCAAGTGGCCCCCCAACATAGTGGCCATGTACCAAGTGACCCCAACATAGTGGCCATGTACCAAGTGGCCCCCAACATAGGACCATGTACCAAGTGGCCCCCAACATAGTGGCCATGTACCAAGTGGCCCCCAACATAGTGGCCATGTACCAAGTGGCCCCCAACATGGTGGCCATGTACCAAGTGGCCCCCAACATTATTGACCATGTACCAAGTGGCCCCCAACATAGTGACCATGTACCAAGTGGCCCCCAATTAGTGACCATGTACCAAGTGGCCCCCAACATAGTGGCCATGTACCAAGTGGCCCCCAACATAGTGACCATGTACCAAGTGGCCCCCAACATAGTGGCCATGTACCAAGTGGCCCCCCAACATAGTGGCCATGTACCAAGTGGCCCCCAACATAGTGACCATGTACCAAGTGGCCCCCAACATAGTGACCATGTACCAAGTGGCCCCAACATAGTGACCATGTACCAAGTGGCCCCAACATAGTGGCCATGTACCAAGTGGCCCCAACATAGTGGCCATGTACCAAGTGGCCCCCAACATAGTGGCCATGTACCAAGTGGCCCCCAACATAGTGGCCATGTACCAAGTGGCCCCCAACATAGTGGCCATGTACCAAGTGGCCCCAACATGGTGGCCATGTACCAAGTGGCCCCCAACATGGTGGCCATGTACCAAGTGGCCCCAACATGGTGGCCATGTACCAAGTGGCCCCCAACATGGTGGCCATGTACCAAGTGGCCCCCAACATGGTGGCCATGTACCAAGTGGCCCCCAACATGGTGGCCATGTACCAAGTGGCCCCCAACATGGTGGCCATGTACCAAGTGGCCCCCAACATGGTGGCCATGTACCAAGTGGCCCCCAACATGGTGGCCATGTACCAAGTGGCCCCCAACATTAGTGACCATGTACCAAGTGGCCCCCAACATGGTGGCCATGTACCAAGTGCCCCCAACATAGTGACCATGTACCAAGTGGCCCCAACATGGTGGCATGTACCAAGTGGCCCCCAACATGGTGGCCATGTACCAAGTGGCCCCCAACATGGTGGCCATGTACCAAGTGGCCCCCAACATGGTGGCCATGTACCAAGTGGCCCCCAACATGGTGGCCATGTACCAAGTGGCCCCCAACATGGTGGCCATGTAACAAGTGGCCCCCAACATGGTAGCCATGTACCAAGTGGCCCCCAACATGGTGGCCATGTACCAAGTGGCCCCCAACATGGTGCCATGTACCAAGTGGCCCCCAACATGGTGGCCATGTACCAAGTGCCCCCAACATTAGTGACCATGTACCAAGTGGCCCCCAACATGGTGGCCATGTACCAAGTGGCCCCCAATATGTGGCCATGTACCAAGTGGCCCCCAACATGGTGGCCATGTACCAAGTGGCCCCCAACATTGTGGCCATGTACCAAGTGCCCCCAACATTAGTGACCATGTACCAAGTGGCCCCCAACATAGTGGCCATGTACCAAGTGGCCCCCAACATAGTGACCATGTACCAAGTGGCCCCCAACATAGTGGCCATGTTACCAAGTGGCCCCCAACATAGTGGCCATGTACCAAGTGGCCCCAACATAGTGGCCATGTACCAAGTGGCCCCCAACATAGTGGCCATGTACCAAGTGGCCCCCAACATAGTGGCCATGTACCAAGTGGCCCCCAACATAGTGGCCATGTACCAAGTGGCCCCCAACATAGCGGCCATGTACCAAGTGGCCCCAACATAGTGGCCATGTACCAAGTGGCCCCCAACATAGTGGCCATGTACCAAGTGGCCCCCAACATAGTGACCATGTACCAAGTGGCCCCCAACACATAGTGGCCATGTACCAAGTGGCCCCCAACATAGTGGCCATGTACCAAGTGGCCCCCAACATAGTGCCATGTACCAAGTGGCCCCCACAAGTGACCATGTACCAAGTGGCCCCAACATAGTGGCCATGTACCAAGTGGCCCC
>WNGS01165751.1:34977828-35040145 GCA_020271785.1 Procambarus virginalis | reverse complement strand
TGGTAATACGACCAAACATGATAGGCCTATTGGATATATTTCTAAAAGCAGTAGTAACAAAAGCATTAATGCTGGCCATCAACGTGATCTTGCCTTCATGATAAAGACAAGCATGCCCAAAACATGCCCTGCCTCTCTACAAGAGAGAGTAATAGATCATTGCACCATAGAGAAAACGTGGGCCCAGGAGCTAGAGTGTTCAGGCATAACCCCCCCCCATTCCACTTGCACCTACAAGAAGTGGCAGTTGATGTTTTTTGTTTATCTATCACCTGAAAATCACGAGGATTGATAGCCGTAAGAAGTCAGTAGGACTATCAGCTAAGCCGAAGAAGCCCAAGTAACTAATGAACTCTAAGGCACAGCTCGCCACATTTCGATTACTCGGTCTTGTCTATATATATATTTATATATATATATATAATACTATATATATATATATATATTATATATATATATATAATATTACTAAGAACTCTTTGACCCGGCCAGATTCGAACCCATGCCGTCCAGGATCTCCCCTAAACGTACACAGTACCATGACCACCGCACGTTTAGTGCGGTGGTCTGTGTACGTTTAGTGGTGATCCTGGACGCATGGGTTCGAATCCTGCCGGGTCAAAGAGTTCTTAGTGATACATGGCTTCGCGTTCATGCAGCCTTCTCACTTATGTGAAGACTCAGTGCGGCCCGTGCATGTGCCAGAATTTGATGAAAAACTGTTTTCGAGTTCTTATATATGGATATATGAGTTTTTACATTCTTGTACAGCCACCAGCACCCATGGCGTTTCGGCCAGGTCCTTAATTCTAATATTCCCCGGAATACGTCCCGCCAAATCGCTTAACAACCAAGTACCCATTTTACTGTTGAGTTAACAGAGGCTACAGTTAAGGACTGGCGCCCAGTAAATCCTCCCGGCCAGGATACCAACTCGGGCTAAAGCGCTCGCGAAACGCCAGGCGAGTGTCTTACCACTACGCCACGGACACTGCTACAAATATCAGACCTTGAGGTAGGTCACAGAGGTGATTGTAATACTAGAAAGAGCTGCCCATGCCATTCTCTTTAACACTTGGAGAGTGGTTACGAAGAGATTTCTAAGTGAATTCACCAAGTGTACAAGAGTCCCTATTGAGGTATTTTAAGTGTCAATAAAGCAACATTTTACAGGTAAGTCTATTTGATATTGACTAAAAAATGTTTTACCAAAAATGGACTAAAATGTTTACGGAGTTTGTTGCTTTACGAAACCTAGCGTTCACGTCTGGCAATTTAAAGCTCGCAGAAGGATGATAAAATATAAGAAATAAACCACTTTAATAAGATTGAAAGTGAATAAATCAAAATCTTGGATTAGTGACGAAGTACATTATCACAGTGTCGGAAGCGTCTTTATCTAAGATGGAGAGTCCAGCCTGCAATTTACAGGCTGGGCTCTTAGTTCTCACAGTAACAGGCAGGCTGTCTTGGAGATCTCTAGTGTAGGCTAGGGAGCTGTCTACCGTGAAGGCTAAGAGCTATCTATCGTGAAGGCTAGGGAGCTGTCTACGGTGAAGGCTAGGGAGCTGTCTATGGTGAAGGCTAGGGAGCTGTCGGCCGTGAAGGCTAGGAAGCTGTCGACCGTGGAGGCTATAAAACTGTCAGCCGTAAATACAGAAAATCATCAACCACAAAGACAAAAAGCTATCGACCAAGATGGGAACCTCGTATGGTATTCGACCGCCGTCTTTACCGTTCACAGAGGGGAGAAAAGAATCATTTCTGCTCTCGAGAGTGGTATAAAGCAAGCAGCAGCCGCGTTCACGTAGTACATGGCAGTATCCAGGGCGTCCGGCTGAAGAGGGGCGTCCGGCTGAAGATGGGCGTCCGGCTGAAGATGGGCGTCCGCTGAAGAGAGGCGTCCGGCTGAAGATGGGCGTCCGGCTGAAGAGGGGCGTCCGGCTGAAGAGGGCGTCCGCTGAAGAGGGGCGTCCGGCTGAAGAGGGGCGTCCGGCTGAAGAGGGGCGCCCGGTTGAAGAGGGGCGCCCGGCTGAAGAGGGGCGCCCGGCTGAAGAGGGGCGCCCGGCTGAAGAGGGGCGTCCGGCTGAAGAGGGGCGTCCGGCTGAAGAGGGCGTCCGGCTGAAGAGGGGCGTCCGGCTGAAGAGGGGCGTCCGGCTGAAGAGGGGCGTCCGGCTGAAGAGGGGCGTCCGGCTGAAGAGGGGCGTCCGGCTGAAGAGGGGCGTCCGGCTGAAGAGGGGCGTCCGGCTGAAGAGGGGCGTCCGGCTGAAGAGGGGCGTCCGGCTGAAGAGGGGCGTCCGGCTGAAGAGGGGCGTCCGGCTGAAGAGGGGCGTCCGGCTGAAGAGGAGCGTCCGGCTGAAGAGGAGCGTCCGGCTGAAGAGGAGCGTGTCGAGCACAACACTTGTATAAACAGGTGCTTCCCTTTACACTTACGTCATGAACCTAAGATGATGGAAGATGAGACACCACATTCCACCATCTTCGATCTTCCTCTTCCCCACACCTCTCACACCCTTCCCTTCCCCATAGCTCCAAATGCTGAGCCTTCCCTTACCCATAAGACTGTGGTACTAAGATTAGATTAATCTAAAAATAATCATTCATTCCCGTACTCGACTTTCAAGTAGAACAAAGTGCCGCCCACCCATCTTCAGTGCTCCCGAGCATCGATAGCAGCCGAGTCGTCGTCGTCGTCTTGGCTATCCTCTCCTTAGCAGATAACCTTTAGAAAAGGCAAACCCATCTCCCCATTCTTTTCCTATACCAGTCATGTACGTCTCCATGCAGTAATTGGGTACATGGTTCGTTAACCGCTTGGCGGGTCATGTTCGATGGAAAACAAATAGGGAAGCTATGGAAGAGAAAAGCTCTCGGCCTGTTAACAGGGGTCAGAAGTCGGCTGCTTCTGTACCATCCTGTGTAAGAATAAAACGAGTACCTGGCGTCTGCGGCCTTCCACGACGCCTCTGACAACAGGTCCCTGGTCTGGACCTGGCCTGGAAAACCCTTACCTATCCTCGCAGCTTTAGTTGAACCATTCACAGCTTTGCAGAACATTTTTCGCCCAGTTCTGAAGGCAACAGGTCACAAAGTTTCAAATTTGTGATGCCGAGACCGTGGCCCCTTCCTGTCTTCGATTAGAGAGAGAGAGAGAGAGAGGAGAGAGAGAGAGAGAGAGGAGAGAGAGAGAGAGAGAGAGAGAGAGAGAGAGAGAGAGAGAGAGAGGCGTCACATAGATACCTCTTGGTAGTTTCTTCGTGCGGAGTATCCCAAACGATGGGGGTTTGTCAGTCTCTGATGTCCTGTCCTCCATTCGCACTGTTCGGCTCGAGTACGCTGTTCGAAGATGTCTGACAACACACACATTTCCCACTCGACCGTTTCTCTCTCTCTCTCTCTGCCCACTGTCTGTGCCACACATACACCATATTACAAGGGAGAAGACTGGCAAGCGTCCAGGGAAGGGGGTCCATTATGGCAATAAATAGTAACCATGCAAGAGGGTGCCCCTCCACAGCATGTGAGGGGGGGGGGGGTGGCCCTCCACACCATGTGAGGGGGGGGGGGCCGCCCCTCCACACCATCTAAGGGGGGGGGACAGCCCTCCACACTATGTGAGGGGTGGCCCGCCACACCAATTGAGGGGGCGAGGCCCTCCACACACATCCACTTCACAACGCTCACAGTCTGGACGCTAAACTCGAATCATACAAGACACTGCGTCGCTTCCAGATAAACAACCAGGTTGTATCCTTTAGTGTAAGACTGGCTGGGTGGCTGGCTGGGTGGCTGGCTAGGTGGCTGGGTGGCTGGCTAGGTGGCTGGCTACGTGGCTGGGTGGCTGGCTGGCAGGTTGGCTGGCTGCCTGACTGATTGACTGATTGACTGGCTGGCAGGCAGGCTGGCTGGCTGGCTGGCAGGCAGGCTGGCAGGCAGGCTGGCTGGCTGGCTGGCTGGCAGGCAGGCTGGCTGGCTGGCTGGCTGGCTGGCTGGCTGGCTGGCTGGCTGGCTGGTTAGCTGGCTAACTGGCTGACTGGCTGATTGGCTGGCTGGCTGGCTTGCTGTCTGGCTGTCTGGCAGGCTACCAGGCTGTCTGGCAGGCTACCAGGCTGTCTAGCAGACTAGCAGGCTGTTTGGCAGGCTAGCAGGCTATCGCAGGCTGTCTAGCAGACTACCAGGCTGTCTAGCAGACTATCTAGTAAATAATCAGGCGTACAGATCTGCTATGCCTTTATATCTGTTTCAGTCATATATGAATATCCCCCTGCCAGTCAGTGCCTCCCTCCCCTCCCCCCTTCGTCCCTCGGTCACATCACGCCCCCACCAGACAATCAACGTCCCGCCCCACACTGACCAAGTCCCCAAACGACGCACATCTGCGTCCACACGCACGACCAAGAGAGTACATGACCCTAATCACCACCATGACGGCCACGACCCTCACGTGAGACACAAACCTGTGCCATATCTAACGAAGCGTACAGGGAGTGTGGTGGAAGTACAACATCTAAGACCGACAGAACAAGCTGCTGTCTCCACTCCTTACAGGAAAATCATCATCATCATCATCATCATCATCACGGACAATAGAACGTACTCTACGTACAAGATGAACTCGCACAACGCACAACAGAATACAATCAACGTACAACCAGGCGAGCAGAACAGTGAACAGCGTAGTGAACAAGCGATCAATACAACCACTTCTGCCTCCAGCGCCACTGCAATTACCATTCCCAAGCACAGAGACAATTCTATAATATAGAAGTAAGTCCCTACCTAACGAGACAACCGTCTCGTTAACTACAAGGTTTATGCAATAGTTCTCGGCTCTAATTAGCAATTATCACCAGGGTAAGATGATACCAACTCTCACGATACCTTGCCGACATTCTCGCTATCTTGGCTCTTCCCACTGATAACTATGTTGGATATATTGACTTCACACTGATAGCTATGTCGTCTCCACATTGGCAACTATGTGGCCGTCTCCGTCGCTGGCAATACTGGTGCTCACAGTCCAAGTCTAGCGCTGCCTTAATCCTATGAAAATCCTGCCTCTGTTACCCTGTGGATATTGGATATTCTTCGGTTCAATAATCCTCATCCTGAACGACCCCTCGCTGGTTTAATACACCACCAGTGCTGCTATCTCCACCCTGCCTCCATGTGCACACGATTAGCATACAACGAACGCGAGATCGTCTCCATTCGGCGCATCCTCTATAATTACCAATAATCCCTAATTATCCCTTATAATTACACGCGTCCTTCGACTCCCCCGCACCGCTAATTGACTCGAGGGGGGGGTAAGAGCACTCGGTAAAAGGTCTTCTTGATATAATTAGAAATGCCACTAATAGCGCCCCGCCGAAGACGCAAAGAATAAGTCACGCTAACACGACTGAAACTCACGCAAGACTAAAGTGACGATGTTTCTGTCCATCCTCGGCCTTATCGAGTCGTGGCGATGTTTCGGTTCGCCCTGGACCCTAATGTGACGACCTTTCGGTCTCTCCTGGTCACTTGGCCGGGTCAAAACATTGTTAATGGGTTCAGAACAGATCAAAACATCGTCAATTGCACATGTGTATGACTGAGTTACAGGTTAAGGATGAAGCCAAACAATGCAATACTGGGTATATATATATTAATCCTCGGTAATTAATCCTAATCCTGCACATCTGTGTTGACATTTATACTGTATCTCTCGCCTATCCTGTCATCATATTCCAGCTGCTATCCTGTCCTCATATATTCCTAATATACTCATATCTGTCTAACCTATTCATATATAAGTCTAACCTATTCATACGCATGTCTAATCTACTCATACACATGTCTAACCTAATGATACATGTCTAATCTACTCATACACATGTCCAACCTAATGATACATGTCAATCTACTCATACACGTCTCACCTACTTATACACATCTACCCTAATACATATGTCTAACCTCCTTATACATATGTCTAACCCACTCGTATACATGTCTAATCTACGTTTCCTTGCCTGTAACAAATGCATCTTCACTTGACCCAAGTGGGGTGAAGTGAGCCTGGGCTACCTGGGCATCTGCTTTCATACCTGCCCTCACTGCTTTCATACCTGCCCTCACTTCTTTCATACCTGCCCTCACTTCTTTCATACCTGCCCTTACTTCACCTCACTTCCATCCCTATTACTCCATCTATGACTCCATTGTCTCTCAATACAAGAACGGGTCAGTACTTCTACAAGCCGATGTATGTTAAAGTCTGTACTAGATAGATCCACGGGTATGTAGAGCTGATAATATGATAACAGGTTTTAATCCAGAACAGCATTTGATATCATTAGAGACGCGCTAATCTCAGCATTAAATCCATAATACCTGTGAATTATATTTTTTTTAAATTATTTTAAATTTTGTCTTTATGATTGTTAGCTAATCACGTCACCAAGCCTCCAGGTATGGAGGCTTTGTGACTTTTTAGACTTGACTAAAACTTTGTGACTTTTTAAGACTTGCAACTAAACATACGTTGCACTCAATGAGTTCCCAACGACCCTTTAGGGGACTATAAGACTTATGCAAAGTCTACCCCCCCCCCGTCCCCCCCCCACCCCGCTTGGGCACATGCAGGTGATGATCAAGGGATTGCAAACACTTTACAAACACATACTCAAAGGGATTTTCCATTAACTCATTTAATCGAGAACAATAAATATAATAAATAGGCAGCTTGACTCTGAAGGCAAAACTGACCAACAAGTTACAATGGTAATCCCTATGAAGAAAAATGCAAGAATGGAATTAAAATAGAAATCCAAAAGTTGAAAATTGCACCTCGGAAGTTTAAAACTGGTTTACCAGGTCAAAATTTGGTTTACCAGAAGTAAGAAATAGTTTACCCGAGTCAAAATGGCTTCCTGGAAGTTAAACTTGGTAACTGTAATGAGGATTTTCCCAACCTTAAGTTAGATCTACGAAGTGATGACTTACCCATTAGGTAAGACCTTCTGGGTAAGGTCTTACACACGAGTGTCCCCTTCACTGTGGTGGAGGAGTACACTGATATACACGAGTACCTGATGTGGTGGACGCCGACTCCATACACAGTTTCAAATGTAGATATGATAGAGCCCAGTAGGCTCGGGAATCTGTACACCAGTTGATTGACAGTTGAGAGGCGGGACCAAACAGCCAAAGCTCAACCCCCGCAAGCACAATTAGGTAAGTACTGTGTCCCCTACACCTTTCTTTTCACCCCGCCTCTATAAAAGCTCTCTCGGAATAGGCGAACAAATAGTTTAACGAAACCAACTTGGCCTAAATCCCCCCCCCCCCCTATTAGGCACCGCTTGAAAGTCAAAAGTGACGATAGAATCAAGTGACGATTTCCTCATTCTTGTTAAAACCCGTCTTTGTGATTTTGTCAATTTCGCTGACTAAATAACCGGCTCGCTGCCGCAGACACGGAAACGATTTAAAGTTGATCATTTTTGGTCAGATGATCAAAGCTAGCGGTAAAAGAAACGCTCTTTTGAAACACAATGATGTAAAAGGAACGAGGAAGGGGAAGGGAATTGTCGGGAAAGCGCCAAGCCATGACGACTATATAGCATTGGGAAGGGATCAGGATAAGAATTTGGGATGAGACGGGGGAAGGAATGGTGTCCAACCACTTGGACGGTCGGGGATTGTAACACCGACCTGCATGAAGCGAGGGATGGAGGTCAGTTTGTAAACACAATGGTGTGAAAAGAACGAAGGATGAAAGCCAGTTCAAATTTCATAGGTTATTCTTGGCTTTCTCTATTCTTAACGCCGTGCAAACTTACAATGAGCTGAGAAATCACATTCTGGCTCAACACAAATATCCCAAACCCCACACTATGCAATAAACGCGAGTGACTACGTTTCTGTCAGCCTTCTCACGACTTCATATGGGTCCAGGACAGACCGAAACAGGTCGTCACTCTATTTTCGTTTCGTTCAGATATATAAGACTCGTAAGACCCCAAAGCAGGAGCTAGGCATCCCGCTAGTCTGGGTGTGACGCAGTAATGTGTATTAAAGGGCTCTATAAGGGGCGCGGGGCAGCCATCCATCAACGTCCACCAGAGTTCAAGGGGTCTCATCAAGTTGGGGCCTGGCTTGGTGTAGCGACCTCTTGACAAATCACAAACTCTGTAGCATCATCACTAGCACCATCGTCACACCAACACCACCGGCATCATCACTATTGCACCTTCATCACTCTTCCAGCCATCAGCAGGCATCACAAATCAGCCGCATAAGTAAGACAGAAATGAGTAACGCTTAGTGGCCATCAGAGGCTCAGGGCCGCGCGGGCCCTGCCTAAAATCACATAATATTTAGATACCCTAATCGCCCAAGCTCCATCATCAACACTCATCACCGACAACCCATCACCATCGTTGACACGAAAACTATCAGGTACTGCCTATAATTAAGACGATGAGTCACAATGGGTATGAAGATATATCCAAACCATGTGTCTTGACCAAACCACACACTGAAAGTGAGGGGACGACGACGTTTCAGTCCGTCCTGGACCATTCTCAAGTCGATTGTGAAGTCATTCTCGAAGTCACAATCGACTTGAGAATGGTCCAGGACGGACCGAAACGTCGTCGTCCCGTCACTTTCTAGTGTGTGGTTTGGTCAACATTTTTTTCAGCCACGTTATTGTGACTCCTCGGCTGCAAACAAATATCTTCAGTTTCTGACGTGTGTTTAGATATCATAATACAAAGACCAAGATTAATTTCCTTTCGTACTTTGAAATTCATGTTCTTTCTCACGGCTAGCTTATCTCCCCATCCCTGTGTCTCATTTACATATGGTGTTCTTCTATTTCCTTTCTTGTCGAACAGAATTTTATTGTGGTGGTGAGTTATTTGGAGAGCAGCTGAGCTCGCCCATGATCTAAGGATAGTTCTGAGGTTCTTTAGGGGCCCAAGAGCCTTATCCCCTCCAGTTCGACTCTTCATGTTTGGGAAGCCGAGCTGAGACTACAAACCTACCCATAAGATTAGATGAANTATTCGTTCGTACTTTCCTGCTGGTAGCTGCCTGCTGGTAGCTGCCTGCTGGTAGCTGACTGCTAGTAGCTGCCTGCTGGTAGCTGAGTGCTGGTAGCTGCGTGCTGGTAGCTGCCTGCTGGTAGCTGCCTGCTGGTAGCTGCCTGCTGGTAGCTGCCTGCTGGTAGCTGAGTGCTGGTAGCTGCGTGCTGGTAGCTGCCTGCTGGTAGCTGCCTGCTGGTAGCTGCCTGTTGGTAGCTGCCTGCTGGTAGCTGCCTGCTCGTAGCTGCCTGCTGGTAGCTGCCTGCTGGTAGCTGCCTGCTGGTAGCTGCCTGCTGGTAGCTGCTGCTGGTAGCTGCCTGCTGGTAGCTGCCTGCTGGTAGCTGCCTGCTGGTAGCTGACTGCTCGTAGCTGCCTGCTGGTAGCTGCCTGCTGGTAGCTGCCTGCTGGTAGCTACAAACTCGTAGCTGCAAACTCGTAGCTGCTTGATGTGATCTGGTACTTGCTCACATATTCACCAAGGCCTTTATACAGCATCTCAGCCAGCAAGGGATCACATTGTTCAATAAATCCCTGAACTATATGTTTAACTGATCTCTAACCCTGTCCACGGAGGACAGAAGAAAATGTATACATGCTGGTTAGCATTGTAAATGTGTGGCCACGTTTGTGGTAGAAAATAATAAATAAATAAATAAATAAAAAGGGATCACAGACACTCCTCTCCTCAATTATATAAACTCCAAAAGGAGGATTTTGACACAGCTGCTTCACAGGTAATCTTACAGGACATGAAAGATCGTCTCCAGCTGGGTGACAAACAGCTACCACCCACTACAGGAAGAACATCTTTCAAGCTCGCGAGTTTGCCTACGAAATCTGTACATCTTTCCTCAATCACTGTGAATCTCTTAACATTTATTAAACAGTTTATGGACTCCGAGGTACTTCAGTTGTTTTAAAGCAATACCAACCTTGATTGTGAGGTTTCGAAGCTCGTAAACAATTGAATATTTACTAAATCACAGTACTTGAGGAAAGATGTACAGGTTCCGTAAGAGACGCGCAAGTGCTTGATGAATCATGGCCCCCAGATCTTCAGACGGATTTCTTGCTATTTATCAGCCATTCAAGACATCATTGAGAAGCCTTCTGTTAAATAGGGGGCTTCCATTTCAAAACAAATCCTGCCTCCACTGTCCAGAGAAGCGAGGAAGCCTAGCCTTAACGGAGGAAGCCTCGGCTTAACGGGGGAAGCCTCGCCTTAACGGAGGAAGCCTCGCCTTAACGGAGGAAGCCTCGCCTTAACGGAGGAAGCCTCGCCTTAACGGAGGAAGCCTCGCCTTAACGGAGGAAGCCTCGCCTTAACGGAGGAAGCCTCGCCTTAACGGAGGAAGCCTCGCCTTAACGGAGGAAGCCTCGCCTTAACGGAGGAAGCCTCGCCTTAACGGAGGAAGCCTCGCCGTCATTAAGGAATCCACAACATAATTCATGACTCATAATTCATTGGGGAGCCGGTCGGCCGAGCGGACAGCACGCTGGACTTGTGATCCTGTGGTCACGGGTTCGATCCCAGGCGCCGGCGAGAAACAATGGGCAGAGTTTCTTTCACCCCATTACTGCTGTTACCTAGCAGTAAAATAGGTACCTGGGTGTTAGTCAGCTGTCACGGGCTGCTTCCTGGGGGTGGAGGCCTGGTCGAGGACCGGGCCGCGGGGAAACTAAAAAAAAAAAAAAAAAAAGCCCCGAAATCATCTCAAGATAACCTCAAGAAGATGACTTAGCACTTGACAGAAGACCCGTAACTGAGCCAGGAACCATCACTGCAGGAAGACTGCACCACTGCTCCCCACACCCAGTCACGGCCACACATATATCATATAACATGCATGAAATATATCAAACTCTTCATCCCACCACCTGTTCTCAATCACCACAAGTGTAGTTTGCATTTATTAGAACAGTAATGAGCACTGGAGCAACATAAGGTAGTCCATAATAATAACCTCGGGTCGCGAACGACCTCGGCACACCGTTCCCAAGCTCGTTAACTGTTGAAATGCGTGTTGAGTTCTGGCTCTCAAAGCTATTTCCTCGAATTGCTCAGTCTGCCAGAGGATGAGACACAACACGTTCTCTGTCTCGCGTGGCAGCCCGTTCTCTAGTGGGATCTCGGGTAGACTCAACTATTTTCCCACACGGGTTTTTTTTAACCTCGAACTACATACTTAACCTGCAATAACCTTGGAGACCGTTGTTCACATGTTCAGATTCAGTGTCAGAAGCCCAAGATGTGTTCACATATCAACAAGCGTCAAAAGTGAACACTCAAAATGCTGTATTAAAAAAAATAATAAACTGTGACGCCTACAACCCCAAGCATCCCACCAAACCTTCGAGGTCGAGGCATAGAAAACGTCAATATTAAGGGCATTGAATGTTACTAATACGTCTAAATTTTAACGGATTGGCCAATTCCGTAAACAAAATCCTAAATAATAGGCGAGAGGACGTCGTAAGTCTTGCACCATTAACTCCAGCGTTAACTATCAACGCCAGCGTGACCACCAACAGCGGCGTTAACCACCAACAGCGGCGTTAACCACCACACAAGGCGTTAACCACCAACACAAGGCGTTAACCACCAACACAAGGCGTTAACCACCAACACAAGGCGTTAACCACCCACACAAGGCGTTAACCACCAACACAAGGCGTTAACCACCAACACCGGCGTTAACCACCAACACCGGCGTTAACCACCAACACCGGCGTTAACCACCAACACCAGCGTTAACCACCAACACCAGCGTTAACCACCAACACCAGCGTTAACCACCAACACCAGCGTAACCACCAACACCGGCGTTAACCACCAACACCGGCGTTAACCACCAACACCGGCGTTAACCACCAACACCGGCGTTAACCACCAACAGCAAGCGTTAACCACCAACACCAGCGTTAACCACCACACCAGCGTTAATCACCAACACCGGCGTTAACCTCCAACACCAGCGTTAACCACCAACACCGGCGTTAACCACCAACACCGGCGTTAACCACCAACGCCGGCGTTAACCACCAACGCCGGCGTTAACCACCAACGCCGGCGTTTAACCCACCAACACCAGCGTTAACCACCAACACTAGCGTTAACCACCAACACAAGGCGTTTAACCACCAACACAAGGCGTTAACCACCAACACAAGGCGTTAACCACCAACGCCAGCGTTAACCAACAACGCCAGCGTTAACCACCAACACCGGCGTTAACCACCAACACCGGCGTTAACCACCAACACCGGCGTTAACCACCAACACCGGCGTTAACCACCAACACCGGCGTTAACCACCAACACCGCGTTAACCACCAACACCCGCGTTAACCACCACACCGGCGTTAACCACCAACACCGGCGTTAACCACAACACCGGCGTTAACCACCAACACCAGCGTTAACCCACCAACACCAGCGTTAACCACCAACACCAGCGTTAACCACCAACACCAGCGTTAACCACCAACACCAGCGTTAACCACCAACACCAGCGTTAACCACCAACACCGGCGTTAACCACCACACCAGCGTTACCACCCAACACCAGCGTTAATCACCAACACCGGCGTTAACCTCCAACACCGGCGTTAACCACCAACACCGGCGTTAACCACCAACACCAGCGTTAACCACCAACACCGGCGTTAACCACCAACACCGGCGTTAACCACCAACACCGGCGTTAACCACCAACACCGGCGTTAACCACCAACACCGGCGTTAACCACCAACGCCGGCGTTAACCACCAACACCAGCGTTAACCACCAACACTAGCGTTAACCACCAACACCAGCGTTAACCACCAACCACTAGCGTTAACCACCAACACTAGCGTTAACCACCAACACCAGCGTTAACCACCAACACTAGCGTTAACCACCAACGGCAGCGTTAACCACCAACAGCAGCGTTAACCACCAACACCGGCGTTAACCACCAACACTAGCGTTACACCAGCACTAGCGTTAACCACCAACACCAGCGTTAACCACCAACACTAGCGTTAACCACCAACACCAGCGTTAACCACCACACTAGCGTTAACCACCAACACTAGCGTTAACCACCAACACCAGCGTTAACCACCAACACTAGCGTTAACCACCAACGGCAGCGTTAACCACCACAGCAGCGTTAACCACCAACACCGGCGTTAACCACCAACACTAGCGTTAACCACACACTAGCGTTAACCACCAACACTAGCGTTAACTACCAACGCCA
Source organism: Procambarus virginalis (assembly GCA_020271785.1). Taxonomy (NCBI): domain Eukaryota; kingdom Metazoa; phylum Arthropoda; class Malacostraca; order Decapoda; family Cambaridae; genus Procambarus; species Procambarus virginalis. The sequence goes on along the minus strand of WNGS01165751.1, from coordinate 35,026,822 downwards.
GCGTTAACCACCGGCGTTGTCCAGGGTGTCCCGGCAGTCGTGCGTCGATCATCGCTATCTCATTATATGTAAATTTTTGCTTGACCGTCGAAGCTGAAACTGAATATCTGATACTGGGTATCCCAGAGGTGGCAAGGACGGGATCTGTCCAGACGGGATCTGTCCAGACAGGATCTGTTTCAGACGGGATCTGTCCAGACGGGTCTGTCCAGACGGGATCTGTCCAGACGGGATCTGTCCAGACGGGATCTGTCCAGACGGGATCTGTCCAGACGGGATCTGTCCAGACGGGATCTGTCCAGACGGGATCTGTCCAGACCGGATCTGTCCAGACAGGATCTGTCCAGACAGGATCTGTCCAGACAGGATCTGTACACAGGTGGCCTGGGGCGACCAACACCAGTACCATCACACTGTCAAAAGCACCATCAACACCGTCAAAAGCACCATCACAACACCGTCAAAGCACCATCAACACCGTCAAAAGCACCATCAACACCGTCAAAGCACCATCAACACCGTCAAAAGCACCATCAACACCGTCAAAAGCACCATCAACACCGTCAAAAGCACCATCAACAACCGCACCGTCAATCAAGCCCATCAACACTGTCAAAAGCATCATCAACACGTCAAAAGCACCATCAACACCACTGTCAAGAACGCAGTCAACTCCAAAAGGTGACTTTCAACCCAAAATTAATATCAGACACTAAGGCAGTTGCTGTAATCTTCGCCTAAAGTACTTTTTTTCGACTGATAAACAAAATCGCATCTAAAAAGAAAAAAGGAATAACTGAGCGGCCGATGCTGCTGAACTTAAAACCTTCAAATAAGCTTCTATCGTGACAGGGCTTCTATTGGAAAGGGGCGTCTATCGGGACGGGGCTTCTATCGGGACGGGCCTTCTATCGGAAGGGGACTTCTATCGGGACGGGGCTTCTATCGGGACGGGGCTTCTATCGGGACGGGCTTCTATCGGGATGGGGCTTCTATCGGGACGGGCTTCTATCGGGACGGGGCTTCTATCGGGACGGGGCTTCTATCGGGACGGGGCTTCTATCGGGACGGGGCTTCTATCGGGACGGGGCTTCTATCGGGACGGGACTTCTATCGGGACGGGACTTCTATCGGGACGGGACTTCTATCGGACGGGACTTCTATCGGGACGGGACTTCTATCGGACGGGACTTCTATCGGACGGGCTCCTATCGGGACGGGGCTTCTATCGGGACGGGCTTCTATCGGGACGGGCTTCTATCGGGACGGGGCTCCTATCGGGACGGGGCTCCTATCGGGACGGGGGCTCCTATCGGGACGGGCTTCTATCGGGACGGGGCTCCTATCGGGACGGGGCTCCTATCGGGACGGGGCTTCTATCGGAAGGGGGCTCCTATCGGGACGGGGCTTCTATCGGAAGGGGGCTCCTATCGGGACGGGCTTCTATCGGGACGGGGCTTCTATCGGGACGGGGCTCCTATCGGGACGGGGCTCCTATCGGGACGGGCTCCTATCGGGACGGGGCTCCTATCGGGACGGGGCTCCTATCGGGACGGGCCTTCTATCGGAAGGGGGCTTCTATCGGGACGGGGCTCCTATCGGGACGGGCTCCTATCGGGACGGGGGCTCCTATCGGGACGGGGCTCCTATCGGGACGGGGCTCCTATCGGGACGGGGCTCCTATCGGGACGGGGCTCCTATCGGGACGGGGCTCCTATCGGGACGGGGCTCCTATCGGGACGGGGCTCCTATCGGGACGGGGCTCCTATCGCGACGGGGCTCCTATCGCGACGGGGTCCTATCGGGACGGGCTCCTATCGCGACGGGGCTCCTATCGGGACGGGGCTCCTATCGCGACGGGGCTCCTATCGGGACGGGGCTTCTATCGGAAAGGGCATCACTCATTCGCAAGCCTACATGACAACATAAATTGTCGGGAAACGAGCCGGTGGCTCCATTTACCGGCGCTTTTTTTCCACCGATTCACGCTGAGAACCCCACCAACTGACGCCGCCTCCTCTCGTCTGTAATGATCAGTTAGGAGACTTCTCTTACGGTGGCTGAAATGGATTATTTGGAGAATTTAGACAGAAGAACTTGTTTCAAGAATTTTAGACAGAGCAGGACTTGTTTTAGATTATTTTAGACAGAAAAACAACAGACTCCCCCCCCCTTACCTACTACTTTATCTTCGACCCGGCGCGTTCTAACGATCTTTGAATTTGACACGTGAATCGTATAAATTTGAATTATGCCTAAATAGAACCGTGTGACCCCAAGCAAACCACTTAAATCTATGTAGGCCGATGCGTACAATACGCCAATATTACCATGATTAAGTTTTTACTATTACATCGCATTTTTTAACGGATTGGTTGATTAGGTAGAAACATACGGCGTTAAATGAGAAGACGGGTTGATGAACCCATTGATGTATTGATCTATTCACTCATCTATTCACTGATCCATTGATCCATTCAATCATACGTTTAATTACACAAAGAATACATTTTTATTCCTCGGTTGCAAGTGATATTTTCTATCTCGAAAGTATAAAAATGTATATTATTCCCCTTAGACTTTGACTTGATCTGTGCCTAAGACAGCTTAGGGAAGACATCTTGAAGGCAACCTGAAGGCTGCCGACTTATGAAATAATGCGTCACAGCTCAAGATAAAGAGTCGGCAGTCTTTAAGTACCCTCACGAGGTCTTTACTAAGCTGTCTTAAGCAAAGGGCAAAGTTTGAGGGGGGGGGGGGAATTAGCAATTTCTCTATACTTTAAGTATTATAAGTATTTCTCTATAGCAATCAAAGTCTCACTTGCTCCCCAGGAACAAAAGGTATTACATTCTGTAATCCATTTCATAACGTCACAATTATATCATCATATCTCCTTCACTTGGCCTTAACTCTGCACAAATGCCCACAGAGTCAACACTGATGGAGTGTACATTTTTCTACGTAAGATTGTACATGCATAACGAACGAGGCTAACGAGAACGATGTGGCTCCTCCCCAACTCCTCTTCATCCCGACTCTCTCATCATATCATTCTCCACAACTCGCATCTTGCCACTAATCTCCCCAACCGTGCTCATCCGCGCAGAGTTCTTCCCCATCTCGCCCACAATAAGGTAACTCTGACCATATGTGACGTGGTAATGGCACAAGTTCTGAGGACAGCTTCTGTCGCTGCCACACTTGATAAACACGGGAGCGAGCGGAGGACGAGAGGAGAGAGAGAGGAGGGAGAGAGACGAGAGAGAGAGAGGAGAGAGAGAGAGAGAGAGAGAGAGAGAGAGAGAGAGAGAGAGAGAGAGAGAGAATTAGCGCTCCAGCCTCTGATGTGTTAATGCAGTGTTCGTGTTTATACACTAGAGACGTGTTTCCTGATTCCTCAATTGCCACCAGCTTCACTGGTGTCCTCTGGTCTTAATATATCTCATTTAAACGTTACCTCGTCTACGTATCTGGGTATTCTTCTCCGTACTTTACACGTTAACCTAACTTTGTGTTCCTTCTTTTCTCTTTACGGGTCGACTTTTCTTCAGACTCCCGGTGAAACAAAGTCCTCTCACTTCTAGGGTCAATATAATTGCATACTGCCAACCTTCTCTAATTAAGTGTGTTTTCTGTTTGAGGACTCCTGGCCGGTGCTGCATATTCCAGTGCAGGTCTCACATTGGTTGTATATAATGTTTTGAAGGTCTCTCTCTCCAGTTGCCCTCATCCACTCGAATATTGATCAACTTTGCATAAGCTGCAGACGTTATTGTGCAGCTGTGTCCTACAGGTTCGAGGTTTAGTTTAAAACTACAAAATATTTCACCCTTACTATTTCTAGGAGTTATCTGCCCCTTTTTAGCCTGTATTGCTCGTGTACTATTCTTTCTCCTGCATATATAATCATTTTTTCATTTCTCTCGACTGAAATTGTTGCAACTATCTGAGCAATGCTGCAACGCGTCCAGGTCTCAGTGACGTCGAGACTTGACTCCCCCTCAAGGGCTTAGCATTATCTACCAACGTGGATATGAATGATCCTATTACTCTGGGAGGCTATTTACATTTCCTGAACACAATGTTAAACCATTGGCTGCTTCTGTGCTTCTCTCTTGGTCTTACAGAAGGAATACATTCACTCTCCGCTCTTTTCTCTTGCTATAACCTGACATTTCTTGAGGTGGTTTCAAGTTCAGTTTCCTGTCGCAGTGTATTCCCTGGGAATTCTCAGACTTTCTGGTAATTCCCTTGTAGTCTCCATCACCAATTTTGCTCCAGTGATTTTCACGAGCAAGCAGTAGTCACCCATTGAGACGACCCGTCAGTTAACATGATACGTCGAATCATTAATGGAACTGACTAATTCGTTAAAATTCCTTGTATTATTAATAATGAAAGCACATCATTATTGACATTTATCACGATTTGTCTTAATAAGTCAGATGGGATGCTTGGATTCGTTTATTTCTGATGAAAACAGTTGCATTCTTTTGCCGTGTGCATTACATATTCCTTACTGTTAATGTCTCCCTCTATGTATAAAGATTTGGTCCCAGTCTGACAGGAATCATTTTTTCTTATCGTGTCCTTCCTTTCATGGTGAGTTACAGAATTCTTATCTGTTGCCTCTACTAGTTTTACTCTCCATACTTCCCATTTTCCCAGCTGGTTCGTGTCGCAACGTGACTAAGTCAAACATACACATGCACTCCAACATCCACCCCTCCCTCCCCCCCCTTCAATTCCTTGCAACACAGAATGCACCAACGCCTCGGGATGTTGCCAACACCCAAATTTTAGTTTGTGATGCGACACCAGCAGCTGTAAATAAAAGTTTCGTCCACAAAATCTATTTACAACAGGCCAAGTTTGGTATTGACACACACGCAAATTTTACCGCAATCCCCCCCATTTGTTTCTGAGGCTCTTTGTGGCAGGTACAGACAGACAGAAAACAGGCACACACACAAACAGAACACAGGCACACACAGACAGAAGGCAGGCACACACAGACACAGGAGGACAGACAGACAGACAGGAAAACAATGCCCCAGCCTTCACTTGCCGTTACCTGAAGAAGCTGATCACAAAGGCTGGGTATAACGAGAGCTTTGAACAAAATGCAATAAACAACGCCTTTTATAGTGCCGCCTCCTCTTTTTTTCAAGCTAATTTTACAATAGCCATCAGCTTTCACCCTTAAAGGGAGTTGTGATGATAATGTTGACCTCCTCCTCTCCTCCTGGGGAGAGATAACCTCTCCCCAAGCCCTGGAGGGGTGACAATGGTCTCCCCAAGCCATGGAGGGGGTGACAATGGTTTCCCCAAGCCCTGGAGGGGGTGACAATGGTCTCCCTAAGCCCTGGAGGGGGTGACAATGGTCTTCCCAAGCCCTGGAGAGGGTGACAATGGTCTCCCCAAGCCCTGGAGGGGGTGACAATGGTCTCCTCAAGCCCTGGAGGGGTGACAATGGTCTTCCCAGGCACTGGAGAGGGTGACAATGGTCTCCCCAAGCCCTGGAGGGGTGGCAATGGTCTCCCCAAGCCCTGGAGGGGGTGACAATGGTCTCCCCAAGCCCTGGAGGGGGGTGACAATGATCTCCCCAAGCCCTGGAGGGGGTGACAATGGTCTTCCCAAGCCCTGGAGAGGGTGACAATGGTCCCCCCAAGCCATGGAGAGGGTGACAATGGTCTCCCCCCAAGCCCTAGAGGGGGTGACAATGGTCTCCCCCCCAAGCCCTGGAGAGGGTGACATTGGTCTCTCCAAGTGCTGTAGAAAGCCCTTTCAGGTTTATAAACAAAAATTTATTTAAATTTTCCATAAATATGATTCGAAATTTTGCATTGTTATAATTCTCAACCTTTAAGGTAAAGGTGGTATGTTTAAGCACTGTATTTGCCAGCGAATAGGACGCACCAAATTTTCAAGCATATTTAATCGCGCGAACGCACGTTCACAAACTATATTTCATCACACATTTATTGGAAGGGAATTTCGAGTGGTTTTATATGAGAAAACACATAATTATTTGTATGTAAAATAAAATATATATTCGACTGGTGGTGAACCGAACACAATCGACTAATTAATACAGTATAGAGCTTCTATTAACATACTCAAGTATATCTCAGTAGGTATATAAAACCAAGAGTACTTTTGTATATAATATAGTCCTAAACAAAAATTCATTTATTGCTACTTAGTGAAAAGCTGAAGTAACCGCACAGTATTTTGTATAAGTTGAAATACAAATGGTTATTAATGCAGGGAGCATCACAGATAATGGGAAACAGGGAGGGTGGGTGACTATTCGAGTCGAGGGAGACCTGAAGCACTGATTGGTTACTGGGGACTGGTTTGGACTGGAAGTGACAGTTAGCTGTCAATTAAGAGACCGGCTCTGGCTGTTGATTTCAGGTCAACACATGACTGAAATGAATTAAGATTCGAATCACGGTGTTGATTTGGTAAGGAAAGTAATGGGTATATTTCGGGTTCAGGAATCCTCGTAGTGGGCTCAAGTAGGTCCGGGGGGGGGGGGAGTGAACCGTCGAAGTGGGCACAAAGTGGTTCTTGAACCCTGGAAGAGGGTACAAGTTGAACAGGAGAACCTTGCCATGGGCTCACGGGGACTTGGGAACTCTCGTAGCGGGCACAAATGGGTTCATGAACCCTCGTAGCGGGCCCAAATGGGTTCATGAACCCTCGTAGCGGGCACAAACGGCTTCGTAAACATTCGTAGCGGGCACAAGGGGGGCCCGGGAACCCTCGCAGCTGGCTCCAGGTGAGCCCGGGCTCGTGAACCCCACGTTAAACACCTCAAAGCTTCATAACGAACCTCCAGAACCCCCAGTACAGGTCAAGGTAGAGGCGGAGGAGCAGCTAGCCCGCCACCCACTTCTCTATGCCTCACCAGGCCATAAACGAGGATTTAAGAAGTTCAATTCTTTCTCTAATGTGGGACGTGACCCCCGGAGACCAAACCATTAATGTCTTGACAGTAGGCAAGAAGCTAAGCTATGAGACTTCACTCCAAAGATTCATATTGCAAGAAACTTGCAATAGCCTGAGAAAAGCTATTTTTTTGTTTCTATTTCAGTCAAGTTACTCGTTTCAAAAACTCATTCAAACTGGTCTTCCGATTCTATCATTTAAGATAATCGATTCATACACACACACACACACACACACACACACATATATATATATAATATAATAAAGGAAAAAGGGAAAATGGAAATGTTAAAAAAAAGGAAAACAAATATTAGCTTTCATTTGGATAATTAGAGTATTAAGTACTATTGTGGGAAACACTCGCATCTGGGTCGGCTCATACTCTTGGGACCAGCTCCTAAGTTTCAATAACGCACCTACAGATAACCTTCAATAACGCATCTTCATATAACTCAATAACGCATCTTCATATAACTTAAAAACGCATCTTCATATAACGGTCCACATCCAAAACTTACAACGTCCGGACAGGGTAAAATGAAGAGAATATTCTGAAATGAACCACTCGCCTGTGTGTGACAGATTCAATGTTCTGAGTTAGGATTTCATCAAGCCAGAAAATAGTGGTACCGTTCAGTCTCCTCCACCAAACGCCAACACCAGCTCCAGCACACCCCTCACCACCACCTCCTCCAACACTCACCATCACCTCCAACACACCAATGAATATTTTGCGAGATATTTGATAAATTTGGGTGAAAAATTCACGGACGGTCGGCACCCATCTGCCCAAAATACACAAAAATAAATGCTTGTTTCGCAGATCAACCTTAACACGAGGTATAGTCATCCTCACAAAAAAATATATATCCAGTATGCGTTATATATATATATATATATATATATATATATATATATATATATATATATATATATATATATATATATATATATATTGTACGTGTGTATGCGAGTTCAGCTTGAATGGTCCAATGTATAAATTTTTCAACAATACTGCAATGATCCCACAATAATTGGATCGTAGGCCACCTGGACATTCAACCAGCAGCAGCCTTATACTACAAGGGTCACGTCATATGGGCAGGAATGATGAGAGACCTACATGTGTTCTACACCCCCACTACACTTACAGTTTATAGCCACATATTTCTTCAATTCCTTGAACATGTTAGGATCAAGCTGAGTATCACACAACATGCGTTCAGCTTGAATGGTCCCCAGACACCAGAAGTTACCAACAGTATCCCGTCCCAATTGCAAAACTCGCACAATTGCCAACCACAATAGCGTGGTAACACAATTTCAGGCATCTGGCGCGCGTCGGGGAAGAGCACCCCCGCGGAGGCAGTATACCAGGCAAGTGCTCTACCACTGTACCACACTGTACCCCACAGCTCAGTAAAATGGTGGGGAAGGGAAGGCGAGCCTGGCCCTGGGGTCTGGTTACCATTTAATCAACCACAGTTCTAACCTAATCCAACCCAGGGCAAAGATAGGTTAGGTTAAAGGCAAGGTATATAAGAGAAGCTAAAGGCACTACACATACAGAGGGCACTACACATACAGAGGGCACTACAAATAAAGCTAAGGTGAAGCAGGTTAAGTTTGACTTCGTCCGAATTTACACTACTATTCTCTCTAAATTCCTAAAACCCTCCTAGCAACATTATCTCCACGCATTTACTTAATGTGTGTTCATCTACTTAGATAATTTGCTACTTAAGACAGCCGCCAGGATTTGGTCAGCAACTTCCGGAATTCAAACTTGAAGCGACTAAGTTTCTGTAGCGACATTTAAAGTATTGGGCCAACTGCCAACTTTCCTCACATCAAACTGAAAACTGTTGAAAGGTGTGAAACATTTTCTTTCAAGTTAATTAATTGCGAGGGTTAAGAACCATGTAACGAGGGGAATTGTCCTCATCAAGACGAGTGATTAAGAATAATTACCAAAGAACAGCAGATGGACGGAACCACAGGTTGGCAGAAGGAAGAGTGGGCAGAGGGACAGGTGGGCACAGTGACAGGTGGGCAGAGAGACAGTTGGGCAGATGGACAGGTGGACAGAGGGCCAGGTGGACAGAGGGCCAGGTGGACAGAGGGCCAGGTGGACAGAGGGACAGGTGGGCACAGTGACAGGTGGGCAGAGAGACAGGTGGACAGAGAGACAGGTGGGCACAGTGACAGGTGGGCACAGTGACAGGTGGGCAGAGAGACAGGTGGACAGAGGGCCAGGTGGACAGAGGGACAGGTGGACAGAGGGCCAGGTGGACAGAGGGCCAGGTGGACAGAGGGACAGGTGGACAGAGGGACAGGTGGGCACAGTGACAGGTGGGCAGAGAGACAGGTGGACAGAACGACGAGTGTCCATAAAATTACAAACTTCCCAGATATTAGATCAACACCGTTGAAAACAAAACGACATACAAATATAATTGCGACAATTAAAGTATTTAAGTCATTGTTAGTAGAGATCCAATGGCAAGTAATGAATATAAGTTGGTAATACGACCAAACATGATAGGCCTATTGGATATATTTCTAAAAGCAGTAGTAACAAAAGCATTAATGCTGGCCATCAACGTGATCTTGCCTTCATGATAAAGACCAGCATGCCCAAAACATGCCCTGCCTCTCTACAAGAGAGAGTAATAGATCATTGCACCATAGAGAAAACGTGGGCCCAGGAGCTAGAGTGTTCAGGCATAACCCCCCCCCCATTCCCCTTGCACCTACAAGAAGTGGCAGTTGATGTTTTGTTTATCTTATCACCTGAAAATCAACGAGGATTGATAGCCGTGAAGAAGTCAGTAGGGACTATCAGCTAAGCCGAAGAAGCCCAAGTAAATATAATGAACTCTAAGGGCACAGCTCGCCACATTTCGATTACTCGGTCTTGTGTGTGTATATATATATATATATATATATATATATATATATATATATATATATATATATATATATATATATATATATATTACTAAGAACTCTTTGACCCGGCCAGGATTCGAACCCATGCCGTCCAGGATCACCCCTAAACGTACACAGTACCATGACCACCGCACGTTTAGTGCGGTGGTCTGTGTACGTTTAGTGGTGATCCTGGACGGCATGGGTTCGAATCCTGGCCGGGTCAAAGAGTTCTTAGTGATATATGGCTTGCGCGTTCATGCAGCCTTCTCACTCATGTTAAGACTCAGTGCGGCCCGTGCATGTGCCAGAATTTGATGAAAAACTGTTTTCGAGTTCTTATATATGGATATATGAGTTTTTACATTCTTGTACAGCCACCAGCACCCATGGCGTTTCGGGCAGGTCCTTAATTCTAATATTCCCCGGAATACGACCCGCCAAATCGCTTAACAACCAAGTACCCATTTTACTGCCGAGTTAAACAGAGGCTACAGTTAAGGACTGGCGCCCAGTAAATCCTCCCCGGCCAGGATACGAACTCGGGCTAAAGCGCTCGCGAAACGCCAGGCGAGTGTCTTACCACTACGCCACGGACACTGCTACAAATATCAGACCTTGAGGTAGGTCAGAGAGGTGATTGTAATACTAGAAAGAGCTGCCCATGCCATTCTCTTTAACACTTGGAGAGTGGTTAACGAAGAGATTTCTAAGTGAATTCACCAAGTGTACAAGAGTCCCTATTGAGGTATTTTAAGTGTCAATAAAGCAACATTTTAACAGGTAAGTCTATTTGATATTGACTAAAAAATGTTTTACCAAAAATGGACTAAAAATGTTTACGGAGTTTGTTGCTTTACGAAACCTAGCGTTCACGTCTGGCAATTTAAAGCACGCAGAAGGATGATAAAATATAAGAAATAAACCACTTTAATAAAGATTGAAAGTGATAAATCAAAATCTTGGATTAGTGACGAAAGTACATTATCACAGTGTCGGAAGCGTCTTTATCTAAGATGGAGAGTCCAGCCTGCAATTTACNTAGCGTTAACCACCAACACCAGCGTTAACCACCAACACTAGCGTTAACCACCAACACTAGCGTTAACCACCAACAGCAGCGTAAACCACCAACAGCAGCGTTAACCACCAACAGCGGCGTTACCCACCAACACCGGCGTTAACCACCAACACCGGCGTTAACCACCAACACCGGCGTTAACCACCAACACCGGCGTTAAACCACCAACACCGGCGTAAACCCACAACACCGGCGTTAACCACCAACACCGACGTTAACCAACAACACCGACGTTAACCACCAACACCGACGTTAACCACCAACACTAGCGTTAACCATCGGCGTTGTCCAGGGTGTGGCGACAGTCATGCGTCGATCATCGCTATCTCATTATATGTAAATTTTTGCTTGACCGTCGAAGCTGAAACTGAATATCTGATATTGGGTATCCAGAGGTGGCAAGGACGGGATCTGTCCAGACGGGATCTGTCCAGACGGGATGTGTCCAGGCGAGATCTGTCCAGACAGGATCTGTCCAGGCGAGATCTGTCCAGACAGGATCTGTCCAGACAGGATCTGTCCAGGCGAGATCTGGGACGGCCCGAGACAGGATCTGTACACAGGTGACCTGGGGCGACCAACACCAGTACCGTCAACACCGTCAAAAGCACCATCAACACTGTCAAAAGCACCATCACACCGTCAAAAGCACCATCAACACCGTCAAAAGCACCATCAACACGTCAAAAGCACCATCAACACCGTCAAAAGCATCATCAACACCGTCAAAAGCACCATCAACACCGTCAAAAGCACCATCAACACCGTCAAAAGCATCATCAACACCGTCAAAAGCACCATCAACACCGTCAAAAGCACCATCAACACCGCAAAAGCACCATCAACACCGTCAAAAGCACCATCAACACCGTCAAAAGCACCATCAACACCGTCAAAAGCACCATCAACACCGTCAAAAGCACCATCAACACCGTCAAAAGCACCATCAACACCGTCAAAAGCACCATCAACACCGTCAAAAGCACCATCAACACCGTCAAAAGCACCATCAACACCGTCAAAAGCACCATCAACACCGTCAAAAGCACCATCAACACCGTCAAAAGCACCATCAACACCGTCAAAAGCACCATCAACACCGTCAAAAGCACCATCAACACCGTCAAAAGCACCATCAACACCGTCAAAAGCACCATCAACACCGTCAAAAGCACCATCAACACCGTCAAAAAGCATCATCAACACCGTCAAAAGCACCATCAACACCGTCAAAAGCACCATCAACACCGTCAAAAGCACCATCAACACCGTCAAAAGCACCATCAACACCGTCAAAGCACCATCAACACCGTCAAAAGCACCATCAACACCGTCAAAAGCACCATCAACACCGTCAAAAGCACCATCAACACTTTCAAAAGCACCATCAACACTTTCAAAAGCACCATCAACACCGTCAAAGCACCATCAACACCGTCAAAAGCACCATCAACACCGTCAAAAGCACCATCAACACCGTCAAAAGCACCATCACACACCGTCAAAAGCACCATCAACACCGTCAAAAGCACCATCAACACCGTCAAAAGCTCCATCAACACCGTCAAAAGCATCATCAACACCGTCAAAAGCACCATCAACACCGTCAAAAGCACCATCAACACGTCAAAAGCATCATCAACACCGTCAAAAGCATCATCAACACGTCAAAAGCATCATCAACACCGTCAAAAGCACCATCAACACCGTCAAAAGCACCATCAACACCGTCAAAGCACCATCAACACTGTCAAAAGCACCATCAACACGTCAAAAGTCAAAACCGTCAAAAGCATCATCACACACCGTCAAAAGCACCATCAACACCGTCAAAAGCACCATCAACACCGTCAAAGCACCATCAACACCGTCAAAAGCACCATCACACACCGTCAAAAGCACCATCAACACCGTCAAAAGCACCATCAACACCGTCAAAAGCACCATCAACACCGTCAAAAGCACCATCAACACCGTCAAAAGCACCATCAACACCGTCAAAAGCACCATCAACACCGTCAAAAAGCACCATCAACACCGTCAAAGCACCATCAACACTGTCAAAAGCATCATCAACACCGTCAAAAGCACCATCAACACTGTCAAAAGCACCATCAACACCGTCAAAAGCACCATCAACACTGTCAAAAGCATCATCAACACCGTCAAAAGCACCATCAACACCGTCAAAAGCACCATCAACACTGTCAAAAGCATCATCAACACCGTCAAAAGCACCATCAACACCGTCAAAGCACCATCAACACCGTCAAAAGCACCATCAACACTGTCAAAAGCATCATCAACACCGTCAAAAGCACCATTGTCAAGAACGCAGTCAACTCCAAAAGGTGACTTTCAACCCAAAATTAATATCAGACACTAGGGCAGTTGCTGTAATCTTCGCCTAAAGTACTTTTTTTTCGACTGATAAACAAAATCGCATCTAAAAGAAAAAAAGGAATAACTGAGCGGCCGATGCTGCTGTACTTAAAACCTTCAAATAAGCTTCTATCGTGACGGGGCTTCTATCGTGACGGGGCTTCTATCGGGACAGGGCTTCTATTGGAAAGGGGCTTCTATCGGGACGGGCTTCTATCGGGACGGGGCTTCTATCGTGACGGGGCTTCTATCGGGACGGGGCTTCCATCGGGACGGGGCTTCTATCGGGACGGGGCTTCTATCGGGACGGGGCTTCTATCGGGACGGGGCTTCTATCGGGACGGGGCTTCTATCGGGACGGGGCTCCTATCGGTAGGGGGCTTCTATCGGGACGGGGCGTCTATCGGGACGGGGCTCCTATCGGTAGGGGGCTTCTATCGGGACGGGGGCGTCTATCGGGACGGGGCGTCTATCGGGATGGGGCGTCTATCGGGATGGGCGTCTATCGGGATGGGGCGTCTATCGGGACGGGCCTTCTATCGGGACGGGCCTTCTATCGGGACGGGGCTTCTATCGGGACGGGGCTTCTATCGGGACGGGGCTTCTATCGGGACGGGGCTTCTATCGGGACGGGGCTTCTATCGGGACGGGGCTTCTATCGGGACGGGGCTTCTATCGGGACGGGGCTTCTATCGGGACGGGGCTCCTATCGGGACGGGCTTCTATCGGGACGGGGCTTCTATCGGGATGGGGCTCCTATCGGGACGGGGCTCCTATCGGGACGGGCTTCTATCGGAAAAGGGCATCACTCATTCGCAAGCCTACATGACAACAGAAATTGTCGGAAAACGAGCCGGTGGCTCCATTTACCGGCGCTTTTTTTTCCACCGATTCACGCTGAGAACCCACCAACTGACGCCGCCTCCTCTCGTCTGTAATGATCAGTAGGAGACTTCTCTTACGGTGGCTGAAATGGATTATTTGGAGAATTTAGACAGAAGAACTTGTTTTGAAGAATTTTAGACAGAGCAGGACTTGTTTTAGATTATTTTAGACAAAAACAACAGACCCCCCCCCCCCTTACCTACTACTTTATCTTCGACCCGGCGCGTTCTAACGATCTTTGAATTTGACACGTGAATCGTATAAATTTGAATTATGCCTAAATAGAACCGTGTGACCCCAAGCAAACCACTTAAATGTATGTAGGCCGATGCGTACAATACGCCAATATTACCATGATTAAGTTTTTACTATTACATCGCATTTTAACGGATTGGTTGATTAGGTAGAAACATACGGCGTTAAATGAGAAGACGGTTGATGAACCCATTGATGTATTGATCTATTCACTCATCTATTCACTGATCCATTGATCCATTCAATCATACGTTTAATTACACAAAGAATACATTCCTCGGTTGCAAGTGATATTTTCTATCTCGAAAGTATAAAAATTGTATATTATTCCCCTTAGACTTTGACTTGATCTGTGCCTAAGACAGCTTAGGGAAGACATCTTGAAGGCAACCTGAAGGCTGCCGACTTATGAAATAATGCGTCACAGCTCAAGATAAAGAGTCGGCAGTCTTTAAGTACCCCTCACGAGGTCTTTACTAAGCTGTCTTAAGCAAAGGGCAAAGTTTGAGGGGGGGTGGGGGAATTAGCAATTTCTCTATACTTAAGTATTATAAGTATTTCTCTATAAGCAATCAAAGTCTCACTTGCTCCCCCAGGAACAAAAGGTATTACATTCTGTAATCCATTTCATAACGTCACAATTATATCATCATATCTCCTTCACTTGGCCTTAACTCTGCACAAATGCCCACAGAGTCAATGGAGTGTACATTTTTCTACGTAAGATTGTACATGTATAAACGAACGAGGCTAACGAGAACGATGTGGCTCCTCCCCAACTCCTCTTCATCCCGACTCTTCTCATCATATCATTCTCCACAACTCGCATCTTGCCACTAATCTCCCCAACCCTGCTCATCCGCGCAGAGTTCTTCCCCATCTCGCCCACAATAAGGTAACTCTGACCATATGTGACGTGGTAATGGCACAAGTTCTGAGGACAGCTTCTGTCGCTGCCACACTTGATAAACACGAGAGAGAGAGAGAGAGAGAGAGAGAGAGAGAGAGAGAGAGAGAGAGAGAGAGAGAGAGAGAGAGAGAGAGAGAGAGAGAGAGAGAGAGAATTAGCGCTCCAGCCTCTGATGTGTTAATGCAGTGTTCGTGTTTATACACTAGAGACGTGTTTCCTGATATTCCTCAATTGCCACCAGCTTCACTGGTGTCCTCTGGTCTTAATATATCTCATTTTAAACGTTACCTCGTCTACGTATCTGGGTATTCTTCTCCGTACTTTACACGTTAACCTAACTTTGTTGTTCCTTCTTTTCTCTTTACGGGTCGACTTTTCTTCAGACTCCCGGTGAAACAAAGTCCTCTCACTTCTAGGTCAATATAATTGCATACTGCTCAACCTTCTCTAATTAAGTGGTTTTCTGTTTGAGGACTCCTGGCCGGTGCTGCATATTCCAGTGCAGGTCTCACATTGGTTGTATATAATGTTTTGAAGGTCTCTCTCTCCAGTTGCCCTCATCCACTCGAATATTGATCAACTTTGCATAAGCTGCAGACGTTATTGTGCAGCTGTGTCCTACAGGTTCGAGGTTTAGTTTAAAACTACAAAATATTTCACCCTTACTATTTCTAGGAGTTATCTGCCCCCTTTTTAGCCTGTATTGCTCGTGTACTATTCTTTCTCCTGCATATATAATCATTTTTTTCATTTCTCTCGACTGAAATTGTTGCAACTATCTGAGCAATGCTGCAACGCGTCCAGGTCTCAGTGACGTCGAGACTTGACTCCCCCTCAAGGGCTTAGCATTATCTACCAACGTGGATATGAATGATCCTATTTACTCTGGGAGGCTATTTACATTTCCTGAACACAATGTTAAACCATTGGCTGCTTCTGTGCTTCTCTCTTGGTCTTACAGAAGGAATACATTCACTCTCCGCTTCTTTCTCTTTGCTATAACCTGACATTTCTTGAGGTGGTTTCAAGTTCAGTTTCCTGTCGCAGTGTATTCCCTGGGAATTCTCAGACTTTCTGGTAATTCCCCTTGTAGTCTCCATCACCAATTTTGCTCCAGTGATTTTCACGAGCAAGCAGTAGTCACCCATTGAGACGACCCGTCAGTTAACATGATACGTCGAATCATTAATGGAACTGACTAATTCGTTAAAATTCCTTGTATTATTAATAATGAAAGCACATCATTATTGACATTTATCACGAATTTGTCTTAATAAGTCAGATGGGATGCTTGGATTCGTTTATTTCTGATGAAAACAGTTGCATTCTTTTGCCGTGTGGCATTACATATTCCTTACTGTTAATGTCTCCCTCTATGTATAAAGATTTGGTCCCAGTCTGACAGGAAAATCATTTTTTCTTATCGTGTCCTTCCTTTCATGGTGAGTTAGAATTCTTATCTGTTGCCTCTACTAGTTTTACTCTCCATACTTCCCATTTTCCCAGCTGGTTCGTGTCGCAACGTGACTAAGTCAAACATACACATGCACTCCAACATCCACCCCTCCCTCCCCCCCCTTCAATTCCTTGCAACACAGAATGCACCAACGCCTCGGGATGTTGCCAACACCCAAATTTTTAGTTTGTGATGCGACACCAGCAGCTGTAAATAAAAGTTTCGTCCACAAAATCTATTTACAACAGGCCAAGTTTGGTATTGACACACACGCAAATTTTACCGCAATCCCCCCCCATTTGTTTCTGAGGCTCTTTGTGGCAGGTACAGACAGACAGAAAACAGGCACACACACAAACAGAACACAGGCACACACAGACAGAAGGCAGGCACACACAGACACAGGAGGACAGACAGACAGGAAAACAATGCCCCAGCCTTCACTTGCCGTTACCTGAAGAAGCTGATCACAAAGGCTGGGTATAACGAGAGCTTTGAACAAAATGCAATAAACAACGCCTTTTATAGTGCCGCCTCCTCTTTTTTTCAAGCTAATTTTACAATAGCCATCAGCTTTCACCCTTAAAGGGAGTTGTGATGATAATGTTGACCTCCTCCTCTCCTCCTGGGGAGAGATAACCTCTCCCCAAGCCCTGGAGGGGTGACAATGGTCTCCCCAAGCCATGGAGGGGGTGACAATGGTTTCCCCAAGCCCTGGAGAGGGTGACAATGGTCTCCCCAAGCCCTGGAGGGGTGACAATGGTCTCCCAAGCCCTGGAGAGGGTGACAATGGTCTCCCCAAGCCCTGGAGAGGGTGACAATGGTCTTCCCAAGCCCTGGAGGGGTGACAATGGTCTCCCCCTGGAGGGGGTGACAATGGTTCCCAAGCCCTGGAGGGGGTGACAATGGTCTTCCCAAGCCCTGGAGGGGTGACAATGGTCTTCCCAAGCCCTGGAGGGGTGACAATGGTCTTCCCAAGCCCTGGAGGGGGTGACAATGGTCTCCCAAGCCCTGGAGGGGTGACAATGGTCTCCCCAAGCCCTGGAGGGGTGACAATGGTCTCCCCAAGCCCTGGAGGGGGTGACAATGGTCTCCCCAAGCCCTGGAGGGGTGACAATGGTCTCCCCAAGCCCTGGAGGGGTGACAATGGTCCCCCAAGCCCTAGAGGGGGTGACAATGGTCTCCCCAAGCCCTAGAGGGGTGACAATGGTCTCCCCCCAAGCCCTGGAGAGGGTGACATTGGTCTCTCCAAGTGCTGTAGAAAGCCCTTTCAGGTTTATAAACAAAAATTTATTTAAATTTTCCATAAATATGATTCGAAATTTTGCATTGTTATAATTCTCAACCTTTAAGGTAAAGGTGGTATGTTTAAGCACTGTATTTGCCAGCGAATAGGACGCACCAAATTTTCAAGCATATTTAATCGCGCGAACGCACGTTCACAAACTATATTTCATCACACATTTATTGGAAGGGAATTTCGAGTGGTTTTATATGAGAAAACACATAATTATTTGTATGTAAAATAAAATATATATTCGACTGGTGGTGAACCGAACACAATCGACTAATTAATACAGTATAGAGCTTCTATTAACATACTCAAGTATATCTCAGTAGGTATATAAAACCAAGAGTACTTTTGTATATAATATAGTCCTAAACAAAAATTCATTTATTGCTACTTAGTGAAAAGCTGAAGTAACCGCACAGTATTTTGTATAAGTTGAAATACAAATGGTTATTAATGCAGGGAGCATCACAGATAATGGGAAACAGGGAGGGTGGGTGACTATTCGAGTCGAGGGAGACCTGAAGCACTGATTGGTTACTGGGGACTGGTTTGGACTGGAAGTGACAGTTAGCTGTCAATTAAGAGACCGGCTCTGGCTGTTGATTTCAGGTCAACACATGACTGAAATGAATTAAGATTCGAATCACGGTGTTGATTTGGTAAGGAAAGTAATGGGTATATTTCGGGTTCAGGAATCCTCGTAGTGGGCTCAAGTAGGTCCGGGGGGGGGGGGAGTGAACCGTCGAAGTGGGCACAGTGGTTCTTGAACCCTGGAAGAGGGTACAAGTTGAACAGGAGAACCTTGCCATGGGCACACGGGGACTTGGGAACTCTCGTAGCGGGCACAAACGGGTTCATGAACTGTAGCGGGCACACGGGTTCATCCCTGGTAGCGGGCACAAACGGCTTCATGAACTTCGTAGCGGGCACAAACGGTTCATAACCCTGGTAGCGGGCACAAACGGCTTCATACCCTCGTAGCGGGCACAAACGGCTTCGTAAACATTCGTAGCGGGCACAAGGGGGGCCCGGGAACCCTCGCAGCTGGCTCCAGGTGAGCCCGGGCTCGTGAACCCCACGTTAAACACCTCAAAGCTTCATAACGAACCTCCAGAACCCCCAGTACAGGTCAAGGTAGAGGCGGAGGAGCAGCTAGCCCGCCACCCACTTCTCTATGCCTCACCAGGCCATAAACGAGGATTTAAGAAGTTCAATTCTTTCTCTAATGTGGGACGTGACCCCCGGAGACCAAACCATTAATGTCTTGACAGTAGGCAAGAAGCTAAGCTATGAGACTTCACTCCAAAGATTCATATTGCAAGAAACTTGCAATAGCCTGAGAAAAGCTATTTTTTGTTTCTATTTCAGTCAAGTTACTCGTTTCAAAAACTCATTCAAACTGGTCTTCCGATTCTATCATTTAAGATAATCGATTCATACACACACACCACACACACACACATATATATATATATATATATATATATAATATAATAAAGGAAAAAGGGAAAATGGAAATGTTAAAAAAAAGGAAAACAAATATTAGCTTTCATTTGGATAATTAGAGTATTAAGTACTATTGTGGGAAACACTCGCATCTGGGTCGGCTCATACTCTTGGGACCAGCTCCTAAGTTTCAATAACGCACCTACAGATAACCTTCAATAACGCATCTTCATATAACTCAATAACGCATCTTCATATAACTTAAAAACGCATCTTCATATAACGGTCCACATCCAAAACTTACAACGTCCGGACAGGGTAAAATGAAGAGAATATTCTGAAATGAACCACTCGCCTGTGTGTGACAGATTCAATGTTCTGAGTTAGGATTTCATCAAGCCAGAAAATAGTGGTACCGTTCAGTCTCCTCCACCAAACGCCAACACCAGCTCCAGCACACCCCTCACCACCACCTCCTCCAACACTCACCATCACCTCCAACACACCAATGAATATTTGCGAGATATTTGATAAATTTGGGTGAAAAATTCACGGACGGTCGGCACCCATCTGCCCAAAATACACAAAAATAAATGCTTGTTTCGCAGATCAACCTTAACACGAGGTATAGTCATCCTCCAAAAAAATATATCCAGTATGCGTTATATATATATATATATATATATATATATATATATATATATATATATATATATATATATATATATATATATATATATATATATATATATATATATATATATATATATATATATATATATATATATATATATTGTACGTGTGTATGCGAGTTCAGCTTGAATGGTCCAATGTATAATTTTTCAACAATACTGCAATGATCCCACAATAATTGGATCGTAGGCCACCTGGACATTCAACCAGCAGCAGCCTTATACTACAAGGGTCACGTCATATGGGCAGGAATGATGAGAGACCTACATGTGTTCTACACCCCCACTACACTTACAGTTTATAGCCACATATTTCTTCAATTCCTTGAACATGTTAGGATCAAGCTGAGTATCACACAACATGCGTTCAGCTTGAATGGTCCCCAGACACCAGAAGTTACCAACAGTATCCCGTCCCAATTGCAAAACTCGCACAATTGCCAACCACAATAGCGTGGTAACACAATTTCAGGCATCTGGCGCGCGTCGGGGAAGAGCACCCCCGCGGAGGCAGTATACCAGGCAAGTGCTCTACCACTGTACCACACTGTACCCCACAGCTCAGTAAAATGGTGGGGAAGGGAAGGCGAGCCTGGCCCTGGGGTCTGGTTACCATTTAATCAACCACAGTTCTAACCTAATCCAACCCAGGGCAAAGATAGGTTAGGTTAAAGGCAAGGTATATAAGAGAAGCTAAAGGCACTACACATACAGAGGGCACTACAAATAAAGCTAAGGTGAAGCAGGTTAAGTTTGACTTCGTCCGAATTTACACTACTATTCTCTCTAAATTCCTAAAACCCTCCTAGCAACATTATCTCCACGCATTTACTTAATGTGTGTTCATCTACTTAGATAATTTGCTACTTAAGACAGCCGCCAGGATTTGGTCAGCAACTTCCGGAATTCAAACTTGAAGCGACTAAGTTTCTGTAGCGACATTTAAAGTATTGGGCCAACTACCAACTTTCCTCACATCAAACTGAAAACTGTTGAAAGGTGTGAAACATTTTCTTTCAAGTTAATTAATTGCGAGGGTTAAGAACCATGTAACGAGGGGAATTGTCCTCATCAAGACGAGTGATTAAGAATAATTNGCCTATTTACTGCTAGGTAACAGGGGCATAGGGTGAAAGAAAACTCTGCCCATTGTTTCTCGCCGGCGCCTGGGATCGAACCCGGGACCACAGGATCACAAGTCCAGTGTACTGTCCGCTCGGCCGACCGGCTCCCCAGAAACCCAGTTTCCCAGTCTCCGGGAAACAGAGACTATTCTCACAATAATAATCAACCCAGTAGCATCAAAGCAATAGAATAAGAGGCAGACGCGTGCTTAAAAAAAAAAAACGGGCTCACCATAGCCCGTGCTACTTGGAACTTTGTTCCGGGTAGCGAGTCTTTAACAACAACAAACAAAGACGCGTGCAGAAGAAAACGAAGCTTTAAACTAGCACAAATGGAGGTCAACACGGGAAGGAAAACAAAGAAAACGAGAAACACACACATGATAAACTAACCTATTAAACCCGACGGTAATTAATTAAAAGACCGAGTGAAAATAAGACTGTGCCAGGCGGGATAAAACATGCACTAATCCCCGACTTACAGCAAAAGGCAGGAGCCAGATTCACGAAGCAGTTACGCGAGAGTACTACGAACGTGTACATCTTTCCTCAACCTTTGACGGCTTTGGTTACATTTATAAACAGTTTACAAGCATGAAACCTTGCCAATCAACTGTTGTTATGTTTATAAACAGCCTCCTGGTGCTTCAGAGCTCATTAACTGTTTAATAATTATAAACAAAGCCGCCAAAGATGAGAAAAGATGTTCAGGTTCGTAAGTGTTTGCGTAACTCTTCATGAATCTAGCTCAGTAGTGCAGCCCAGCCCAAACTGAGAGCTAGCTAAGAAAGTAGGAACAGTTTAACTTAACAAATGCCTAAGGTAATTTGAAAATTCCTACCAATTTGCCTGAGAGGAATGAATCGACCTTGTACATACCATTGTTAGTGTTGAAAGTATTATTGCAATGCACAATGAAGGATGATCAGACTCTAGGAAATCGTGGCAGTGCACTTTGCCTTGTCCCAATTTGTAGTATGATTGACCCATCAACTATACAGACTGCATTCAACTACTGTCCATTAATTATTGAATGTTTATCTCGGTGTTTAAGCTTGGGGCTTTCAAGGTAGATTGCGCTTGCTAGGGGAAGAAAAAACCACCCATTTCAAAACAAATGACAATCTCAGATACTCACAATAATCCATCTCCTCAGAAATTAACTCACGGTGAACCGACCTGAGGAATAAGAATGTAGATATATAATTACACAGCACTAGTAAATGGCGCATTAACAAAGTAAAGTTTTAACATGCTGAGAACACTGACCATCAACATCGAGAACGGCATCAAAACAGCAACGTAAACTCAACTATATCTACGAGCTCTTTGCAACCAAAAAATAAAGTTGTTTCATATGTCTGTGACACAAATGGTGTATACTAAATGTATGGATTTAGTTATGAAAATGGCACACAAGGTATTCAGGCTTTTAAATGTTAAACACTTAAGACTTGTCAAAAAGCGAGGTATTTAAGGGACACCTGGGCGAGATAATATGAGGCCAGATTGGTGTTGTTAAAGATTCGCTACCTAGAACAAGAAGTTTCAAGTAGCACGGACTATGGTGAAGCCCGTATGCTATGATGAGGCCAGAGATGGTGTGGCCGCTCATGTTAAAGTATTGTGGAAGATATAGATTGGGACGCAACAATCAGCCCTGCCACACATCCTTGGACCCTGGGGCCAGATTCACGAAGCAGTTACGAAAGTACTTACGAACGTGTACATCCTTTCCTCAATCTTTGATGGCTTTGGTTACATTTATAAAGCAGTTTATAAAAATGAAAACTACCCAATCAACTGTTGTTATTATTATAACAGCCTCCTGGTGTTTCAGAGCTCATTAACGTTTAATAATTGTAAACAAAGCCGCCAAATTTTGAGAAAAGATGTACATGTTCGTAAGTGCTGCGTAACTGCTTCGTGAATGGGCCCCAGGGTGGCAGAGTAAGTTACAGCCTCAAATCTTCCGAACCTCCGCGCTGAGATGATGATCACTCCCTCTTCCTCCTCTCCCTCCCTCTTCCCTTTCTCCTCTTCCTCTCCCCCCTCCCTCAAACTGGTAAACCTTCCTGTCTCGTCTCTCCGAAGAGATATCTGAAGTCAGCAGCTTGAAAAGGTCTAAACCAAGTTGAGAGGTTATAGATAAGGAGAAGCGAGTCTATAAACCAAGCCGCGAGGTTCACAGGCAAGAGGAAGATGCAAGTCTACAGTAAACTCAAGGCGAGAGTGTTACAGGCAAATGGGGGAAAGTGAGCAACAATATAATGGTAAACTCCAGTCACTCATCATCTGGCGAGGAATGAACTCCTTCAGAGCTGAGGCCATCATTGGTCTGGTGCAGTGGGTCCACCTAAGGGTCCGCTGAAGAATTTCACGGGGGTCCACAGGCGAAAACAAAGTCTGACGGGGGTCCACAGGCGAAAACAAAGTTGACGGGGGTCCACAGGCGAAAACAAAGTCTGACGGAGGTCCACAGGCGAAAACAAAGTCTGACGGGGGTCCACAGGCGAAAACAAAGTCTGACGGAGGTCCACAGGCGAAAACAAAGGCTGACGGGGGTCCACAGGCGAAAACAAAGGCTGACGGGGGTCCACAGACGAGAAAAAAGTCTGACGGAGGTCCACAGGCGAGAACAAGGCTGACGGGGGTCCACAGGCGAGAACAAAGACTAACGGGGGTCCACAGACGAGAAAAAGGCTTACGGGGGTCCACAGACGAGAACAAAGGCTTACGGGGGTCCACAGACGAGAACAAAGGCTACGGGGGTCCACAGACGAGAACAAGTCTGAGGGGGTCCACAGACGAGAACAAAGGCTTACGGGGGTCCACAGACGAGAACAAAGGCTTACGGGGTCCACAGGCGAGAACAAAGACTGACGGGGGTCCACAGACGAGAACAAAGTCTGACGGGGGTCCACAGGCGAGAACAAAGACTGACGGGGTTCCACAGACGAGAACAAAGTCTGACGGGGGTCCACAGGCGAAAACAAAGCCTGACGGGGGTCCACTGGCGAGAAACAAAGACTGACGGGGGTCCACAGGCGAGAACAAAGACTGACGGGGTCCACAGGCGAGAACAAAGACTGACGGGGGGTCCACAGACGAGAACAAAGGCTTACGGGGGTCACAGGCGAGAACAAAGACTGACGGGGGTCCACAGACGAGAACGAGGCTTACGGGGTCCACAGACGAGAACAAAGGCTTACGGGGGTCCACAGGCGAGAACAAAGGCTTACGGGGGTCCACAGACGAGAACAAAGGCTACGGGGTCCACAGGCGAGAACAAAGACTGACGGGGGTCCACAGGCGAGAACAAAGACTGACTGGGGTCCACAGCGAGAACAAAGACTGACGGGGGTCCACAGACGAGAACAAAGGCTTACGGGGGTCCACAGACGAGAACAAAGGCTGACGGGGGTCCACAGACGAGAACAAAGACTGACGGGGGTCCACAGACGAGAACAAAGTCTGACGGGGGTCCACAGACGAGAACAAGACTGACGGGGGTCCACAGACGAGAACAAAGGCTGACGGGGGTCCACAGACGAGAACAAAGGCTGACGGGGGTCCACAGACGAGAACAAAGGCTGACGGGGGTCCACAGACGAGAACAAAGGCTGACGGGGGTCCACAGACGAGAACAAAGGCTGACGGGGGTCCACAGACGAGAACAAAGGCTGACGGGGGTCCACAGACGAGAAAGTGTTTGGAAAAATCAGAAATCACTGCTGTAGTGTCACATCCCGCCGCTTGCGAGAGAGAGAGAGAGAGAGAGAGAGAGAGAGAGAGAGAGAGAGAGAGAAGAGAGAGAGAGAGAGAGAGAAGAGAGAGAGAGAGAGAGAGAGAGAGAGAGAGAGAGATGGGGGTCCAAGATAACAGGAGGCGGCAGCCTCACAGCGCCTCCTGGGGGCTAGAGATAAGAGTCAAGACGCCTCCTGGGGGACACCTGCCTTACACCTCCATACTGGAAACCTGTAAATATACAAGTGGAATCATTGTTGAATTATGTTGAGCAAACCACACACTAGAAAGTGAAGGGACGACGACGTTTCGGTCCGTCCTGGACCATTCTCAAATCGATTGTGACTTGAGAATGGTCCAGGACGGACCGAAACGTCGTCGTCCCTTCACCTTCTAGTGTGTGGTTTGGTCAACATATTTCAGCCACGTTATTGTGACTCCTCGTCTGCATTTTCAATTATTTTACCTATAATCAACACAATTTAATCTTGTCATTATTTGATGTAATTTACGATGAATAGTTTGTTAATTATCCTATATTATTCCTACATGTATATACCTGGTTAACAAATATATGTATGCTTATATGCTGCTTACTGGGTCCTATAGCATAGTAGTCTACGGCCTTGATCCACAATCGAGGGATCCGGGTTCAATCTCCAGGCAGGACAAAAAACGGTTGGGCACGTTTACTTTCACCCGATTCTCCTGTTCACCTAGCAGTAAAAAAGATACCGGGCGTATAGACAAAGGTTAATGGTTGCATCCTGGGGGAAGGTCCGCAGTTGGCCTTCAGAAGACTAAGTGCAGGCTTCCTGTCCCCTGCAACGGGAATTGTTTTGATTTCAATTCTTTATTCGTTCGTACTTTCCTGCTGGTAGCTGCATGCTGGTAGCTGCCTGCTGGTAGCTGACTGCTAGTAGCTGCCTGCTGGTAGCTGAGTGCTGGTAGCTGCGTGCTGGTAGCTGCCTGCTGGTAGCTGCTGCTGGTAGCTGCTGCTGGTAGCTGCCTGCTGGTAGCTGAGTGCTGGTAGCTGCGTGCTGGTAGCTGCCTGCTGGTAGCTGCCTGCTGGTAGCTGCCTGTTGGTAGCTGCCTGCTGGTAGCTGTGCTGCCCAGTAGCTGCCTGCTGGTAGCTGCCTGCTGGTAGCTGCCTGCTGGTAGCTGCCTGCTGGTAGCTGCCTGCTGGTAGCTGCCTGCTGGTAGCTGCTGCTGGTAGCTGCCTGCTGGTAGCTGACTGCTCGTAGCTGCCTGTGGTAGCTGCCTGCTGGTAGCTGCGCTGCTGGTAGCTACAAACTCGTAGCTGCAAACTCGTAGCTGTTGATGTGATCTGGTACTTGATCACATATTTCACCAAGGCTTTATACAGCATCTCAGCCAGCAGCTACGAGTTTGCAGCTACGAGTTTGTAGCTACCAGCAGGCAGCTACCAGCAGGCAGCTACCAGCAGGCAGCTACGAGCAGTCAGCTACCAGCAGGCAGCTACCAGCAGGCAGCTACCAGCAGGCAGCTACCAGCAGGCAGCTACCAGCAGGCAGCTACCAGCAGGCAGCTACCAGCAGGAGCTACCAGCAGGCAGCTACGAGCAGGCAGCTACCAGAGGCAGCTACCAACAGGCAGCTACCAGCAGGCAGCTACCAGCAGGCAGCTACCAGCACGCAGCTACAGCACTCAGCTACCAGCAGGCAGCTACCAGCAGGCAGTACCAGCAGGCAGCTACCAGCAGGCAGCTACCAGCACGCAGCTACCAGCACTCAGCTACCAGCAGGCAGCTACTAGCAGTCAGCTACCAGCAGGCAGCTACAGCAGGCAGCTACCAGCAGGAAAGTACGAACGAATAAAGAATTGAAATCAAAACAATTCCCGTTGCAGGGGACAGGAAGCCTGCACTTAGTTCTGAAGGCCAACTGCGGAACTTCCCCAGGATGCAACCATTAACCTTTGTCTATACGCCGGGTATCTGTTTTACTGCTAGGTGAACAGGAGAATCGGGTGAAAGTAAAACGTGCCCAACCGTTTTTGTCCTGCTGGAGATTGAACCCGGATCCCTCGATTGTGGATCAAGGCCGTAGACTACTATGCTATAGGACCCAGTAAGCAGCATATAAGCATACATATATTGTTAACCAGGTATAACATGTAGGAATAATATAGGATAATTAACAAAACTATTCATCGTAAATTACATCAAATAATGACAAGATAAATGATGTGTTGAATTATAGGTAAAATAATTGAAAATGCAGACGAGGAGTCACAATAACGTGGCTGAAATATGTTGACCAAACCACACACTAGAAGGTGAAGGGACGACGACGTTTCGGTCCGTCCTGGACCATTCTCAAGTCACAATCGATTTGAGAATGGTCCAGGACGGACCGAAACGTCGTCGTCCCTTCACTTTCTAGTGTGTGGTTTGCTCAACATAATTCAACAAATGATTCCCTTGTATATTACAGGTTTCCAGTATGGAGGTGTAAGGCAGGTGTCCCCAGGAGGCGTCTGATCTTATCTCTAGCCCCCAGGAGGCGCTGTGAGGCTGCCGCCTCCTGTTATCTTGGACCCCATCTCTCTCTCTCTCTCTCTATCTCTCTCTCTCTCTCTCTCTCTCTCTCTCTCTCTCTCTCTCTCTCTCTCTCTCTCTCTCTCTCTCTCTCTCTCTCGCAAGCGGCGGGGATGTGACACTACAGCAGTGATTCTGATTTTTCCAAACACGTTCTAGTCTGTGGACCCCCGTCAGCCTTGTTCTCGTCTGTGGACCCCCGTCAGCCTTTGTTCTCGTCTGTGGACCCCCGTCAGCTTTGTTCTCGTCTGTGGACCCCCGTCAGCCTTTGTTCTCGTCTGTGGACCCCCGTCAGCCTTTGTTCTCGTCTGTGGACCCCACGTCAGCCTTTGTTCTCGTCTGTGGACCCCCGTCAGTCTTTGTTCTCGTCTGTGGACCCCCGTCAGACTTTGTTCTCGTCTGTGGACCCCCGTCAGTCTTTGTTCTCGTCTGTGGACCCCCGTCAGCCTTTGTTCTCGTCTGTGGACCCCCGTAAGCCTTTGTTCTCGTCTGTGGACCCCCGTCAGTCTTGTTCTCGCCTGTGGACCCCAGTCAGTCTTGTTCTCGCCTGTGGACCCCGTCAGTCTTGTTCTCGCCTGTGGACCCCCGTAAGCCTTTGTTCTCGTCTGTGGACCCCCGTAAGCCTTTGTTCTCGCCTGTGGACCCCCGTAAGCCTTTGTTCTCGTCGTGGACCCCCGTAAGCCTTGTTCTCGTCTGTGGACCCCGTCAGTCTTTGTTCTCGCCTGTGGACCCCCGTAAGCCTTTGTTCTCGTCTGTGGACCCCCGTCAGTCTTTGTTCTCGCCTGTGGAACCCCGTCAGTCTTTGCTTCTCGCCTGTGGACCCCCGTCAGTCTTTGTTCTCGCCAGTGGACCCCCGTCAGCTTTGTTTTCGCCTGTGGACCCCCGTCAGACTTTGTTCTCGTCTGTGGAACCCCGTCAGTCTTTGTTCTCGCCTGTGGACCCCGTCAGACTTTGTTCTCGTCTGTGGACCCCCGTCAGTCTTGGTTCTCGCCTGTGGACCCCGTAAGCCTTTGTTCTCGTCTGTGGACCCCCGTAAGCCTTTGTTCTCGTCTGTGGACCCCGTCAGACTTTGTTCTCGTCTGTGGACCCCCGTAAGCCTTTGTTCTCGTCTGTGGACCCCCAGTAAGCCTTTGTTCTCGTCTGTGGACCCCCGTAAGCCTTTGTTCTCGTCTGTGGACCCCCGTAGTCTTTGTTCTCGCTGTGGACCCCCGTCAGCTTTGTTCTCGCCTGTGGACCTCCGTCAGACTTTTTCTCGTCTGTGGACCCCCGTCAGCCTTTGTTTTCGCTGTGGACCCCGTCAGCCTTTGTTTTCGCCTGTGGACCTCCGTCAGACTTTGTTTTCGCCTGTGGACCCCCGTCAGACTTTGTTTCGCTGTGGACCTCCGTCAGACTTTGTTTTCGCTGTGGACCCCCGTCAGACTTGTTTTCGCCTGTGGACCCCGTCAGACTTTGTTTTCGCCTGTGGACCCCCGTGAAATTCTTCAGCGGACCCTTAGGTGGGACCCACTGCACCAGACCAATGATGGCCTCAGCTCTGAAGGAGTTCATTCCTCGCCAGATGATGAGTGACTGGAGTTTACCATTATATGTTGCTCATTTCCCCCATTTGCCTGTAACACTCTCGCCTTGAGTTATACTGTAGACTTGCATCTTCCTCTTGCCTGTGAACCTCGGCGGCTTGGGTTATAGACTCGCTCCTTCTATAAACCTCTCAACTTGGTTTAGACCTTTTCAAGCTGCTGACTTCAGATATCTTTCGGAGAGACGAGACAGGAAGGTTTACCAGTTTGAGGGAGGGGGGAGAGGAAGATGGAGAAAGAAGAGGGAGGGAGAGAGAGGAAGAGGGAGTGATCATCATCTCAGCGCGGAGGTTCGGAAGATTTGAGGCTGTAACTTACTCTGCCACCCTGGGGCCAGATTCACGAAGCAGTTACGCAAGCACTTACGAACATGTACATCTTTTCTCAAAATTTGGCGGCTTGTTTACAATTATTAAACAGTTAATGAGCTCTGAAACACCAGGAGGCTGTTTATAATAATAACAACAGTTGATTGGGTAGTTCATTTTTATAAACTGCTTATAAATGTAACCAAAGCCATCAAAGATTGAGGAAGATGTACACGTCGTAAGTACTTTCGTAATGCTTCGTGAATCTGGCCCCAGGGTCACAAGGATGTGTGTGGCAGGGTGATGTTGCGTCCAATCTATATCTTCCACAATACTTTAAACATGAGCGGCCACACATCTCTGGCCTCATCATAGCATACGGGCTCACCATAGTCCGTGCTACTTGAAACTTCTTTGTTCTAGGTAGCGAATCTTTAACAACAAAAATCTGGCCTATATTATCTGCCCAGGTGTCCCTAAATACCTCGCTTTTATGACAAGTCTTAAGTGTTTTAACAATTAAAAGCCTGAATACCTTGTGTGCCATTTTCATAACTAAATCCATACATTTAGTATACAACATTTGTGTCACAGAATATGAAACAAACTTTATTTTTTAGGTTGCAAAGAGCTGTAGATATAGTTGAGTTTACGTGCTGTTTGATGCCGTTCTCGATGTTGATGGTCAGTGTTCTCAGCATTGTTAAAACTTTAACTTTGTTAATGCTCCATTTACTAGGCTGTGTAATTATATATCTACATCTTATTCCTCAGGTCGGTTCACCGTGAGTTAATTTCTGAGGAGATGGATTATTGTGAGTATCTGGATTGTCATTTGTTTTGAAATTGGTGGGTTTTTCTTCCCCTAGCAAGCGCAAATCTACCTTGAAAGCCCCAAGCTTAAACACCGAGATAAACATTCAATAATTAATGGACAGTAGTTGAATGCAGTCTTATAGTTGATGGGTCAATCATACTACAAATTGGGACAAGGCAAAGTGCACTGCCACGATTTCCTAGAGTCTGAATCATCCTTCATTGTGCATTGCAATAATACTTTCAACACTAACAATGGTATGTACAAGGTCGATTCATTCCTCTCAGGCAAAATTGGTAGGAATGTTCAAATTACCTTAGGCATTTGTAAGTTAAACTGTTCCTACTTTCTTAGCTAGCTCTCAGTTTGGGCTGGGCTGCACTACTGAGGCTAGATTCATGAAGAAGTTACGCAAACACTTACGAACCTGAACATCTTTTCTCAATCTTTGGCGGCTTTGTTTATAATTATTAAACAGTTAATGAGCTCTGAAGCACCAGGAGGCTGTTATAACAATAACAACAGTTGATTGGCAAGGTTTCATGCTTGTAAACTGTTTAATAAATGTAACCAAAGCCGTCAAAGGTTGAGGAAAGATGTACACGTTCGTAAGTACTCGCGTAACTGCTTCGTGAATCGGCTCCTGGCCTTTTGCTGTAAGTCGGGGATTAGTGCATGTTTTATCCCGCCTGGGCACAGTCTTATTTTCACTCGGTCTTTTAATTAATTACCGTCGGGTTTAATAGGTTAGTTTATCATGTGTGTGTTTCTCGTTTTCTTTGTTTTCCTTCCCGTGTTGACCTCCATTTGTGCTAGTTTAAAGCTTCGTTTTCTTCTGCACGCGTCTTTGTTGTTGTTGTTAAAGACTCGCTACCCGGAACAAAGTTCCAAGTAGCACGGGCTATGGTGAGCCCGTTTTTTTTTTAAGCACGCGTCTGCTCTTATTCTATTGCTTTGATGCTACTGGGTGATTATTATTGTGAGAATAGTCTCTGTTTCCCGGAGACTGGGAAACTGGGTTTCTGGGGAGCCGGTCGGCCGAGCGGACAGTACACTGGACTTGTGATCCTGTGGTCCGGGTTCGATCCCAGGCGCCGGCGAGAAACAATGGGCAGAGTTTCTTTCACCCTATGCCCCTGTTACCTAGCAGTAAAATAGGCACCTGGGAGTTAGTCAGCTGTCACGGGCTGATTCCTGGGGTGGAGGCCTGGTCGAGGACCGGNCACCGCAAGGATTACTGGTGCATAATAACTATGGCTCACAGGTGCACAAAAGCTAAGATTTACTCTACATGGTTGGCTACTAACGAGACTCTTCAAGTACACGCAGTAATCATCACCGAGTACATTACAATGACTCTGGTGATGACTGAGGCGAGGTATGATGATCACTTTAGGTACATACAGTAATAAAACATGGTCAGAAAACGGCAAAAACATCATATTTCTAACAACTTTCAGACCACACACACACACACACACACACCAGGATGCCGAGGCGGTGGTGGGTATTAATTCAAGCCCCACGACCCAGACCAACCTGAGGAGGACTGTGAAGATCCCCAGCCGCCTGCGAAACATCTTTAAATTACAGCTTTTGCTGGCTCGACTTTCTTGGCGGTAAAGGAGACCCTTCTCCCACCATCAGGGGGTTCACCTCTGTGATACTGGGGCCCGTGATGTTGTGGACGGGTGTGTGGGGGGAGGAGAGGTTCGTTGTGGTGGTGCGGCCTTTTTCCCAGCAGGGTGGAGGGATGGGCCTCCAGCAGGGTGGAGGGATGGGCCTCCAGCAGGGTGGAGACAGGGCCCCAGCAGGGTGGAGACAGGGCCCCCAGCAGGGTGGAGACAGGGCCCCAGCAGGGTGGAGACAGGGCCCCCAGCAGGGTGGAGACAGGGCCCCCCAGCAGGGTGGAGACAGGGCCCCCCAGCAGGGTGGAGACAGGGCCCCCAGCAGGGTGGAGACAGGGCCCCCAGCAGGGTGGAGACAGGGCCCCCAGCAGGGTGGAGACAGGGCCCCCAGCAGGGTGGAGACAGGGCCCCCAGCAGGGTGGAGACAGGGCCCCCAGCAGGGTGGAGACAGGGCCCCAGCAGGGTGGAGACAGGGCCCCCAGCAGGGTGGAGACAGGGCCCCCAGCAGGGTGGAGACAGGGCCCCCAGCAGGGTGGAGACAGGGCCCCCAGCAGGGTGGAGACAGGGCCCCCAGCAGGTTGGAGACAGGGCCCCAGCAGGGTGGAGACAGGGCCCCCAGCAGGGTGGAGACAGGGCCCCCAGCAGGGTGGAGACAGGGCCCCCAGCAGGGTGGAGACAGGGCCCCCAGCAGGGTGGAGACAGGTCCCCCAGCAGGGTGGAGACAGGTCCCCCAGCAGGGTAGAGACAGGGGCCCCCAGCAGGGTGGAGACAGGGCCCCTAGCGTGAGGTTCCTGGGACAGAAGTCTTTACCTTTAAGAGGCTACACACGCGGCACTCTCCTAGACATATCACTGGTGACGCCTTGAGGTCCAGGTCAGAGGGACGAGTCACGGTCGCTCAACCTCACTTGACACTCACCAGCGGTGGTGGACCACCACTGGTCAGTTTCTGGTGGACCACCATTACCATTGCCAGTCTCTGGAGAACCCCACCACCACCAGTCAGTCTCTGGTGGACCACCACCACCATTGCCAGTCTCTGGTGGACCACCACCACCACTGCCAGTCTCTGGTGGACCACCACCACCATTGCCAGTCTCTGGTGGACCACCACCACCATTGCCAGTCTCTGGTGGACCACCACCACCATTGCCAGTCTCTGGTGGACCACCACACCATTGCCAGTCTCTGGTGGACCACCACCACCACTGCCAGTCCTGGTGGAACCACCACCACCACTGCCAGTCTCTGGTGGACCACCACCACCATTGCCAGTCTCTGGTGGACCACCACCACCACTGCCAGTCTCTGGTGGACCACCACTACCATGCCAGTCTCTGGTGGACCACCACCACCATTGCCAGTCTCTGGTGGACCACCACCACCATTGCCAGTCTCTGGTGGACCACCACCACCACTGCCAGTCTCTGGTGGACCACCACCACCATTGCCAGTCTCTGGTGGACCACCACCACCATTGCCAGTCTCTGGTGGACCACCACTACCACTGCCAGTCTCTGGTGGACCACCACCACTAACGACGGCTTCCACTGACCCTGCCCCCCCCCCACCCATCCCCTCCCACCAAGACCCACTGAATATTCTCAAATGTATTACGTGGAAGCGACTCGGCTGAATTTAATAGGCAAAGAATTCAGACTTGAAGCATGAACCCAACTTGAGGTCATTGAGGCCACCCGCTGGCATTCAGACTTGCCCTACACACTGGACGTGAAGGAAGACTTGGAGAACGCAGGAAGAGGGCAGGGAGGGGGTGGGATGGTGAGGGAATGGGGGGGGGGGGATTGTGAGGGGAAAGAGGTAGGAGAGGAGGGATGGGGGGGGGATGCTGAGGTAAGGGGGAAGAGATATAAGGGGAAATGTGGCGGAGATGGCAAACCCCTCACAGTGTTCAAGAGAGAACTGGATAAGCACCTCCAAAGGATACCTATGTCGATGACCGGGCCGCGGGGACGATAAGCCCCGGAAGCACCTCAAGGTATCCTCAAGGTAAGATGACTGAGATAAAGAGGGGAGGGATGTGGGGGATAATGGACGAGATGAGTAAAAAGGGCGAGAATGATGAGTAAAAATGAGCCCATGAGTAAAAATAAAAAGATAATGCTACTTTCATTGCCATCGTCTGATTATCATAATACGTTCACACTAGGGACCAAGAGCCAGAGCTCAACCCCGCAAACACAACTAGGTGAGTACTAGTTCCTACAACTCATTTACGTCCACCATCACACACACACCAACCACCACCTCCACACCACCAGTAACAGGACAATCACCATCCTCCAGCACAAGCTGCACCTTCCAGCACAACCACCACCACCATCACCACGAAGAAGATCGTGAGCAAAAGGCTCTTAGAGCATCTGGAGGGAAACAGCTTTGTAACACACCACCAACATGGGTTCAGAGATGGTGCCTCGCAGGTTTAATAGAATTCTACGACCAAGCAACAAAAAATTAGGCAAGAAAGAGAAATGTGGGCAGACTCCATTTTCTTGAACTGTCAAAAAAGCCTTATACACAGTACCTCACAAAAGGCTGTTACAAAACTTGGAGCAACAGGCAGGAGTAAAAGGTAAGGTGCTCCAGTGGATAAGGAGTATCTAAGCAACAGGAAACAGCGAGTAACTAAGGAGGAGACATCAGAGTGGCGAGATGTCACCAGCGGAGTCCCACAGGGGCTTGTACTTGGACCCATCCTGTTTCTAATATATGTAAACGACCTTCCAGAGGGTATAGACTCATTCCTCTAAATATTTACTGATGCAAAAATTATGAGAAGAATCAAGACAGATGAAGATGGAGACTACAGGACGACCTGGACAAACTGGAGGAATGGTCTAGAAAATGGCTACTAAAGTTCAACTCAGGAAAGTGTAAGGTAAGGTAATTAGGCGAAGGGAGCAGAAGGCTGAACACAAGGTACCATCTGGGAGGTGAAATCCTGCAAGAGTCAAAGAGAGAAAGATATGGGGGGGGGTTTGATATCACACCGAACCTGTCTCCAGAGGCCCACATTAAAAGGATATAATCAGCGGCATATGCTAGACTGGCCAACATAAGAACTGCCTTTAGAACCTTTCATACCATTTATGTCAGACCAATCGTGGAGTATGCAGCTCCAGTCTGGAGTCCATACCTAGTTAAAAACAAGACAAAGTTAGAGACGATTCAGAGGCACGCCAGCAGAATAGTCCCAGAAATGAGAGGTATGAGCTACGAAGAATGGCTATGGGAGCTGAGCCTCACGTCCCAGGAAGACAGAAGAGTAAGGGGAGACATGATAACCACCTATAAATTCTCAAGAGAATTGACAGGGTGGACAAAGACAAACTATTCAACACGGGTGGAACACGAAGAAGGGGACGCAGGTGGAAACTTAGTACCCAGATGAGCCACAAACACATTAGAAAGAACGTTTTCAGTGTCAGAGTAGTTAACCGATGGAATGCACTAAGAAGTGATGTGGTGGAGGCAGATTTCATACACAGTTTCAAATGTCGAACTGATAAGAGCCCAGTAGGCTCAGGAATCTGTACACCAGTTGATTAACAGTTGAGAGGCGGGACTAAAGAGCTAGAGCCCAACCCCCCACAAGCACAACTGGGTGAGTCCCGCCACCAACAGTGAGGGACGCCTTACGGATAACAGTAACCCGCGGGGGAGGCAATACTTCTCACGGAAAACTGCAGGCGTATGCAAATTAGGTGCTTTATTATGATGGAACCAGGTAGCAACGGACGACGACCTGCTCCCTCTCTCTTACCCCGCCCAGCACATGGTCCCTCTCCCTCCCTCCCTCCCTCCCTCACTCAGCACATGATCCTTCTCCCTACCTCTCTCACCCCCAGCAGGGTGGAGACAGGGGGCCCCCAGAGGTCCCCTGTCATGGTCCCTCTCCCTCCCTCCCTCCCTCACCCAGCACATGGTCCTTCTCCCTCCCTCCCTCCCTCCCTCCCTCACCCAGCACATGGTCCCTCTCCCTCCCTCCCTCCCTCACCCAGCACATGGTCCCTCTCCCTCCCTCCCTCATTGGGAGGGAGGCAATATAGGGAGGGATTACAAGGGAAGAGCGGGTACTTACTTGCTAGAGAAGAAGTGGACTTGTTAGGGACAAAGGTTAATGTCTTGCTAGGGAAGAGTAAGGACAAAGGTTAGGGTCTTGCTAGGGAAGAATAAGGACAAAGGTTAGGGTCTTGCTAGGGAAGAGTAAGCACAAAGGTTAGGGTCTTGCTAGGGAAGAGTAGGGGGGGGCAACATGACGTAGTCGTGACGTCACAGCTACGTCACCAATCCTGACCTGACCGTATAGGATGACCTGACCTTCGGCATCATTACGCACGCTAGTATGACGGTATCACCTCTCACGTGATACCAGACAAGCTAGGATTTAGTCTAGTGTTAGTGGAGGTAAACTGTGCACTCACGCAGGTAGAGTTCCCGTAGTTAGTTCACTCGCAGGTAGAGTTCCCGTAGTTAGTTCACTTGCAGGTAGAGTTCCCGTAGTTAGTTCACTCGCAGGTAGAGTTCCTGTAGTTAGTTCACTCGCAGGTAGAGTTCCTGTAGTTAGTTCACTCACAGGTAGAGTTCCTGTAGTTAGTTCACTCACAGGTAGAGTTCCCATAGTTAGTTCACTCGCAGGTAGAGTTCCCATAGTTAGTTCACTCGCAGGTAGAGTTCCTGTAGTTAGTTCACTCGCAGGTAGATGCTCTGTGCCACTTGAAGTCAGCTGTGGGTTATCTTGAGGTTATCTTGAGATGATTTCGGGTCCTTTTTAGTGTCTCCGCGGTCCGGTCCTCGACCAGGCCTCCACCCCCAGGAAGCAGCCCGTGACAGCTGACTAACTCCCAGGTACCTATTTTACTGCTAGGTAACAGGGGCATAGGGTGAAAGAAACTCTGCCCATTGTTTCTCGCCGGCGCCTGGGATCGAACCCGGGACCACAGGATCACAAGTCCAGTGTACTGTCCGCTCGGCCGACCGGCTCCCCAGAAACCCAGTTTCCCAGTCTCCGGGAAACAGAGACTATTCTCACAATAATAATCAACCCATTAGCATCAAAGCAATAGAATAAGAGGCAGACGCGTGCTTAAAAAAAAACGGGCTCACCATAGCCCGTGCTACTTGGAACTTTGTTCCGGGTAGCGAGTCTTTAACAACAACAACAAAGACGCGTGCAGAAGAAAACGAAGCTTTAAACTAGCACAAATGGAGGTCAACACGGGAAGGAAAACAAAGAAAACGAGAAATACACACATGATAAACTAACCTATTAAACCCGACGGTAATTAATTAAAAGACCGAGTGAAAATAAGACTGTGCCCAGGCGGGATAAAACATGCACTAATCCCCGACTTACAGCAAAAGGCCAGGAGCCAGATTCACGAAGCAGTTACGCGAGTACTTACGAACGTGTACATCTTTCCTCAACCTTTGACGGCTTTGGTTACATTTATTAAACAGTTTACAAGCATGAAACCTTGCCAATCAACTGTTGTTATTGTTATAAACAGCCTCCTGGTGCTTCAGAGCTCATTTACTGTTTAATAATTGGAAACAAAGCCGCCAAAGAATGAGAAAAGATGTTCAGGTTCGTAAGTGTTTGCGTAACTTCTTCATGAATCTAGCCTCAGTAGTGCAGCCCAGCCCAAACTGAGAGCTAGCTAAGAAAGTAGGAACAGTTTAACTTAACAAATGCCTAAGGTAATTTGAACATTCCTACCAATTTTGCCTGAGAGGAATGAATCGACCTTGTACATACCATTGTTAGTGTTGAAAGTATTATTGCAATGCACAATGAAGGATGATTCAGACTCTAGGAAATCGTGGCAGTGCACTTTGCCTTGTCCCAATTTGTAGTATGATTGACCCATCAACTATAAAGACTTCATTCAACTACTGTCCATTTATTATTGAATATTTATCTCGGTGTTTAAGCTTGGGGCTTTCAAGGTAGATTTGCGCTTGCTAGGGGAAGAAAAACCCACCAATTTCAAAACAAATGACAATCTCAGATACTCACAATAATCCATCTCCTCAGAAATTAACTCACGGTGAACCGACCTGAGGAATAAGAATATAGATATATAATTACACAGCCTAGTAAATGGAACATTAAACAAAGTTAAAGTTTTAACAATGCTGAGAACACTGACCATCAACATCGAGAACGGCATCAAAACAGCAACGTAAACTCAACTATATCTACGAGCTCTTTGCAACTTAAAAAATAAAGTTTGTTTCATATGTCTGTGACACAAATGGTGTATACTAAATGTATGGATTTAGTTATGAAAATGACAGAGGGAGCTGGTCGGCCGAGCGGACAGCACGCTGGACTGTGATCCTGTGGTCCCGGGTTCGATCCCGGGCGCTGGCGAGAAACAATGGGCAGAGTTTCTTTCATCCTATGCCCCTGTTACCTAGCAGTAAATAGGTACCTGGGTGTTAGTCAGCTGTCACGGGCTGCTTCCTGGGGGTGGAGGCCTGGTCGAGGACCGGGCCGCGGGGACACTAAAGCCCCGAAATCATCTCAAGATAACCTCAAGAAGAAGACACACAAGGTATTCAGGCTTTTAAATTGTTAAAACACTTAAGACTAGTCATAAAAGCGAGGTATTTAAGGGACACCTGGGCGAGATAATACGAGGCCAGATTGTTGTTGTTAAAGATTCGCTACCTAGAACAAGAAGTTTCAAGTAGCACGGACTATGGTGAGCCCGTATGCTATGATGAGGCCAGAGATGTGTGGCCGCTCATGTTTAAAGTATTGTGGAAGATATAGTTTGGACGCAAGATCAGCCCTGCCACACACATCCTTGTGACCCTGGGGCCAGATTCACGAAGCAGTTACGAAAGTACTTACGAACGTGTACATCTTTCCTCAATCTTTGATGGCTTTGGTTACATTTATAAAGCAGTTTATAAAAATGAAACTACCCAATCAACTGTTGTTATTATTATAAAACAGCCCCGGTGTTTTCAGAGCTCATCACCCCCAGGGTGGCAGAGTAAGTTACAGCCCTCAAATCTTCCGAACCTCCGCGCTGAGATGATGATCACTCCCGTCTTCCTCTCTCTCCCTCCCTCTTCCTTTCTCCCTCTTCCTCTCCCCCCCTCCCTCAAACTGGTAAACCTTCCTGTCTCGTCTCTCCGAAGAGATATCTGAAGTCAGCAGCTTGAAAAGGTCTAAACCAAGTTGAGAGTTTATAGATAAAGGAAAGCGAGTCTATAAACCAAGCCGCGAGTTTCACAGGCAAAGGAAGATGCAAGTCTACAGTATAACTCAAGGCGAGAGTGTTACAGGCAAAAGGGGAAAGTGAGCAACAATATAATGGTAAACTCCAGTCACTCATCATCTGGCGAGGAATGAACTCCTTCAGAGCTGAGGCCATCATTGGTCTGGTGCAGTGGGTCCCACCTAAGGGTCCGCTGAAGAATTTCACGGGGTCCACAGGAAAACAAAGGCTGACGGGGGTCCACAGACGAAACAAAGTCTGACGGGGGTCCACAGGCGAAAACAAAGGCTGACGGGGTCCACAGACGAGAACAAAGTCTGACGGGGGTCCACAGACGAGAACAAAGTCTGACGGGGGTCCACAAGCGAAAACAAAGTCTGAGGGGGTCCACAGGCGAAAACAAAGGCTGACGGGGGTCCACAGCGAAAACAAAGGCTGACGGGGGTCCACAGACGAGAACAAAAGTTCTGACGGGGGTCCACAGACGAGAACAAAGTCTGACGGGGTCCACAGACGAGACAAAGTCTGACGGGGGTCCACAGACGAGAACAAAGTCTGACGGGGGTCCACAGACGAGAACAAAGGCTGACGGGGGTCCACAGACGAAAACAAAGGCTGACGGGGGTCCACAGACGAAAAACAAAGGCTGACGGGGTCCACAGACGAAAACAAAGTCTGACGGGGGTCCACAGCGAAAACAAAGGCTGACGGGGTCCACAGAGCGAAACAAAGGCTGACGGGGGTCCACAGACGAGAACAAAGTCTGACGGGGTCCACAGACGAGAACAAAGTCTGACGGGGGTCCACAGACAAGAACAAAGTCTGACGGGGGTCCACAGACGAGAACAAAGTCTGACGGGGGTCCACAGACGAGAACAAAGGCTGACGGGGGTCCACAGAAAGAACAAAGGCTGACGGGGGTCCACAGACGAGAACAAAGACTGACGGAGGTCCACAGACGAGAACAAAGACTGACGGGGGTCCACAGCGAGAACAAAGGCTGACGGGGGTCCACAGACGAGAACAAAGCTGACGGGGGTCCAAGAGAGAAAACAAAGACTGACGGGGGTCCACAGGCGAAACAAGGCTGACGGGGGTCCACAGACGAGAACAAAGGCTGACGGGGTCCACAGACGAGAACAAAGTCTGACGGGGGTCCACAGACGAGAACAAAGTCTGACGGGGGTCCACAGGCGAAAACAAAGGCTGACGGGGGTCCACAGGCGAGAACAAAGGCTGACGGGGGTCCACAGACGAGAACAAAGACTGACGGGGGTCCACAGACGAGAACAAAGGCTGACGGGGTCCACAACGAGAACAAAGGCTGACGGGGGTCCACAGACGAGACAAAGCTGACGGGGTCCACAGACGAGAACAAAGCTGACGGGGGTCCACAGACGAGAACAAAGACTGACGGGGGTCCACAGACGAGAACAAAGGCTGACGGGGGTCCACAGACGAGAACAAAGGCTGACGGGGGTCCACAGACGAGAACAAAGCCTGACGGGGGTCCACAGACGAGAACAAAGGCTGACGGGGTCCACAGACGAGAACAAAGGCTGACGGGGGTCCACAGACGAGAACAAAGGCTGACGGGGTCCACAGACGAGAACGTGTTTGGAAAAATCAGAAATCACTGCTGTAGTGTCACATCCCCGCCGCTTGCGAGAGAGAGAGAGAGAGAGAGAGAGAGAGAGAGAGAGAGAGAGAGAGAGAGAGAGGAGAGAGAGAGAGAGAGAAGAGAGAGAGAGAGAGAGAGAGATGGGGTCCAAGATAACAGGAGGCGGCAGCCTCACAGCGCCTCCTGGGGCTAGAGATAAAGTCAAGACGCCTCCTGGGGACACCTGCCTTACACCCTCCATACTGGAAACCTGTAATATACAAGATGAATCATTTGTTGAATTATGTTGAGCAAACCACACACTAGAAAGTGAAGGAACGACGACGTTTCGGTCCGTCCTGGACCATTCTCAAATCGATTGTGACTTGAGAATGGTCCAGGACGGACCGAAACGTCGTCGTCCCTTCACCTTCTAGTGTGTGGTTTGGTCAACATATTTCAGCCACGTTATTGTGACTCCTCGTCTGCATTTTCAATTATTTTACCTATAATTCAATACATCATTTAATCTTGTCATTATTTGATGTAATTTACGATGAATAGTTTTGTTAATTATCCTATATTTTTCCTACATGTATATACCTGGTTAACAATATATGTATGCTTATATGCTGCTTACTGGGTCCTTTAGCATAGTAGTCTACGGCCTTGATCCACAATCGAGGGATCCGGGTTCAATCTCCAGGCAGGACAAAAACGGTTGGGGCACGTTTACTTTCACCCGATTCTCCTGTTCACCTAGCAGTAAAACAGATACCCGGGCGTATAGACAAAGGTTAATGGTTGCATCCTGGGGGAAGGTCCGCAGTTGACCTTCGAAGACTAAGTGCAGGCTT
Source organism: Procambarus virginalis (assembly GCA_020271785.1). Classification (NCBI taxonomy): domain Eukaryota; kingdom Metazoa; phylum Arthropoda; class Malacostraca; order Decapoda; family Cambaridae; genus Procambarus; species Procambarus virginalis. Next base: position 34,985,051 of record WNGS01165751.1, on the reverse strand, counting down.
CCTGTCCCCTGCAACGGGAATTGTTTTGATTTCAATTCTTTATTCGTTCGTACTGCCTGCTGGTAGCTGCCTGCTCGAGCTGCCAGCTCGTAGCTGCCTGCTGGTAGCTGCCTGCTGGTAGCTGCCTGCTGGTAGCTGCCTGCTGGTAGCTGACTGCTCGTAGCTGCTGCTGGTAGCTGCCTGCTGGTAGCTGCCTGCTGGTAGCTGCCTGCTGGTATCTGCCTGCTGGTAGCTGCCTGCTCGTAGCTGCCTGCTCGTAGCTGCCTGCTGGTAGCTGCCTGCTGGTAGCTGCCTGCTGGTAGCTGCCTGCTGGTAGCTGCCCGCTGGTAGCTGCCTGCTGGTAGCTGACTGCTCGTAGCTGCCTGCTGGTAGCTGCCTGCTGGTAGCTGCCTGCTGGTAGCTACAAACTCGTAGCTGCCTGATGTGATCTGGTACTTGCTCACATATTCACCAAGGCCTTATACAGCATCTCAGCCAGCAAGGGATCACATTGTTCAATAAATCCCGGAACATATGTTTAACTGATCTTAACCCTGTCCACGGAGGACAGAAAAAATGTATACATGCTGGTTAGCATTGTAAATGTGTGGCCACGTTTGTTGAAAATAATAAATAAATAAATAAATAAAAAAGGATCACAGACACTCCTCCTCAATTATATAACTCCAAAAGGAGGATTTTGACACAGCTGCTTCACAGGTAATCTTACAGGACATGAAAGATCGTCTCCAGCTGGGTGACAAACAGCTACCACCCACTACAGGAAGAACATCTTTCAAGCTCGCGAGTTTGCCTACGAAATCTGTACATCTTTCCTCAATCACTGTGAATCTCTTAACATTTATTAAACAGTTTATGGACTCCGAGGTACTTCAGTTGTTTTAAAGCAATACCAACCTTGATTGTGAGGTTTCGAAGCTCGTAAACAATTGAATATTTACTAATCACAGTACTTGAGGAAAGATGTACAGGTTCCGTAAGAGACGCGCAAGTGCTTGATGAATCATGGCCCTCAGATCTTCAGACGGATTTCTTGCTATTTATCAGCCATTCAAGACATCATTGAGAAGCCTTCTGTTAAATAGGGGCTTCCATTTCAAAACAAATCCTGCCTCCACTGTCCAGAGAAGCGAGGAGCCTAGCCTTAACGGAGGAAGCCTCGGCTTAACGGGGGAAGCCTCGCCTAACGGAGGAAGCCTCGCCTAACGGGGGAAGCCTCGCCTAACGGGGAAGCCTCGCCTTAACGGAGGAAGCCTCGCCTTAACGGAGGAAGCTCGCGCTTAACGGAGGAAGCCTCGCCTTAACGGAGGAAGCCTCGCCTTAAACGGAGGAAGCCTCGCCTTAACGGAGGAACCTCGCTTAACGGAGGAAGCCTCGCCTTAACGGAGGAAGCCTCGCCTTAACGGAGGAAGCCTCGCCTTAACGGAGGAAGCCTCGCCGTCATTAAGGAATCCACAACATAATTCATGACTCATAATTCATTGGGGAGCCGGTCGGCCGAGCGGACAGCACGCTGGACTTGTGATCCTGTGGTCACGGGTTCGATCCCAGGCGCCGGCGAAAAAGGGGCAGAGTTTCTTTCAACCCAATTACTGCTGTTACCTAGCAGTAAATTAGGTACCTGGGTGTTAGTCAGCTGTCACGGGCTGCTTCCTGGGGGTGGAGGCCTGGTCGAGGACCGGGCCGCGGAGAAAAAAAAAAAAAAAAAAAAAAAAAAAAAAAAAAAAAAAAAAAAAAAAAANTCCAGGGACCCTAGCAGTGTTGCAATAGTCCAGGGACCCTAGCAGTGTTGCAATAGTCCAGGGACCCTAGCAGTGTTGCAATAGTCCAGGGACCCTAGCAGTGTTGCAATAGTCCAGGGCCCCTAGCAGTGTTGCAATAGTCCAGGGCCCCTAGCAGTGTTGCAATAGTCCAGGGCCCCTAGCAGTGTTGCAATAGTCCAGGGCCCCTAGCAGTGTTGCAATAGTCCAGGGCCCCTAGCAGTGTTGCAATAGTCCAGGGACCCTAGCAGTGTTGCAATAGTCCAGGGACCCTAGCAGTGTTGCAATAGTCCAGGACCCCTAGCAGTGTTGCAATAGTCCAGGGACCCTAGCAGTGTTGCAATAGTCCAGGGACCCTAGCAGTGTTGCAATAGTCCAGGGCCCCTAGCAGTGTTGCAATAGTCCAAAGCCCCTAGCAGTGTTGCAATAGTCCAAAGCCCCTAGCAGTGTTGCAACAGACATGGGCCCTCAACAGTGTTGCAACAAACATGGGCCCCTAGCAGTGTTGCAACAGTCCAGGGCCCCTAGCAGTGTTGCAAGAGCCCAGTGTCGGCTGGCGGATCTTGACGCGTCGCGAGCTAATTTGCTCCCAAACATGACTTATGATGTCTTCTCTGTTGCTCACAAACTCATTGTATTATGCTTCACACATTATATTAATGTTGCAAGCATTATATAATGAAATAAGCCCATTTTACGTTCTTTATGCAATGAATAAATTATATTTTCACAATTTTATAACTGCACTGAGTTGTTGGTGCATTGACAGACCTCATTCTCTATTTCACCTCTGGAAACAAACTGTAATTGTCTCTATTTTCCGCTTGTTACAACTTGTAATAAAGTTGTTACGTCTTGGCTTAACGTGTTTATGACGTATTAGAACGTTGTTACAACTTGTTATATTGGTTGTTATAACTGGTTAGGTGGTGTTAAATGTTGTTCGAACGTTGTAGGAACGTCTTAGTTTCGGTGTGTGTTTGGGGGGTACCCAGCCCCTCCACGGACCCCCCCCCTCCCCATCACTCATCCTTCTACCTCGCTTCATGCAGGTCGGCGTTCAATCCCCGACCGTCCACAAGTGGTTAGGCACCATTCCTTTTCCCCCTCCGTCCCATCCCAAATCCTTATCCTGGACCCTTCCAAGTGCTATATAGTCGTAATGGCTATAATATGGCTATAATATAATGGCTATAATCGGCGGTAGTATTGAGCGCTCTCCAAGGGCAGGAGGTTAATTCACTTCGAACAAGCATTGTTAAGGGAAGCCCTAATTAGGGGTACTATTCCTGCTTGTTTGGGCAGGTGGCGTAAGACCCTGTTGGGTGACCTGGCGGGGTGTTGACCCCCTGTTGGGTGACCTGGCGGGGTGATGACCCCCTGTTGGGTGACCTGGCGGGGTGTTGACCCCCTGTTGGGTGACCTGTCGGGGTGATGACCCCCTGTTGGGTGACCTGTCGGGGTGATGACCCCCTGTTGGGTGACCTGGCGGGGTGATGACCCCCTGTTGGGTGACCTGGCGGGGTGATGACCCCCTGTTGCAATAGTCCAGGGACCTGTCGGGGTGTTGACCCCCTGTGGCGTTACTCTAGGCATTACGGGCGTTCCCTACTGCATGACCTTGTTATCGAAGGGCTCTTGCAAGAACAGTGTTGTTGCAATAACAGAGTGCTGTTGCAAGAACAGTGTTGTTGCAATAACAGAGTGCTGTTGCAAGAACAGTGTTGTTGCAATGACAGTGTTGTTGCAAGAACAAAGTGTTGCTGCCTATTCTCTTGCTGTACCACACTGTACAAAATCCAGCGTCATAACCTAACCAGGCACACACACACACACACACACACACACACACACACACACACACACACACACACACACACACACACACACACACACACACACACACACACACACGGCACTTTCCACAGAACGTTGCATTTCTTACGTTCGTAACCTTAGCGCAAGAACCGGGAGCCGAGCGGACAGCACGCTGGACTTGTAATCCTGTGGTCCTGGGTTCGATCCCAGGTGCCGGCGAGAAACAATGGGCAGAGTTTCTTTCACCCTATGCCCCCTGTTACCTAGCAGTAAAATAGGTACCTGGGTGTTAGTCAGCTGTCACGGGCTGCTTCCTGGGGGTGGAGGCCTGGTCGAGGACCGGGCCGCGGGGACACTAAAAAGCCCCGAAATCATCTCAAGATCTCAAGATAGCGTACCACACCGTCGTATTAGTTGAAGAGAACGGGGTTGCTCATTGTTTCAAAGAAATAATTGTTAAATGTATATGTATAATTAAAATGTATATTTATACATTTAAAAATTAAATGTATAAATGTTAAATTATTGAATGTCTTTATATAAATGTATATAAAGAATAACCCAAACTCGTCTGGATCCGGAAGGGCTATCGTCGACGGACCGCGTTGGGCAGCCTGTCGTCCTACACAGAACGTCGCTTTTCGATCGTATGCGTTACATAAGGACAAAAATGTTGTACTAGAAAATAGAAGCGACTGGCGAAAGTGACGTACTGTCCCGTTTTCTGTTTTGGGTTCTCTGGTAAGTTAGGAGAGACCGCTTTAAATTGGGGCCGTGTTCTTGATGTTAGGAAAGCTTAGGAGGACGGACTGCGTTGAGAGCCACGGTCGAGTCTCACGAGTCATTTAATCAAACGCAATTTTGCGTTAGTAAATTGGAGTTAAGGACGTCCTTGGAGTTAAAGCCTCTCGCGTCCTTGGAGTTAAGGACGTGAGTGGCCTTTAGACTAATTATTTTCTATTCAAGACAATTTTCTTCTCCTCACCCTGTCTGCCTCCCCTCCGTTACCTGAATTTCCCTTATGCATCTCCTTAACCTTCGCCTTTACCTCTCACTTTCCCCTTCTACCTCTTCCTGCCCTCTGGAAAAGAACTTACGCACCATCTCCACGACGACTCAGATCTGTATTCACTAAGTGACATGTAAATTACATTCAAGGTGTTAAATATTATGAGCATTAGGAGGATTGTAAATATTTGTTTACAGCTCCTCCAGCTCCCCCTCACTGCCACGCTTTCCAAGATGTGGGACGTAATATCATCGAGGTAATTGGCTAAGATCTCTCGCTTCAAAGTGCACTTCTACATTGTGTATCATCTTTTACAAACACCAACGGACGTGTTATTTCAATGTAGGAATTCACTTATTTATTACGTGTGGGAAATTCAGTAACAGAGAGAGTAAGGGGAAAGGAAGTGAGAGATAGAAAGGAAAAAGGCAGTGAGAGAGAGTAAGGGGGAAAGGCAGAGAGAGAGTAAGAAGAAGGTAGTGAGAGAGAGTAAGGGGGAAAGGTAGAGAGAGAGTAAGGGGAAAGTGAGAGTGTAAAACTCACGCAGCCTGAGCCACATGCTCGCGCAGACCAAACACACACTATCCTCACCTAACCTATCAAAACTAAAGTGCAATGAACAAATGTTTGCTTCTCTTGACATGCCCTTCCCTGCGTGGTGACGTCCTCCGTCACCTCCCCGACATAAAATATAACCCCCAGACACGGACACCGTCAAATTCCTATGGATTCTTTACACAACACACATTCACAAACATGAAATACAAAGGTCATGCAAGGGGATCGAACCTGCACCTCTGGACTGGCATAGATATATCACGTTCTCACGCGTTCGCAAACACAGCAGCATACGTAATAGTTAACAAGAGTGGATTTAGATGCAGCAGAATATGGGAGGGACAGCGGCAGGATCCCAGGCATCCTAATTTATTAACACGTTCAACGGATACAGTTGCCGAGTCCTTTAGCCTAGTAGTGGAAGATGGGACGTCCTGGGTCCTCTCTCCCAGTTGGTGACGGTTGAGAACGTCCCTGTCATTGACTATGGGGAAACGAGGGCTAATTATCTGTGTCCCGCCTTCTTGTGACGGGAGCATGCAGGCACTGAGTGACGGGAGCATAGAGAAAGAGGAGAGACAGACGAAGGTCCCGCCCCGAATCAACTCTTTGGCTCAGCTTTGCCAAGAATTTGACATTGGTTTGAAAAGAATTCCCTTGCGACTTGATGCGCTCCCCTGCCCTCACACTCTCTCTCTCTCTCTCTCCATCTTAAACTCTTCGGAGCTTTTTTACCCAGCCTCATACGGCTTAGCTGTCTCTTTTTCTGTCTCCCGTTGCTTACCGTCTCTAGGCTCTCCTGTCCTCCAGTTTCTCCCTTACCTCCGAGCTCTTCACCCCCCCCCCCACCCTTCCCTCTCTCCTCACCGTTATATATATTTAGCTCCCGACTCGGTCCAAGATAGTGTCAAGCTTCCATCTACGGAAATGTGTTTGTTTACCAAAGTTTGTGATCAGTCTGTCAGAGTGAGGCGAGGGTCCCCGTGGCCCCCCTCCCCCATCCACACACACACACGCACACGCACACGCACACGCACACCACACACCACACACACACACACACACACACAGTGAAGCAAGAACTGTGCCATGTAGCACATGACAAGGAACCCGATGCTTGAGACGCAGGCTCTTGTCATCTTTTGCGTCGTGAAGGCGAATGACTTCCTCCGACGGCAGAACACCTCAGGAGGACAGGAAGGACTTGAGGGAGGAAAATTGCTTTCCCAATAAAGGAGTGTTTGTGTAACAAAGAAGGCTTCAAGACGAGGACAGAGAACCCCTCTTCTCATGGCTTTAAAGCTGAACGGAGAATACCAGAAAGAGTCTTCATTGCGAGAGAGAGAGGAGAGAGAGAGAGAGAGAGAGAGAGAGAAGAGAGAGAGAGAGAGAAGAGAGAGAGAGAGAGAGAGAGAGAGAGATAACAAAGATACAAGGATCATTAATCGTCATGTTTGCTTGAAGAGACTACACACACACACACACACACCACACACACCACACACACACACACACACACACACACACACACAACACACACACACACACACACACTATTCCAACCATACCAGCCACTCTTCACCATGAACCGGGGAGAGACACCGCAAGGATTACTGGTGCATAATAACTATGGCTCACAGGTGCACAAAGCTAACATTTACTCTACATGGTGGCTACTAACGAGACTCTTCAAGTACACGCAGTACATCACCGAGTACATTACAATGACTCTGGTGATGACTGAGGCGAGGTATGATGATCACTTTAGGTACACACAGTAATAAAAACACGGCCAGAAACGGCAAGACATCATATTTCTAACACTTTCAGACCACACACACACACACACACACACTCCAGGATGCCGAGGCGGTGGTGGGTATTAATTCAAGCCCCACGACCCAGACCAACCTGAGGAGGACTGTGAAGACCCCAGCCGCCTGCGAAACATCTTTAAATTACAGCTTTTGCTGGCTCGACTTTCTTGGCGGTAAAGGAGACCCTTCTCCCACCATCAGGGGGTTCACCTCTGTGATTACTGGGGCCCGTGATGTTGTGGACGGGGTGTGTGGGGGGAG
>WNGS01165751.1:34950359-34963470 GCA_020271785.1 Procambarus virginalis | reverse complement strand
TGAACGCGAGCAAAACAAACACTATCTTGCAAGCAGCAGTAGTGAACGCGAGCAAAACAAACACTACCTTGCAAGCAGCAGTAGTGAAGGCGAACGAGACAAAAAAAATTCAGCATATTCCTCTAATTGTTCTCTTTATTTTCTCTTTCCATTTGAGCTTTCTCCAATATTCTGTGTCCCTCCTTTACTTACGTGCTACCTACTGTCTCTCAGTTTTGTATTATTCCTCTTTCTCTCTCGCAGCCCCTATTTTCTCCCTCGTCTATCTGCCTTATTCTCTCTTACTTACCCTCTCCTCTCTCTCTCTCTCTCTCTCTCTCTCTCTCTCTCTCTCTCTCTCTCTCTCTCTCCATTTATTCGCTTATTTTTCCCGTCTCGACGGTACAGTTTCTCTTAATCATTCTCTTTTCTACCTTCGTCCTCCATTCAACTCTCTCACTCTCTCTCTCTCTCTCTCTCGTTTCAATCTTCCATTCTCAGCATAATCTTAATCAGATATGATTATATACCATCGATTTTCTCATCAAGGCTGTCCGGCACAATGACTATTACATCCCTCCCTGCACAGCATTACGACGTGGCAAAACCTCTCGTATTCAACAAGCCTCACGCGTCTAATATTGACAAGTTTTCCGGAGAGAGAACGCCAACCAGATATATTTTTTACAAGGATTGAATGATTAAGGAATACCAGAGAGAGGGAGAGAGACAGCTAGAGAGACAGCTACAGAGATAGCAAGAGAGATAGCAAGTGACAGAGAAAGTGAGACAGAAAGACTGAAAAAGGAGGAAGAAGAGGGACATGAGCATGGAGAAAAACAGGGTAGGATGCAGCAAGGGAGAGAGAGAGAAGAGGTTACCTCCTAAGGTTTCACCCGAGCTTGGTAAACTTGTTGGAAATTATGTTACCCAGTTCATTACTGGTGAAGGAAACACGAGTTTGAGACTTGTTGAAGAGGACGAACTCTCTCTCTCTCTCTCTCTCTCTCTCTCTCTCTCTCTCTCTCTCTCTCCCCCAGTGACGATGAGAGTAAGAGGAGCTCAAAACAGACGTGTTTTCAAAAAAGAGTTTACTCTCTCGGGGTGAATGTGTCCAAATTGCCTTCATAAGTCATAGCTGCTTCGTGTTTGTTGAGCTGCCTTCTTGTCACTCCTCTCTCTCTCGTCACTCCTCTCTCTCGTCAATCTCACTCTCTCGCTCTCATCTGTCACTCTCATTGTCTCGCTCGTTCTCAGACTCTCATCGTAGCCTTCACTCAACCATTTAAGACTTGTAAAGTTCAGTGCTTTTAAGAAAAAAAATAATCCTGATAATGGTATTATTTAAACCAAGAAGAGGAATGAAAAATCTCGTGTTTTCCCAAGGTCAATTTGAACTAGTTTTACAGTGACTCTTGAAGCTGAAACGATTGTAAGACATGTTTTCTTCTCGGTTCTGACGGCTCTTTATGATACCGTATGGGTATGATTGCTCTGTATTTTACATTATATTAGAGTGCCATTCAGGGAGGGGGAACTCCTGACTTTGGAGATCTGCTGACGTACAATACGCAGCCTCCACTTGAATTGCTCGAGTAAGGACCTAGTGTTTATAATGACCTTTTGCCTGGTTTAATGACCACTGACCACTATATATAAATATAAATATAATATATATATATATATATATATATATATATATATATATATATATATATATATATATATATATATATATAATATATATATAATATATATATCTATATATATATATAATATATATATAATATATATATATAATATATATATAAATATATATATATATATAATATATAATATATATATATATATAATATATATATATATATATATATATATATATATATATATATATAATATATATATAATATATATATATATAATAATATATATATAAATAATATATATATAAATATATATATATATATATATTATATATAATATATATATATATATATTATATATAATATATATATAATGCAAACAAGCCTGAATGGTCCCCAGGACTATATGCAACTGAAAACTCACACCCCAGAAGAGACTCGAACCCATACTGCCAGGAGCAACGCAACTGGTATGTACAGGACGCCTTAATCCACTTGACCATCTCGACCGGACAAAAGGAGGCGATAGTCGAAGCTATATATATATATATATATATATATATATATATATATATATATATATATATATATATATATATATATATCGCATCAGACACGATTCCAGCTTACTACTTGCCTGTCGGATATCAATGGTCCGGTATTTTTAACTCGAATATCTGAATACGTTTTGTGAAATTGAATACAAAGTCAAGTTGAAAAAAGGGGCTCCCTGACGTACAAGCATGTTCCAGTTGGCCGTAATTGAACTTGCTTGCCCCGTCTGTGCTCTGCAAGGGACCTGACTTGGAGGGTAAGGCTCTTGAAGGAAACACTTCCCGAGACCCGTAAGTTAGGCAGAAGCTCAGAAAGGGTAATTTGCAGATAGGTCTCAATATATGCATCTAGTATAATCTCTATGTATATTTATACATATTCAAGCTATACACTCTTATGTATCTTTCTACTTCGGTCCTAGGCTCTAGCTGTGTCCAGCAGATACTAGGCCCTTGCTTAGCGCATCAGACACTGTACGATTGAATCCCAACCATTTTTAGGAACCCTTAAAATGTTTCGTAAAATTTCAGTGACCCCCCTCCCCCCCCCTACCTGGGGTTCTAAAGTAACATTTTGTATATATTTTGTAAGGATTTTGTGTTTGTGCGGTTATTAATTATCTAATTAGTAAATGTTTTTTTATTTAATAATTCATTCAAACGTTTACAAAATGGCAAACAAAAATGCAAGTTTCAATAAAATTAACTTGATTAAAATTATGATTGCTTCCTGATTAATATGAAACTTGGGTTTGGTTGTGTGAACATAACATAATTCATGGTCGCATCGACAACAGCAGTTTATCTGTGTGTTTTTATATTCGTTAAACACGAAAATGTCTTCTCGCGCAAGAATGACGATGGGAATTACAGCAATATATTTATACTTTTCTGTGAGATAGCAGGAAACTTTATTTTTCAGTGACATGCAAAACATATGTGATGTCAGGTCACTATACTAGACCTAACATTGACCCCAAGTCGACATGCGCACCACCGATAAAACGACCCTGGTTGATATGCGCAGTTGAAGGGTTAAACTGAACTGTTAATATGCGACCACACTTCAATTCAGTCAATTGTTCTTCCTGCTGGTTGATACCTTTCCAACGTAAAATCTCTCCCCACGTAAATAATAACTATCATGCAAATATAAAACCAAAATTAAAAAAAAAAATCCTTCATTAGTAGCTCCCGTTAAAACCTTAACCATTCAAATTTATTAATATTACAGAAAGAGGTGGTAAGTTGTACTTATCTGCAAATTCTCGCGAACTCTGAAACAGATTCACAAAATCCCAGTGTTCAACTGAACACTGGATGAGAATCACCACATTAGACCCTAACTGCGCCCAGCATACAACTTTTGAGCCCCTGCAAACTAATACCTCATGCTGAGCTCAGCAAACAACAGAGATGATGGCATAGTTACCTCCAGCAATCTTCCCTACACTGTTGAATCTAATTTTCCTGAGCATGTATTGAGCCTCGCCGACGCTAATACCAAGGAAATCTGGTTAACGAAGCAAAGGTTAATGATGAAACTTGTGATTAATCTCATTATATTACAGCTGCATCATGTGGAGTCACTGAGAAACAGACACAAATTCAGTGAGACACACAGCCCCAACATCACTGAGAGACAGCTACAAAGTCATGGTGCCCAACTGCTTGGACCATCGGGAATCGAACGCGGATCTGCAAGAAGAAAGGCCGTCGCTGTACCGAGAAATTAAAGTGGCTAAACAATAAATAACATAAGGGAACGTTATCTAGAGGAATTGAGAAAATGAAAAGATGTGGAAGTGGAATTAATACCAAAAACAAACAGGATAAAATATGCAATTTACACAAAACTGGCAAATATAAAAGCTTTGTTTAAAAATGTAAACAAGGATTCTTAAAAAAATAGATGATCACAGCTTTCACAGTACAGTACTAGAATACACAAACCCAGAAAGAAATCATCACCCGAGAAAACACAATTGGTGCCTGAAACAAGAGGCTTAAGCTATGAGGATAGGTCTAAAAAGTTAGGAGGATAGAGGATATGATCATTACTTACGAAATACTCACCGATATTTACAAGCTGAAAAATGATAGCCTTTATATACAGCTAAAACAATTGAAAATTAAGACAATTGTGTACGTTGCAAATGCGATTTAATTGAAAAAAGTCACCGCTCGTACTATGCAGGAGTCGTAAACAATTAAGTTCACTAGAAGAAGAAGTCGTGGAAGACTCCTCCACCCACAGTTTCAAGAGTAAATGCGATGCAAAACTCGATCATCAAGATACTCAAAACTCAGCAGGTACACTGAGGCAAGACACAAGACCTCACTCCACACACTGATACAAAGCGTGTATGGTGAATGAATTAAAGGTGTAAAGTCACAATATCAAAGATGAATGTAGTTAATATAAGACAACAACAGTATATTACTGTGTCAGTGACTCCACTCACAGTAAGAGCTGCAGCGAGAGGCATTAAACAGTATCAGCTACTGTGAGTGGCGCCACTGATCCAATAACACCAGTTGAGAGGGACATTATAATTAAAGACAACACCGACATCAACACAGTAGTAGGCATCCATCAGTCTCAGGAGACTATGGAGTTGCGCTCTGGTTGTCGGTTTGGAGTGGCCTCTCCAGGGCGCAAAGCCAGGGTAGGTTGATTCGGGGGAGAAGCTGTTACCCAGGCAGCAGGTCCCACCCTCTCCACGGCGCTGAAAGCCTCCAATAGAAAGGCATACGCCAATACGATTGGTTCCAGCGCCGTCGCAGGAACTGTGAGTTCCGGGGTTGACCTCGAAGGTGGTGAGTTCAGTGGTAGTGGAAGGTGGTACACTCGCCAGCAGTAGTCACAAAGGGAAGGCAATAACACCACCTCAGCCTAACCGACGTTTCTCCTACCTGATAACTTCTCTAAAGTTTTAATGACTGCCACAGTGACACTCCTGGACCTTCAGATGCCTCAAGGAAGACACTCCGACTGGTCTTGTTCTTGGCAAATTACAATTTGGGTTATTTTCTCTAAGGCCCGTGAAGGCGCGGAGGAAATTCTATTAGCCTCGCTCTCGAATCCACGATCAGGATATGTCGAGGGCGTTTCATTAATCCTGTTTTCTTTGCAGCGAAAATAGAAAGCTGGCAGCTTCAGTTTTTATCGGGGGAAGAAGGGACATTTAAGCGTTTGTTGAAAAATAGATAGCTATAGATGTCACAATTTGGTAACGAGGCCATAAACTTGTTCAAGACAACTATTAATGTAGCCTCATTAGATGCGAAAAGGTAAATTATATCCCTGGAAACACAAACCAAAACTGTCTCTATTTTTCGCTTGTTACAACTTGTAATAAAGTTGTTACATCTTGGTTTAACGTGTTTATGACGTATTAGAACGTTATTACAACTTGCTTTATTGGTTGTTATAACTGGTTAGGTGGTGTTAAAACTTGTTCGAATGTTGTACCAACGTCGTAGTTTTGATGTGTGTTTGGTGGGTATATATAGCCTTTTAAATTTCTTATTAATATGGTTCTTTATAGCTGGGCTATTTTTTAAAGAGCATCAGTCCTGAATGAAAACTAGACGACACACCAGGAGAGGAGTCGTCGCCTCCTCCTCGTCGATAAGGAGACGACGACGTCTCGATTGATTGATTGATGAAGATTAAGCCACCTAAAAGGTGGCACGGGCATGAATAGCCCGTAAGTGGTGGCCCTTTGGAGCCATTACCAGTATCACAAATCTCCAGTATCAAGATCACAGATCTCCAGTATCAAGAGCTGATACTGGAGATCTGTGGAGGTGCGACTGCACCCTGCGTGACGGGAGATGTCTCCCGTCGAACGACGACGTCTCCTTATCTTGTGATATATATTTGGTTGTGGCAGTGAGGTGTATAATGGAGGAGGAAAATAAGTTAATGTAGATACAGGTCAGGATCCCCAGCACTATCGAGAGACCGTCCTGGATCCCAACACCGATCACCCCCGTCCTCCTCGAACCCCCGACACATATACAGTGTAGAAGTTCCCAGCACCGTCCTGGACCCCAGATACTTCCACAGGGTCCTGGACCCCAGATACTTCCACAGGGTCCTGGACCCCAGATACTTCCACACCCTCCTGGACCCCAGATAGTTCCACACCCTCCAAAACCCCAGATACTTCCACACCTTCCAGGACCCCAGATACTTCCACACCCACCAGGACCCCAAGCACCGTCCAAGACTCTAGCATCTCTCAAACACAATCCATGCCCCTCAGCATGTCCATTTCCCTTGGAATCATCCACGTACCAAGAGAAAATCGCAACAATCTGCACCAGGAAACCACATCAAAGAGACGAAACAAGAGCAGCCTGGAATTCTGGAACAAGACACTGGAACAATTCCTTCTTGAGACACTGTTATGGAAAATATGCAATATCCTGGATTAAAAAAATGCTATTTCAGACCTTTTGTTATGTGTCTCGTTGCCCGAGCGGGTAGCTGCTGTAAAACAAAACAAGAATCAATGAATAGTGAATGAAAATGGAACTTCGTATATTCCTTCTGTGAGCTTCACTTCATCAGGCGTGGTGGGATCTTCCACTTTTGTCACACATGTGTTGATGTTCAGGTTCTTGTTGTAGCATCAAGACTATTTTTTGTGGAATCTTGGAGAAATACCTCTTCGCACACACGCATAGATATATAAGCATATACGAGCGCGCACACACACACACACACACACACACACACACACACACACACACACACACACACACACACACACACACCAAGCCCACTTCCAAAATAGAACGAATATCGCGGGACTAAGAACACAATCTCACGCCAGGCAGCGCAACGCAAACTTTGAATATCTAAAAAAAAACTTGAGTCAAAGACGACATGAGTGGGAGGACAGGGACACAGCCATTCTGAGAAGCACAAACGAGGACCATAGAATTCCTGCAGTGTATACATAGAAAAGATACAGACGAGTGAAAACAATCCCGAGATATGACGTCTAAGTTTTCCTTCAGATACCGAAAGACTGTAAACACCTGCGTTATCATTATCGTTATCGAGGGAGCCGGTCGGCCGAGCGGACAGCACGCTGGACTTGTGGTCCTGGGTTCGATCCCAGGCGCCGGCGAGAAACAATAGGCAGAGTTTCTTTCACCCTATGCCCCAGTAAAATAGGTACCTGGGTGTTAGTCAGCTGTCACGGGCTGCTTCCTGGGGGTGGAGGCCTGGTCGAGGACCGGGCCGCGAGGACACTAAAGCCCCAAAATCATCTCAAGATAACCTCAAGATCATCATGAGACATCCAAAAGCGTAATGTCACAAAAGTTCACAAAAGCTACAAAAACCTTCAGGTGAATCACAATGAGTAAAGGATGAGTCAGAAGATAGACAGAGACCAGGCTTAGAGCCACGTGGTTTTGAAGTGAACGATCAACCAAAATTTCTACTCCAATTGGATGGTGATGTAATTAGAGAATTTTTCAAAACTAGTGTGACTATATAGCGCTCTAGACTCGTGGACCTAACGACCTGGGTTCGATCCCCGCACCCGGCGGAGACAGATGGGCAGAGTTTCTGAGTCTAGAGCGACTCTATAGCACATTTCTGGGATATGAAAACAAGGAGTTGGAATATGACGAAGAAACGTTGTAGAAACGTTGAATAACAGTGGAGTGGAGGTCAGTGGAGGCGCCTCGTGCAGGCGTGCCGGTGTGAGTGGTTGTGAGGGAGGAGGTGGCGAGTACTGCAGTGCAGGTGAGGTGTACGTCACTCAGGCGAGGCCAGGGGACCGGAACGGTGCTTTATGTAGTGGAGAAATCAAGTATATGAGAACAGGGAAAGGGCGTTTGTTCATTATTGTTTGCAAGTTGTAGCTCTCTCTCTCTCTCTCTCTCTCTCTCTCTCTCTCTCTCTCTCTCTCTCTCTCTCTCTCTCTCTCTCTCGTTGCCCGTTCTCATCAATCAAAAGGCTAAATGCTCATTAATCCAGCCGCCAAACCCTGTGTTTATGAAAAAACAACGGTTTACACACGATTTACAACTGATGACGTATGTACGTTTCTCGAGCAGTGATTCGCTGACCACCTCTGTTCGAATCCCAAGTCACAAAATGCTTCACTCACCAACTACAAGCACTAACACTCGCCAGCAGAGCCTAGAGAAAGTAGAAATAACCTAAGCTACTCTGTCCTTTTGAGACGTATTTTATGGACTCGATAAACGTACTTGAACACAGCCTAAACATCTAACCGATTTGCCTAATAAGCCAAGTTTTCCTGAATTTATATATTTTTCCCCAATTTTTTCTTATGATGTGTGTGTGAATAAACCTATTTGTATTACAAAGTATGATAAAATTGATGAATGCTTCTCGGGTTGAGGGTGATTGAATGACATTCACCCATAGAAGACTGTAGTGACAGCAGGACAGTCACTTGGAGAACGTTGTAATGTTTGGCCCCAAGTGTGATATTCACTCGGTGAAACCAGTGTAATATAGCCTCGTGTAAGAATAACTCGCTGATGATGTTTAAGACCAGTACAACGTGTGTGTAGGGAAATGAAACAAGATAACTGGCAGTAATTGCCGTTCTTTATCAAATTACTCTACATCACTTAGTTTACACATGATTGTAAACTATTTACCCCAATGGTTCGTATACTGTGATACTCCTCAGGTTGAATAGTTTAGTCAAGATGATGATAATTCCCATTCTTTGTGTCTTTATCAGAATAAAATGCTAATATTGGCACTATATAATCAAGCCTCGAGCCCCAGCCAACTATTTGGGGGCTCTGCCCGGGTGAGGGTTGGCGGGGGTTACGTTACTGGTCCAAAGATACACTAAAATCAGCCTTCATAAATTCACTATATTTGTGTAACATTAATATTCATATGCGTTTTAAGTAAACGTTAAGTAAACTTCCAAGCTTGGTGCCTGCTATTGTTAATTGCTTCCTGTATTTTACCATGTTTCCTGCGTCATTAATAAGACTTACAAATCTACTCGAAATATAGTATGTCTTTGCAGTAACGCATAAGACTTAATTGTCAAGAGAAGGCGTAAGTCTAGTTTCGGGAGAAAACCTCACCAAATATTTAATTCGTTTTTATATTGTAAATATCAACTAAACCATTGATAATATTCATCATATTAAACTTGTATATATGAAAACAGTAATAACCAATTGTAAGCAAGACTTCAACTTCTCATTGTTTTTAGGTTTTTCTAATATTCTAATATTCTACGACGATTTAAACGTGACTCAGTCTTCGATGGCATTGCAAATATTGCTTGAGTGGGACTGTATATTGCAAAGTATATACTTAGCAATATACAGTATATACAAATATATACTTTATATGTGTAATATATATATATATATATATATATATATATATATATATATATATATATATATATATATATATATATATAAGTATCCTTATGCGTCCTACATAATATTGGCTTAAATTCTAACTAATATGTGGCATTGTTCAATAGTTCATACAAAATTTGACTTAACATATTACTAGAGATATTACTAGAGAAAACATATTACTTTTACAATACTGTAAACGATCGGCTTCGTAAAGATGATGTTTTCAACTGGAGAGAAAGATTTGTAGGCAAAAGAAAATATGGGATATATAGTGAAGGTAAGATAATTATCAGGTGTGAAGCGGGTTAACTACTTTCTTCATTTTATCCTTTTGGGAAAGTTTGGTGATTGACTTACGACGAACCAAAGAAATTAAGCTAAGTAGAAAACTGCCAGTTTTCAAATCGCCTTGTGGTTATCTAAGAGCATTTCTCATAGATTACGGAAGGAATCATTCTAGACAATGGATTGAATCGTATTTGACCTTCCTAAACATTAAATCGCATTCCTTCTTCGTTATGAATGGACCAGGTTTTCTAATTTTATAAATGGAGGTTGTCGAATGTGTTACATTTCTCCACCCTTGCAAATGAAAATTATATGGGGATCTTTTTCTCTTCGTCCTCCCTTGATTATGGAGAGAAACCACCTCTGTTTCCCGCCAACATAGAGGAGTTGTCATCCTATTCCTGGGTGAAATCCTTATAATCATAATAATGGCATCAGTAGAACTGGACTGGCCAAACCTGGTATATGCTGTCTTTGTTATTGTTTTAGATTCAGCTACTGGGAAACGACAAGTTCCAAGTAGCACGGGCCATAGTGAGCCCACAGTGGACTTGTATATTTGCTGTCGATTCGGGATTATCAGAGAACACGTAGGGCCCGCTGAAAAGACTTTGGAACGATGACGCTCTGAATCTATGACTTATTTTATCACTAAACTTTATCTATAATAATATAAGCTTCTCTGGAAGACTTGGAAATATTGTCTTCAACTTACACACAGAAATCACAATAGCATGATGCATCAAATGAACAAATCCACAAGGGCCGTGACGAGGATTCGAACCTGCGTCCGAGAGCATCCCAGACGCTGCCTTAAGCGACTGAGCTACGACATGGTCAAAAGGATTTGAAACCGAAGTTCTATCCAGTAAGTTCAGTAGAACTTCGGTTTCAACTCCATTTGACCATGTCGTAGCTCAGTCGATTAAGGCAGCGTCTGGGATGCTCTCGGACGCAAGTTCGAATCCTCGTCACGACCCTTGTGGATTTGTCTTCAACTTATTGCTGAGAAGTTTTCGTCACACTTGACTTGCTCGATTTAAAGTGGTGTTTGTAACCCTTGTAAACCTTTCCACGAGCGGGTGTTTTATTTGATAAAATATTTTGCTTCAGTCTTATTGCTCATCAAAATTTAAGGTGATCGCCTATAATTCAAATTGGAAATATTGTAATTTAATAAGGAATAATGATAATAAAGGAAAAACTATTTTTTCGAATGATATTCACAGGGGCGTACACAGCCACGTAGTCCTAAGAGTCTGGGTTCGATCCCTGGCGGATTCAGAAATTATGGGCAGAGTTTCTTTCACCCTGATGCAACTGTTCACCTGGCAGTAAATAGGTACCTGGGAGTTAGACAGTTGCTACGGGCTGCTTCCTGGTGTGTGTGTGTGTGTGTGTGTGTGTGTGTGTGTGTGTGTGTGTGTGTGTGTGTGTGTGGAAAAAAATATAAAAATTAGTTGATTGACAGTTGAGAGTCGGTCCCAAAAGAGCCAGAGCTCAACCCCCGCAAGCACAACTAGGCGAGTGCACAGGCGCGCGCGCGCGCGCAAACACATAAGCGTACACAGGCACATAGACAAACACAGGTACACACACACACACACACACACACACACACACACACACACACACACACACACACACACACACACACACACACACAGTTCTTCACGGTTGGAACTACCATTGAGTAGTTTCAAAGCGTCATTAAACATTACAGGGAAGACGGGACATCATTAACGTAGCTCTCATCCTGTAACTACATTCAGGCAATTAGGTCAAGACACACCACAAGGCCACAAGCTTCTCCGCAACACCAGGAAATAATGTCGTCAAGTTCTATCTGGCAACCTTCGTCACTGTGTTTACTTAATTTTAATTTCTGTTTGTAAATAATTGTTAACATTTGTAAACTATTGTAAACCCTTGGAAACATTTCCACTCTCAATCGTTTGATAAAAATCGGAAAAAGGACACTGATAAATTTAACAAATATCAGCAGGTCTTTGTTGTACAGTGTAATGCATCGCTATTAATTTATTTTTTGAACGATGTTTGTAATTTTCGCAGAAATGAAATTACAAAACGCATCGAAACAGGTAAAGTAATTACGAGATGAAAGCGCTAAGCCAGTATGACCTTTTTTTCCACACACACACACGTCTGACACCAACCTCCTATGACAATCCTCTAACACCCGTCAGTCACCCTGCAAAATTTTAGAAAAGCTATCCACAAGCCTCTAGCCTTGGAGCAATCATTTCACTTTATCAGTCAACTCGGTATAGCATAACTTAGAGCATACCTGGAGAGAGTTCTGGGAGTATCTCTTCTCCCGAGCCTGAAGCCAGGCTCGACTTGTGATAACTTGGTCCAACAGGCTGTTGCTTGGAGCGTCCCGCAGACCCACATCATCCACCAACCTAGCAGAGCACTAGAGTACTTCAACCCTGTGAAGTACTTTCAGTCTGTAACTGAAAAGGAGCTCGTTCTTCCTCACTGGAGAGAGCGCTAATCTTTTGTTAGAATTGTTAGAATTGTCACTAGAATTGTTGGAATTACCTTTCACAGGTAAAGTAATTTATGAGAAGAAAGCGTAAAGCCATTACGACTATATCGCACTTGGAAGGGGTATGAGGACAAGGAGCTGGGGTATGAGGACAAGGAGCTGGGGTATGAGGACAAGGAGCTGGGGTATGAGGACAAGGAGCTGGGGTATGAGGACAAGGAGCTGGGGTATGAGGACAAGGAGCTGGGGTATGAGGACAAGGAGCTGGGGTATGAGGACAAGGAGCTGGGGTATGAGGACAAGGAGCTGGGGTATGAGGACAAGGAGCTGGGGTATGAGGACAAGGAGCTGGGGTATGAGGACAAGGAGCTGGGTATGAGGACAAGGAGCTGGCATCCTCGGTTCCTGTCCGGAAGCGGAGGATCTCGGAGAGATCCATAACATTAAAACACACATTGTATTAACCAATGTACATCTTGTAACGTTTAAATATCTAATAAAGCACAACAAACCACAACAGGAAGGGGAGGGGTGGTAGGATAACAGAACAATGAAACTGTATTGGAGGGAAACCTAAAAAAAACTCCTCTAAATGCTTTGTGTGCTTTTCTCCGAGGCTAATATAATATATATATATATATAATATATATATATATATATATATATATATATATATATATATATATATATTATATATATATATATATATATATATATTATATATATATATATAT
>WNGS01165751.1:34928543-34945530 GCA_020271785.1 Procambarus virginalis | reverse complement strand
ATATAATAATATGCAATTGACGATCACTAAACACTGATTATTGTATGCGGAAAAAACCACAAAGAATGGGGAAGAGGATGAACGTTTCGGCCTGTTAAAGCGTTGAGTCTGGTGTTTGACAACGGCTTTAACATGTCGAAACGTTCAACTCTCTTCCCCATTTCTTGTGCTGGTTTTCCGCATATATATGATATAATATATATATATATATATAGATGTATATATATATCTATATATATATATTATATATATATTAATATAATATATATATATATTAATATATAACATATAAAGTTTTGCAGTTCATCTTTTATCTTCAGACTCATAAAATTCAATGCGTCGTTACCTTCAGGGACTCTGAGGAGTCTGTTTCTGATGGGCCTGTCAAGGTGAGTAATGGCAGGCAGACCGTGCTGATTGGACTGTGCCAAACCACTCCTCCCAGTCTCTCCTCAGCGCTTCTTCTTCTTCTTCCCCTGATCTATCTTTTCTCTGTCTCACTTGTATCAATTCTTTCGCGTTCGCATGTATTACTATCGTATAAGTACTTTCTTATGTATATTCCCCCTCATCCGTTTGTATACTTCAGTCATACCACCCACCACATGGGTGGTAGTGGGTGGTATGTCCATAGTATGGCCCCTCCTAGGGGGACGTCCTGTGAGGGGCCATGCTATGAGGGAAGGGAAGTCTATGGCAGCTTCTGAGGGTGGAACCGACGGTGCCATGGTGCCAGGGGGCAAGGGAAGGGCCCCAGGGGCGAGGGAAGGGGTCCAGGGGCGAGGGAAGGGGCCCCAGGGACCAGGGAAGGGGCCGCAGGGACCAGGGAAGGGAGCCAAGGGCGAGGGAAGGGGCCCAGGAGAGGACGAACGTTCTTATCAGTGTCTCCCGTCGGGAGTTCCACTAAGCACACTGCACAGGCTTGTACTCAGAAAAGACCCTTTGTTTAAGTGCATTTACACTGTTTACAAAAACCTTGATAAATGATGTAGGTTCATCCGAAAATTCGATTTAATAATATAGTTTCATGTATTGGATATTTTCTTCACCTTTGTAACATTGTTAATAAAATGACCAAAAATATATCCATTGATGATATATTTCCATAAAATACTTGTGAAAGTTACCATTTCGTTGAATTAACTTAATAATTATTGTCCACATTTTGTTTAGAATAGAAATATTTTATCCAGAGTCATTTAACAATTATAAAAGCATCGCAGCTGACTTTAAAAAAGTGCAAAAACTGCTTTTGACGAGCAAATACTAAAAGATGAGACATAATGATATCTGCGCAACATGTCAACATGTTAATATCCTGCAAGAAAACAGTACAAAGAATGGCACCAAACACTGTACTCGCCTAGTTGTGCTCACCTAGTTGTGCTTGCGGGGGTTGAGTTCTGGCTCTTTGGTCCCGCCTCTCAACCGTCAATCAACAGGTGTACAGGTTCCTGATCCTATTGGCCTCTATCATATCTACACTTGAAACTGTGTATGGAGTCAGCCTCCACCACATCACTTCCTAATGCATTCCATTTGTCAACCACTCTGACGCTAAAAAAGTTCTTTCTAATATCTCTGTGGCTCATTTGGGCACTCGCTTTCCACCTGTGTCCCCTAGTGCGTGTGCACTTTGTGTTAAATAGCCTGTACTGTGTGACACCACACACGTTTCTGGCTGGTGAAGAGGGAGAGAGAACAAACAGTCCTTTCTGGCTGGTAAAACAATTGGATTGCTGATGAACCTAGAAGCTAACTTTCTTCCCCCACAAGTTTGTAGTCCAATTTCACTACCGTTCTCCTCATGCCAAACTCAAAGATAGCCAAGTAAAAATATAAATATTTCTTTTATATTCCACGCGAATTTTCCCTACAAACTATTCAAATGAATAGCCACTTTAACTTAACACCTGGCCACTTGGAGGCCCACTAACACTGTGGCAGCATTAACAACATTGATGTTTTTATGTGTCATGATCACCCGAGGGTGAGCCCAAGGGGGGAGGCCCAATACCCCATTATGGATTTCCACTCAGGAGTGCGGATCTTCACAGCGCACCAAACAATCACTGTCAAGAAAGCGGAAGTTACGAAGAATATGCAGATTAATTCCTCTAATATCCCCGAGATCTTTTCACAGAAAGATGCCAAGACTGGCTTGCATGCATTAACGCAGGCAACACATGTGATAAGAAATGAAAGCAAGGGCGTTGCGGTTCGCCTTAAACAGCACTCCAAGACGAAACCATTTGAGGAGTTTGGAATGAGTTACCGACACGCACCGACAACTTATTCGTGTTACCGACACGAATGAGTTCCCGGACGCCAGATAAAACTTCTTCAGCTGAGTGTAAATGGAACGGGCTGCAAGTGTAGATCATTGTGGCACACTGAAACAAGCAGCTTTAAATGGAAATACGACGAAAAACAAGAACGAAAGTCAAAGCATTAATTAACCAGCAGATGGAAAGGCGGGGCTAGAGAGCTATTGCTCGACCAATGATCCCTTTAACCTGAGAAACAGAAACAAGAATTTAAGTCATCTGTCAACTAATAGTCAAATAATCACATGCAATAACTTTTTTTTTGTTTTAATGCCGTTAACGAGCTGAAGCGTCCATTTCTCCATGTAATAAGTGGTACTATATTATTGTGTAATTTACGCTCTTTCATAATTACTCCATTAGGCCATCACCTCGTTACATATGTTTGGTGAAAACGTCTTATAAAGTAATATCCATTTTGAAAATGTTATTAGCTCTTAGGAATACGATCGACATTGTCGTCACACTCCTTGGCAGTTATATATAAACAAAAATAATATATCTTCCGTTTTTTTTATCATATTTTGCTTGCCCCTGAGCATATGAATACAACTTTTGTTTGTCCCTAAGTACATGGATAAAAAATGCATATATAGGAATATGAGCAGAAATTGTGCCCTGATATATATATATATATATATATATATATATATATATATATATATATATATATATATATATATGTGTGTGTGTGTATGCGGAAAAAACCACATGTGAAAAATAGAGAATGTTTAACGCGTTAAAACTGAGATGTCTTTCAGAACTCATCCTCAAGTTCACGATGTGACCTACAAGGGGCCCCTTGCCCCAAAGACCATTCGAAAGTTTTACCTTCTTGTTTACAACCAACCACCATGTTTTCTCTGATATTAATGTATGTAAACATTTTGTGTATAGTTAGATCTATGATAAGTTAGGTTATATGTTTTGATTTGGTTTTCAATTGTTTACATTTGCAGTACGAGGATGAAGCAGTTAGCCTTTTCTTAACACAAGATGAGAACCTCTGGTGTTTAAAGGCTTCCAACCACGTTCTCACCTGTAGATTTCTTATGAATACGCTCTCATCTTTGAACCCCTGCAACCATGTTCTCACCTGTTATCAGCCTGGTGCAGTTTGAATGAGTATAGACTCATTCTAGTCTCAATCTAGATTCATACGTGCAGGGCACCCTGATAACAGGTGACATTCAGATCAACACACTCGTACGTGACCACATAATGCTTATGTGGTCACGTATGTGTGTGTTGTATTACATAATAGAACACATAGTAATAGTCCCACGCCCTTTACACAGCTCCTGAATATGAGACTGTCAAATCAAAGCAAATCAAGAATGTAAAGAGTACAAAAATCGAACCAATCCTCAGTCTAGACTCATTCAAACTGCACTAGACTCCAGAGACGCAAGCACATAAATTTTAACGTACCATGTAACCAGAAATGGGATTTTATTTATATTAGAGAAAATATATATGTATTTTACAATTCTGTATTTTGTTATTGTTAATTATTTTGTATGTGCAGGGCGTGGAGGATGCATTTAGAGATTTCGAGAGATACTATTCAGACGCAGAAAACGAGAAGAACACTGTTCAAAAAACGTTCGAGCGTAATCATTTGTAAGTCGCGTGTAAAGGGGTTTTTCATTGATAGTGATTGCAGGCTGTAGTAACGAGTATTTGGCCTTTGTTTATGAGGACATGAGTTACGTTAACCCTTCGGTGGCTAGAAACGTTAATGTATCGTTTATAATGTAAACGTTAATGAGTCTCAGAAGAGTGTTGAACCGAATGTTTCAACTGGTTAATGACAGCAGCACGATATCAGATAATTAAAGGCGTCGTTATTATGTTTTCTGTTCTTCCGAGAACAGACTAGTCTGAGATTCTCAGATGGAAATTAGAACACAATAACTTACGCGTAACTGTCAACCAGTTAGTACATTTGTTGTTCTAATTATCAACCCGTGATCCAACGAACAAAATACCAACAAACAACAAACGAATTATTCCACTTGATTCACATATACACAACACATACACAAATACACAAGAATGACACGAAACACTGTGTGACACCACACACGTTTCTGGCTGGTGAAGAGGGAGAGAGAACAAACAGTCCTTTCTGGCTTGTAAAACAATTGGATTGCTGATGGACCTAGAAGCTAACTTTCTTCCCCCACAAGTTTGTAGTCCAATTTCACTACCGTTCTCTCAATTTCACTACTACTTGGACTTTTATCCTATGTTATTATGTCTGTATGAAGACATTACCATTACTATCAAACACAATGTATTGTGTATATTTGATAACCTTCGTATTGTAACGTTATGATGAAGGGAAAAGGATTAATAAGACATATATACAGCAGTGTAAGATGAAGGGAATACAGAATCATGCATCAGTAAATGATAGACCTGGAATCAGATATAAACCACAAATATAACTTCAAAAGCACACACATTAGGATAATACAGTAAGCATTATATGCTAAACTGGCCAGCATCTGTGTTGCCTTTAGCACGAAAGAACTTTTCGGATTGCAAAAGTACCCTGTGTAAGATAGATTCTCGAATATGCAGCCCAGACACATGGAGCCTTCGCTAACAAAGTACTAATCAAAACTAAAAAGGATACACACAGGCTCGACCTTGAGCTGAAGGGTTTGAGTTAAGAGTCACGGCTGGTGACGAATGCTTCATTATGAGAGGAGCCGGTTGGCCGAGCGGACAGCACGCTGGACTTGTGGTCCTGGGTTCGATCCCAGGCGCCGGCGAGAAACAATGGGCAGAGTTTCTTTCATCCTGTGCCCCTGTTACCTAGCAGTAAAATAGGTACCTGGGTACCTATTTTACTATTAGTCAGCTGTTTTTACTATTAGTCAGCTGTCACGGGCTGCTTCCTGGGGGTGGAGGCCTGGTCGAGGACCAGGCCGCGGGGACACTAAAGCCCCGAAATCATCTCAAGATAAACTCAAGAAGAGTGCGATGTCTGTGTGAAACTGACCAAGGATAAGGTCAGAAACATACGTCTCTTGGTCTCTAGCAGGAGAAGCCTGAAGCAGAATTTGCATTTCGTTGCCTATGAATACCTTATATAGGTGTAAAAAATATCACGTCCCACCCAGATATTAGATACTAAAGAGTAAAAAAAATATTCGACACGAAAAAGAACTAACTTCATAAAAGTTTTGAAACAGATAAGGTTATACGCCAACACGATATTCAACAGAGGATTTTGGCGATATTTTTCCTGTGAAATGTTCTGGTATGCACCACCTACACAGTGCTGACTCTAATGCTTCAAACGATATGTTAAAGTTTTAGATTTGTGGTATTATGTAAGGCAGGGTCTGGCCCTCTGCCAGTCATTAATACCAAAGCAGAATTCTCCATCTCAACCCAATCATTTAAAAATCAGTTCAGCACATCACACCAATCCCCGCCAGAACTACTCTAATCACTCCATTACCCCTCCGAACCCCAACAACCCCCACTTCCCCCCTCTCAAAGACCCCCCCCCTCAGCTCTTAACCCCCACCCCCTCCCACACACCCCCAACAGATATGCCAAACAAACGCTGCAACAACAATATTCGCTTCGCTACCGTCGTGTTGAATGATTCCACACACACACTCTTCCTCCGATTGCAAGGCTTATACCTGCAACATTGCCCCCTCCCCTCCCTCCCTCCCTCTCCAGCCCCAAGGCTAGGCTTAAAGTCTAAATACCTGTATACAACTGATTCTCTTGAGCAGTACATCGCATTTTGACGTATAAATCCACTAAGACCAAAAACATATGTACTACAAATCGTTGCAACTTGCAACATTGATGTGATATCTAGTTTTCTGCTCGTAGGTTCACGGTCAGGTTAGGTTCGGGCAATTTAGTGCTTCATTTTAGTAATGTTGTGAATGTTCAAAAGGACGGGCTGTTGGGATGGGCTTCACGCTGGAATTCCTACACCACCGTCCACTCCCGTTCCAAGACTAGGCTTAAAGACTAAATCCCCCCCCCTCCCCCACCCCCCTCCCATCACCAACACCATCGCTCTCACCTATATGCATCTATTATTTCCTTCCTCTTTATTTCCTACCAAACCTTCCTAGAAAATTATTCATTCAACACAGAAATAACAAATATATAATATTCACCTCTGCCTTGTTCAAAGGCACAGGTGAATATCATTTAGGTGAATACAGAGGTTTTACTATACGAAAACAGATGTGGAATATGTGTATATCAAATATACTGAACTGGTATTCCTCCCATGAACGGAATATCAAGTTCGGCTAGGGATATACCCATCGAGAACTTGTGTTAGCTCTGGGCTATGATCTGAAGTAAAGTATAGTTGCTGGTTGATTAGTGAACTATATTGGTGGTCTAAATAACCCTCCAGAGGTTGGGAGGATTGACGCCCAGCATCAACTCGAGTTGATAATTGAGGTGCGAGTCTCCTCAGGCCGTAGGAACCGGATGGGTAAAGCAGATGCGTTACCTGAACGAACTGGAATACATTCAAAAAGAAAAATCCTGATGTAGTGTGTATCATATCTCCACAAAAGTTAAAAAAAATACAGATATATAGCCTAGCTTCACAAAAGATAAATAGAAATGGTTGCCACGCAGAGAATATGTGAAAAATATCGTGTCTCCCGATAGTTAGATCCCCCCAACCATTTGGGCTGGACGGTAGAGGGACGGTCTCTCTTCACAGGTCGGCGTTCAATCCCCGACCGTCCACCAGTGGTTGGGCACCATTCCTCTCCCACCGTCTCATCCCAAACCCTTACCCTGATCCCTTCCAAGTACTATATAGTCTTATTGCCTGAGGTGCTTTCTCCTGCTTCCCTTTCCGACAGTTAGAGCCCTCCCGACAGCCATTATTACCACAATCCTAACGGCGCCAGAGAGCAGAGTTGTTGGGATTCCTGATACAAATCCGCCTGAAAATTTGGAAAGCCGACGTCGTTGTGTGGGAGTGTTTCCTGGAGATGAAGTCGATGGCACAGTCTGTGATCCCGTGATGATACTGAACACCTGGTTGTTCTTAGATTAATTAGATGTTCTTAGATTAATCTAACCTGTTGTTGAACAGCTTGAGCGCGTTGTATCACCGGCTGGTAAACCGTGTTTCTGGAATATGTATTAACTTGGAAAAAATGTTCCCCCTCATAGTTGTCTCAGTTCAGTCCTCGAACACTTTTTTATGGTTAAAATAATTCGTTTTTTAGTTTGTTTTTTTAATGTATATTTTTATAAGATGGTAATTTCCTCACTGCGGTCATCAGTGCTACAATCGCTAGCACCACCTATTACCACTGCCCTCCATCACCACCACCACTACTACCCCCATCACCACCCACCACTACTACCCCCCATCACCACCACCACCACTACTACCCCCATCACCACCGTTACAACTACTATCACCCCATCACCACCACCAGCACTACCACCACCACTACCCCATCACCACCACCATCACTACCACCACCACTACCCCATCACCACCACCATCACTACCACCACCACTACCCCATCACCACCACCATCACTACCACCACCACTACCCCATCACCACCACCATCACCTCCACCACCTTCCTACTGACAGTAAACACATGTTGATTATTTTCTAGTTGACGCATAGTACAGAGATGGAGCGAGATTCACTTAAGTTAACCGGATTAGACCTTACCCAACAGACCTTACCCAACAGACCTACCATCAGACCTTACCAACAGACCTTACCAACAGACCTTACCCAACAGACTTTACCCAACAGACCTTACCCACAGACCTTACCCAACAGACCTTACTAAAGACCTATCCAACAGACCTTACCCATCAGACCTTACCCATCAGACCTTACCCTACAGACCTTAACCAACAGACCTTACCCAACAGACCTTATCCAACAGACCTTACCCAACAGACCTTACCCAACAGACTTACCCAACAGACCTTACCCAACAGACCTTACCCAAAAGACCTTACCCAACAGACCTTACCCTACAGACCTTACCCTACAGACCTTACCCATCAGACCTTACCCATCAGACCTTACCCTACAGACCTTAACCAACAGACCTTATCCAACAGACCTTACCCAACAGACCTTACCCAACAGACCTACCAACAGACCTTACCCAACAGACCTTACCCAACAGACCTTACCCAACAGACCTTACCCAACAGACCTTATCCATCAGACCTTACCCTACAGACCTTACCCTAAGACCTTACCCATCGACCTTACCCAACAGACCATACCCTACAGACCTTACCCATCAGACCTTACCTAACAGACCTTATCCAACAAACCTTACCCAACAGACCTAAACCCAACAGACCTTACCAACCGACCTTACCCCACGACCTACCAAACAGACCTTACCCAACAGACCTTACCCAACAGACCTTACCAACAGACCTTACCAACAGACCTTCATCAGACCTTACCCACAGACCTTACCTCAGACCTTAACCAACAGACCTTACCCAACAGACCTTACCAACAGACCTTACCCAACAGACCTTACCAAACAGACCTTACCAACAGACCTTACCAACAGACCTTACCAAACAGACCTTACCCAACAGACCTTACCCAACAGACCTTACCAAACAGACCTTACCCAACAGACCTTACCCAACAGACCTTACCCAACAGACCTTACCCAACAGACCTTACCCAACAGACCTTACCAACAGACCTTACCCACAGACCTTACCCAACAGACCTTACCAACAGACCTTCCAACAGACCTTACCCAACAGACCTAACCAACAGACCTTACCCAACAGACCTTACCCAACAGTTACCCAACAGACCTTACCCAACAGACCTTACCCAACAGACCTTACCCAACAGACCTTACCCAACAGACCTTACCCAACAGACCTTACCCAACAGACTTTACCAACAGACCTTACCAAACAGACCTTATCCAACAGACCTTACCCAACAGACCTTACCCAACAGACCTTACCCAACAGACCTTACCCAACAGACCTTACCCAACAGACCTTACCAACAGACCTTACCCAACAGACCTTATCCATCAGACCTTACCCAACAGACCTTACCCAACAGACCTTACCCAACAGACCTTACCCAACAGACCTTACCCAACAGACCTTACCCAACAGACCTTACCCAACAGACCTTACCCAACAGACCTTACCCAACAGACCTTACCCAACAGACCTTACCAACAGACCTTACCCAACAGACCTTACCCAACAGACCTTACCCAACAGACCTTACCCAACAGACCTTACCCAACAGACCTTACCCAACAGACCTTACCCAACAGACCTTACCCAACAGACCTTACCCAACAGACCTTACCACAGACCTTACCCAACAGACCTTACCCAACAGACCTTACCCCACAGACCTACCCAACAGACCTTACCCAACAGACCTTACCCAACAGACCTTACCCAACAGACCTTACCCAACAGACCTTACCAACAGACCTTACCCAACAGACCTTACCAACAGACCTTACCAACAGACCTTACCCAACAGACCTTACCAACAGACCTTACCCAACAGACCTTACCCAACAGACCTTACCCAACAGACTTATCCAACAGACCTTACCCAACAGACCTTACCCAACAGACCTTACCCAACAGACCTTATCCAACAGACCTGACCCAACAGACCTTACCCAACAGACCTTACCCAACAGACCTTACCCAACAGACCTTACCAACAGACCTTACCCAACAGACCTTACCCACAGACCTTACCCAACAGACCTTACCCAACAGACCTTACCCAACAGACCTTACCCAACAGACCTTACCCAACAGACCTTACCCAACAGACCTTACCCAACAGACCTTACCCAACAGACCTTACCCAACAGATCTTACCCAACAGACCTTACCCAACAGACCTTACCCAACAGACCTTACCCAACAGACCTTACCCAACAGACCTTACCCAACAGACCTTACCCAACACGCTTATCTAGCCGTGACTACAAAGGAGTGAGTTATGTCTATGCCTCTATTTTTTTACCTTAAAGTTAGGGAGTGAGATGGTTTCCTCCCGTGCGTGTGACCACGTACACTGTACGTGTTGACTACCCGTACACTGTACGTGTGACCACCCGTACACTGTACGTGTTGACCCCCCGTACACTGTACGTGTTGACCCGTACACTGTACGTGTTGACCACCCGTACACTGTACGTGTTGACCACCCGTACACTGTACGTGTTGACCCCCGTACACTGTACGTGTTGACCACCCGTACACTGTACGTGTTGACCTCCGTACACTGTACGTGTTGACCCCCGTACACTGTACGTGTTGACCCCGTACACTGTACGTGTTGACCACCCGTACACTGTACGTGTTGACCCCCGTACACTGTACGTGTTGACCCCCGTACACTGTACGTGTTGACCCCCGTACACTGTACGTGTTGACCCCCGTACACTGTACGTGTTGACCCCCGTACACTGTACGTGTTGACCCCCGTACACTGTACGTGTTGACCCCCGTACACTGTACGTGTTGACCCCGTACACTGTACGTGTTGACCTCCGTACACTGTACATGTTGCCCCTCCGTACACTGTACGTGTTGACCCCCGTACACTGTACGTGTTGACCCTCCGTACACTGTACGTGTTGACCACCCGTACACTGTACATGTTGACCCTCCGTACACTGTACGTGTTGACCACCCGTACACTGTACATGTTGACCCCCGTACACTGTACGTGTTGACCCTCCGTACACTGTACGTGTTGACCCTCCGTACACTGTACGTGTTGACCCCCGTACACTGTACGTGTTGACCCTCCGTACACTGTACGTGTTGACCCCCCGTACACTGTACGTGTTGACCACCCGTACACTGTACGTGTTGACCACCCATACACTGTACGTGTTGACCCTCCGTACACTGTACGTGTTGACCCTCCGTACACTGTACGTGTTGACCACCCATACACTGTACGTGTTGACCCTCCGTACACTGTACGTGTTGACCCTCCGTACACTGTACGTGTTGACCACCCATACACTGTACGTGTTGACCACCCGTACACTGTACGTGTTGACCACCCGTACACTGTAAGTGTTGACCACCCATACACTGTACGTGTTGACCACCCGTACACTGTACGTGTTGACCACCCATACACTGTACGTGTTGACCACCCGTACACTGTACGTGTTGACCACCCGTACACTGTACGTGTTGACCCCCGTACACTGTACGTGTTGACCACCCGTACACTGTACGTGTTGACCACCCGTACACTGTACGTGTTGACCACCCGTACACTGTACGTGTTGACCCTCCGTACACTGTACGTGTTGACCACCCGTACACTGTACGTGTTGACCCTCCGTACACTGTACGTGTTGACCACCCATACACTGTACGTGTTGACCACCCATACACTGTACGTGTTGACCACCCGTACACTGTACGTGTTGACCACCCGTACACTGTACGTGTTGACCCTCCGTACACTGTACGTGTTGACCCCCGTACACTGTACGTGTTGACCCTCCGTACACTGTACGTGTTGACCCTCCGTACACTGTACGTGTTGACCCTCCGTACACTGTACGTGTTGACCCTCCGTACACTGTACGTGTTGACCCTCCGTACACTGTACGTGTTGACCCCCGTACACTGTACGTGTTGACCCCCGTACACTGTACGTGTTGACCCTCCGTACACTGTACGTGTTGACCCCCGTACACTGTACGTGTTGACCCTCCGTACACTGTACGTGTTGACCCCCGTACACTGTACGTGTTGACCCCCGTACACTGTACGTGTTGACCCCCGTACACTGTACGTGTTGACCACCCATACACTGTACGTGTTGACCACCCGTACACTGTACGTGTTGACCCCCCGTACACTGTACGTGTTGACCCCCGTACACTGTACGTGTTGACCCCCGTACACTGTACGTGTTGACCCTCCGTACACTGTACGTGTTGACCACCCATACACTGTACGTGTTGACCCTCCGTACACTGTACGTGTTGACCCTCCGTACACTGTACGTGTTGACCACCCATACACTGTACGTGTTGACCACCCGTACACTGTACGTGTTGACCCGCGTACACTGTACGTGTTGACCCCCGTACACTGTATATGTTGACCCCCGTACACTGTACGTGTTGACCACCCGTACACTGTACGTGTTGACCACCCGTACACTGTACGTGTTGACAACGGTTCTTCCTTTACGTTGGCACTTTCCTCTCTCTGGTTTATATATTATTTATTTATTTATTTATTATTTATTTATTTATATACAAAAAGGTACATGGGGTTGAGAAAGTAAAGAGGTTGGTATTGTAATATTCTTGCACAGTCATCACCGAACACACAGTTTGGGATCTGGACATATTACTGACGAATGAGAACTTGAATTGAGGAAAAGTGAGAGGAAGGGGAGGGGGGCGGTACGACGGGGAATGAAGGGAGGAAGGTAAATTGAGAAGGGAAAGGAAGAAGTGAAGGAATGGGCGGGATGGGAAAGAGGGTTAGGTGGATGGATGGGGGAATTGTGGAGTGGGTGAGTGGTTGAGGGGGGAGGGAGGGGCATTGGATGATGGGGGGAGATGGGGAGGTGGGGGTAGATGGGGAGGTTGGGGGGGGATGGGAGCGGAGATGACCGTCTTGGCTAAAAGCGCCGAGCTGTCTGCCCGCCACCCGCCCAGTTCTTGTACATATTACATCATCAAGCAAAAATGAAGGCGGTGTGTCCCTGCTCACCTATCAACCCGCCGCTCGCCTCAATATACACTGCTCTCTCCTCTGCTTTACATATATTGGTAATCGCAGATGGGATTAAATAACTTAAGCTTATCGCGAATGTTTGTTAATCTATAATCTAGGTTTATTGTTAGTAACATATACATGACTTAGCTATGAAAGGCACAACAATTTTGTTCCTATTTGTACGAGGGCTGCACAGCTGTAGCCAATGAGAGTCATCCTACCACCTGTCTGCTGATCAATACAACGTCCAAACAACTTCTCCCTCTCCTTGTTTCAATATACTATAAAAACAAAAATCAATAAAAGAGATCGTGAATATTTTGGTAAATNACATCATGACTCTCAAATTAAAGCCTTTATTCATTAGTAGTTATGAATAACAGCTTTATTCATAATTTAAGATTCAAATTCAAAGCTTAGATTCATAACTAAAACATCAGATCCAGGGGGGACTCAAGATCAACAGTTATCTAATGAGAAAACAACGTCGTATACACTGAACATTCTCTATAGATGTCAAGATCGTATCTACAATACATGTTCGGAAGGCTGCTGATAGAGCAGAACAGTGGGTCTACATATCTACTCTCAGCTATGCACGTCTCTCAGCTATGCACGTCTCTCAGCTATGTACGTCCCGTGTGTTATCCTCCCTTGCATCTTTGGTTAAACCATGTCCTTCCTTCCTTCCTTTGGGTAGGGACAAATTGTCGGCAACCTTCCAACATTCACCATTGAAAAAGCCCATTATTTCCTACCATTATTTTCTGAGATCTATTTCCCGTGGTAACAGAATGTATCTCATTTCCTCAAACTTTCAGAGCAA
Organism: Procambarus virginalis; assembly: GCA_020271785.1. NCBI lineage: Eukaryota > Metazoa > Arthropoda > Malacostraca > Decapoda > Cambaridae > Procambarus > Procambarus virginalis. The sequence continues at coordinate 34,931,581 of WNGS01165751.1, read as the reverse complement.
CGTAATTTATATGGAGGCATGAACCCTTCAAATACTGATTATGTGCTTTTTTGGATGGTTTAATAGACAGTGAACTTGAAGAGTTATAAGAGCAGATGTGAAGAGACCTTGTGCCTTAAAAATTATTTTCTCTTAAGTGTTATTTTTTTTAATCTTGACAACATCGTCATGCTACTCAGGGGCCAGGGAGAGACGGAATGTTTGTTGTTGTTGTTTAAGAGTCGCTACCTGAAACAAAAAAGTTCCAAGTAGCACGGGCTATGGTGAGCCCGCAGTGGACCCACCTGGCACAGGAGCGGGGCTGTAACTAAAGAGACGGGAGATAAGAGACATTCAAGGGACACTAATTTTGTTATCTTCAACTTTAAGGCTGGAGCGGCCCACATGTCTGGTTGTATAGTAGTTGCAGCTGGGATACAAATGTCAACGAACTATTTGCTGTTCGTTAAGCTTGGAAACACGTATCAATGACCTTACGGCTGAACTTTCAGCTTTGGAGCACGACTCGACGCCCTGTTCGACTTTTAGCTTGATAATGAATACCTACTCCCTAGCTAGTGTAAACTGCTGGTGTAAACTAGCTGAAAAAAAGATAAAAACATTCTAAATTTAAATTCAGTCCGGCGTGTTGATCACTCGAGTTCCGTTTTTTTAGAAGTTAATTTCGAAATTCGGACAACCATTGTGCTACACTACCAAAACGTTATGCATCGTACTAATTCGAGTAGAAATTGGGTTAGTTTAATAGCAGTAGAAAAGTGTGCAATGGAAGATAAATGAATCTACCGTGACACAGGTAGAAGAAATATATCTGCCATGATTTTTCAAGGCTTACGAATGCTATTAGCTTAAGGTAGATTAGGATGGATTAAGACAGATTTATTAGACTAAAGTATTTTGGATAAGATATAATATGTTTAATAAGGATATAGTAGGCTAAGTTATGTTAGCATAGGCTAAGTTATGTTAGAATAGACGAAACTAGGTTAGGATATTTGAATTAGGTTCAGGTAGATTAGGATATATTAAGTTTAATTAGGTTAAGGTTGATTGATTGATAAAGATTAAGCCACACGTAAGCTCGTAAGATTAAGCCCATAATTTTAGGTTAGGATTGGTTAGGTTAAGTTTAGTTATGTTAGATTAGGTTTGAAATTTAGTTTGGGGAAAACAGAAAGAATCCTGCAGTTTCTGTATATCTGGCTACTGTATTGTACAAGATAAAAGAGCAGACGCGCGCTCGCACGCTATGTACCCGTTTCATGAGATAACATGCTTTTGCTACAGTACTGTATCAAGTACTGTACCAGCACGAACCAGACATACCTTGTACCTATACGTAGTCCATCAAACATAATGCATGCAATTTTCAATGTTTCAAAACTCAAAACAAAAGTCCGAGCCTGTCCTATTAGCGTCCAGTCCCTCACAATGTGTCATCATTACTAGTCTTTCACACTTAGCGAACACGAAAATAATCTGACCTAGACATTATACCGACCTGGGAAGAAAAAGACTCGTCTCGGGATGAATCATTTTTCGCATCGCCGTCAATTTGACAGAAAACCAGTCACGGGTCTGTCACGTTTAGATGTTTTCTTGACAGTTACGTAAAGGAGAATTCTGTGCCTGAGGCAAACTGCGACAGAGAGCAGGATGCATAACAGCGAAACTAAGGTTAGGAGCAGTAAAATAGGTACCTGGGTGTTAGTCAGCTGTCACGGGCTGCTTCCTGTGGGGTGGAGGCCTGGTCGAGGACCGGGCCGCGGGGACATAAAAAGCCCCGAAATCATCTCAAGATAACCTCAAGATTGCGCACAATCGACTTGAGAATGGTCCAGGACGGACTGGAACGTCGTCGTCCCATCACTTTCTAGTGTGTGGTTTTATCAACATTGCGCATAACTAACGCACCGCTAACATTATGCGTTAGTTGGGGGGCGTGGCAAGAACGTTGGTGCCCGGATAACGTGGAGGATGGAAAGCGTTGTAACAATCCCTATCAGAAGCTTAGTTGGCTTGTAATCAGGGTACAAGCACGTTTTGGTATTTCGTCTGATTTGCAACACATTCCTCACAACTAATCAATCGTGTTTTGTACGTTATGGAAACCAACATTGCAAGTGCAACCAACTTACGGAAAATGAGCCTCGCAAACACTCGAGGTTTTCCATGCATCGGATTGGTGGGTTAGGTGGGTTGTTTGGGTAAGTATGTTCTGGTTAGGCTAGGAGGTTGGATTTTGGACGGAGTGGCAAACCAGAAGAACGAGTTACATCGTCATTGACGATCACTAAACACTGATCATTTGTATGCGGAAAAACTACAAAGAAATGGAGAAGAGATGAACGTTTCGGCTTGTTAAGGCCGTTGTCAACATCAGACTGACTGAGGGAGAGAGGATACAGGCCAGCACCTAGACCTGATCAACCCATATTTAGGGAAAGGATTACCATATATATAATATATATAATATATATATATATATATATATATATATATATATATATATATATATATATATATATATATATATATATATTATAATATCCGGGTGGAAGACTATGGATATCTGGGTGAAAGATGCGTATTTTTCGAGCCGACGAATATTGGTCAGTATTATTGACGTCCTGATGAATATACGTCTGTGTATGAATGTTCCTCTGGGTGGATGAATGTTCCTCTGGGTGGATGAATGTTCCTCTGGGTGGATGAATGTATGTTTAGATGAGTGAATGTACGTACTGGTGTTTGAATATTATTTTGGTTGCAACTGAGGTTTTGGAAGTTGAATTTTCATCCTAGTGCACCAAATGGTGTCTAAATGGTTTAGACTCCTTCCGCGTGCTTAATTTTTTTGTGAAAACGAATAGCAGAGTGGATGAGTAATGATCATTCTTCTAAAGAATGAGTTTTTATATATATGGGTGGCTTATATGGGTGGCTTATACGGGTTGTTTGTGTGGGTAGCTGAATATCCGCCTCGGTGAATTATGAAATTCGATGAAATTATTACTCAGATATGTTGTGAAAGGCCT
>WNGS01165751.1:34913543-34923543 GCA_020271785.1 Procambarus virginalis | reverse complement strand
GTGTGTGTGTGTGACTGGCGGCCTTGATGACTTAGTGTGTGGGTGTTGCTGACAACATAAAATGTACAGGCGGTAATGACAGTATGTGGGCGATTCATTTATATTTTTATTTTCTGTTGTAGACGTGGCCAATCATTTATAATGCTAACCAACATAATGTACATTATCTTCTGTCCTCCATGGACATGGTTAGGTAGTCTAACCCAGTGACTCTTGGCCTATTCCTCTATCATATCTACTTTTACAGTTGTGAATGGGGTTCTCGTCCACAAACTCCTCCTTCAGTTCATTTCATTTTCTCACTATTCTTATACTAAAAGAAAACTCTATCTGTGACTCTTCTGAGTCTCAAGCTTCCATCTTTGCCCTCTTGTTCCATTAGTATTCGTTATAAACTCTGTCTACAGTTATCTACTCTGTCTAGCACCTAAGTATTTTATGCGTCTCTATCATGTCTCTCTCCGCTTTTCTAGCGTTGTTAGATTTAGTTCTTTCAGTCTCTCTTCATGTCTCATCTCTCGTAATTCTGAGACGAAATTCTTAGCAAACTTCTGAGCAATTATTTTCTTGTTCTTTGCTTTTATAGATGGGGCTGTAGGATGGGCTGCATACTCTGAAAGTGGTCTCACGTAGGTGGTGTACAGCGACTGATGTTTAGATTCCTGAATGATCAGACTTTTATGTTCCTAGATGATGTTCTGACTTTAGGTTCCTTAAACTTTAGGACTTTCGGTAAAGGCGCCTAACAGCTGAGTGGACAGCGCTTTGGATTCGTAGTCCTGAGGTTCCGGGTTCGATCCCTGGTGGAGGCGGAGACAAATGGGCAAAATGTTTCTTTCACTCTGATGCCCCTGTTACCTAGCGTTAAAAATAGGTACCTGGGAGTTAGATAGCTGCTAAGGGCTGCTTCTTGGGGTAGATGGGTAACAAAAAAGGGGGCCTGGTCGAGAACCGGGCCGCGGAGACGCGAAGCCCCGAAATCATCTCAACATAACCCCAAGAAGATAACCTCCTGAATAATATTAGTTTGTGTAGAATATGCTGGTGGTGTTATGCTGTTTAAGTAATAATAATAATTTATTTAGGAAAAGTACATACAAAGTTACAGAGTTACAGTACAAACATTCTGTTTGATTTAAAGATAAAGCTAGTACATACAGTACCTAAAGCCACTAGTACGCATAGCGTTTCGGGCAAGAAATGTCTACAAATGTCAAATGTGTTATGTCTACTCTTAGATCTGTGAATGATGAATAACAAGAAATAGAATAACAAGCCTTGAATAACAGAAGCAATAGTATTAACAAGAACATTACATATTCTGACTGACGGTTTTATATCAGAGCCACTCATGGATCAAGAGAGCTATATATATACGCACATTGCACGAGATACAGCTCAGTGAGTTCTCCAATTTTACAGTCACGTAGGGAGGTCAACCGACGTATATTGTACATAGAGAAATATACATTGTATATTGGTTATTTTTGTGTATTGAAATATTTACATCCCTGGCGAGCTAATGCAGGGGAATGGCAGTAGGAGAAGTACTGAAGATTCCAACACTTGATCAAGTGAGCTGTTGGACTATGAGTTGAGCACAATATGGTTATTAGCATAGAATTCCTCAAATTAACCTCAAATTAACCGTTCGCCGAATAATCCGGACTCCTGTGTTGAGCACCGCTGACGCTATTCATCACAGATGGCCAGATTAAGATAATATAATAAGGAACAAACCCGTTGATCGTAGGGGAAGAGGAACCGTGAATAATTAGTAATAGAGAGGAACCTGATTGAAGACGTGGGGTGTGTGTACTAACCTAATTGTACTCACCTAATTGTGCTTGCGGGGGTAGAGCTTTGACTCTTTGGTCCCGCCTCTCAACTGTCAATCAACTGGTGTGTACAGTTTCCTGAGCCTACTGGGCTCTATCATATCTACATTTGAAACTGTGTATGGAGTCAGCCTCCACCACATCACTTCCTAGTGCATTCCATTTATTAACTACTCTGACACTGAAAAAAATTCTTTCTGACGTCTCTGACTCATCTGGGTACTAAGTTTCCACAGGTGTGTGTGTGTGTGTGTGTGTGTGTGTGTGTGTGTGTTAATGACCTATCGTACAGGTAGTATGACGAAGACTTGCTGTACCCTTCTCATTCTTTCTCTAATTCAAAATCAATTTGTATTGCACTAGCCATGCAATTAACTGAGCAAGTAATTATTTGACACGGACATAAATTCATTTGACGGTAGAAGCGAACGTGAATTTGTGTCATAGATCTATAAAAATGACGTCTAGAATGAGAACAAGGAATGAGAGCAAAGGTCCTACCACCAAGGCTCGAACATATTGAGAGACGCACGTACTTAACGGGGTATATACATTGAGAGGTGTAGCCACTTCTCTTTCGTTACGGGTTATTCATGCCCGTGCATGCTCTTGGGTGACTTAATCTTCATTAATCATCACTTCTCGGTATTTATTCACTAGAGAGATTACTCCAGACCTGGAACTTGGTCAGGGCTAAAGTATTGTTGATCACTGACTGGTCAGCAGGCACTTGGGGTGGACTTAATAACCCTCCAGAGGTTGGTTGGCGTGAAGCCCAACACCAAACCAATCAGCAGTCAGTCTTTATGGAATCATTTGATGTTCAGAACTGACGTTGTTGAGACCTGTGTGTGTGTGTGTGTTCACCTAGTTGTATTCACCTAGATGTATTCACCTAGTTGAATTCGCCTAGTTGTTTGCTAGCGGGGGTTGAGTTTTACTCTTTCGGTCCTCCTCTCACTGTCGATCAACTGTTACTAACTTTATTCACACACACACACACACACACACACACACACACACACACACACACACACACACACACACACACACACACACAGGAAGCAGCCCGTAGCAGCTGTCTAACTCCCAGGTACCTATTGACTGCTAGGTAACAGGGGCATCAGGGTGAAACAGGGGCTGCCTATTTGTTTCCGCCTTCGCTGGGGGTCGAACCCGGACCTTTAGGACTACGAATACCGAGCGCTGTCCATTCAGGTGGGAGAGCCCCCCCCCCCCCCCGCAACCGTGTGGGTGGTGGGGAGGTACCGTGTGGGTGGTGGGGAGGTACCGTGTGGGTGGTGGGGAGGTACCGTGTGGGTGGTGGGGAGGTACCGTGTGTTGTGGTGGGGAGGTACCGTGGGTGGTGGGAGGTACCGTGTGGGTGGTGGGGAGGTACCGTGTGGGTGGTGGGGAGGTACCGTGTGGGTGGTGGGGAGGTACCGTGTGGGTGGTGGGGAGTACCGTGTGGGTGGTGGGGAGGTACCGTGTGGGTGGTGGGGAGGTACCGTGTGGGTGTGTGGGGAGGTACCGTGTGGGTGGTGGGGAGGTACCGTGTGGGTGGTGGGGAGGAACCGTGTGGGTGGTGGGGAGGTACCGTGTGTGTGTGGTGGGGAGGTACCGTGTGTGTGTGGTGGGGAGGTACCTTGTGTGTGGTGGGGAGGTACCTTGTGTGTGGTGGGGAGGTACCGTGTGTGTGGTGGGGAGGTACCGTGAGGGTGGTGGGGAGGTACCGTGAGGGTGGTGGGGGAGGAACCGTGTGGGTGGTGGGGGAGGAACCGTGTGGGTGGTGGGGGAGGAACCGTGTGGGTGGTGGGAGGTACCGTGAGGGTGGTGGGGGAGGTACCGTGAGGGTGGTGGGGGAGGTACCGTGAGGGTGGTGGGAGAGGTACCGTGTGGGTGGTGGGGGAGGAACCGTGTGGGTGGTGGGGGAGGAACCGTGTGGGTGGTGGGGGAGGAACCGTGTGGGTGGTGGGGGAGGAACCGTGTGGGTGGTGGGGAGGAACCGTGTGGGTGGTGGGGGAGGAACCGTGTGGGTGGTGGGGGAGGAACCGTGTGGGTGGTGGGGGAGGAACCGTGTGGGTGGTGGGGGAGGAACCGTGTGGGTGGTGGGGAGGTACCGTGTGGGTGGTGGGGAGGTACCGTGGGTGGTGTGGAGGTACCGTGTGGGTGGTGGGGAGGTACCGTGTGGGTGGTGGGGAGGTACCGTGTGGGTGGTTGGGGAGGTACCGTGTGGGTGGTGGGGAGGTACCGTGTGGGTGGTGGGGGAGGTACCGTGTGGGTGGTGGGGAGGTACCGTGTGGGTGGTGGGGGAGGAACTGTGTGGGTGGTGGGGGAGGTACCGTGTGGGTGGTGGGGAGGTACCGTGTGGGTGGTGGGGAGGTACGTGTGTGTAGTGGGTGGTGGGGAGGTACCGTGTGGGGGGTGGGGAGGTACCGTGTGGGGGGTGGGGAGGTACCGTGTGGGGGTAGGGAGGAACCGTGTGAGGGATGGGGAGGAACCGTGTGGGTGGTGGGGAGGTACTGTGTGGGGGGTGGGGAGGTACCGTGTGGGGGGTGGTGAGGTACCGTGTGAGGGTGGCGAGGTACCGTGTGGGGGTAGGGAGGAACCGTGTGAGGGATGGGGAGGAACCGTGTGAGGGATAGGGAGGAACCGTGTGAGGGATGGGGAGGAACCGTGTGGGGGGTGGGGAGGAACCGTGTGAGGGATGAGGAAGAACCATTCTGCTCTGAGGGAAGCCAGTTTCACCCCTCTCCCCCTCCCCTCCCCCCTCCACACGTGCTACATGGTAGTTACTGAGATTGCGACTTAATTGCTGAATTGGCTCCATTGGGATAAGGAAATTGGTTCATCACGCTGTTTGAAGGCAGGCCGCAAGCACAAAAGCTCTATGACTTGTTTGGGGAGCTAATAATGGCCATGATTGCATATGCATGAAAGACTAATAAAGCAGTTGGGTCTTGGGACCAATACTGGAATGGACTGAATACTTAATTATATTGATGCATATGGATTCCAAGCTGATTCCCTTTTCCTTATTCTCTCTAACTCCCTATAAGGCATCGGTAGGCCAATCAAATCCCATTTCAAGCGCTCACGGCGGTATATAAACCTGACGGTTTATTGTATATAAATACAATATATCTATGACGTGTATTTGTTCCAGTTCCTCGCCCTTGGAATAAAAGGTTCCTGTACCTGGATCTTGGAATAAATCTCACCACATTGAAATATTGGTATCATACAGGATTGGATGAGAGCCTCACTCCAGTACCAGAGCCTCACTCCAGTACCAGAGCCTCACTCCAGTACCAGAGCCTCACTCCAGTACCAGAGCCTCACTCCAGCACCAGAGCCTCACTCCAGCACCAGAGCCTCACTCCAGCACCAGAGCCTCACTCCAGTACCAGAGCCTCACTCCAGTACCAGAGCCTCACTCCAGCACCAGAGCCTCACTCCAGCACCAGAGCCTCACTCCAGTACCAGAGCCTCACTCCAGTACCAGAGCCTCACTCCAGCACCAGAGCCTCACTCCAGCACCAGAGCCTCACTCCAGCACCAGAGCCTCACTCCAGCACCAGAGCCTCACTCCAGCACCAGAGCCTCACTCCAGCACCAGAGCCTCACTCCAGTACCAGAGCCTCACTCCAGTACCAGAGCCTCACTCCAGTACCAGAGCCTCACTCCAGTACCAGAGCCTCACTCCAGTACCAGAGCCTCACTCCAGCACCAGAGCCTCACTCCAGCACCAGAGCCTCACTCCAGCACCAGAGCCTCACTCCAGCACCAGAGCCTCACTCCAGTACCAGAGCCTCACTCCAGTACCAGAGCCTCACTCCAGTACCAGAGCCTCACTCCAGTACCAGAGCCTCACTCCAGTACCAGAGCCTCACGCCAGTACCAGAGCCTCACTCCAGTACCAGAGCCTCACTCCAGTACCAGAGCCTCACTCCAGTACCAGAGCCTCACTCCAGCACCAGAGCCTCACTCCAGTACCAGAGCCTCACTCCAGTACCAGAGCCTCACTCCAGTACCAGAGCCTCACGCCAGTACCAGAGCCTCACTCCAGTACCAGAGCCTCACTCCAGTACCAGAGCCTGAGATATGTTATCCATATCATTCAACGCTCAAATTGTTCTGTTCCAAATGAACTGATAGCTTCTGAACCACTGCTTGTTTTATTATGTATATAACAACATATGACGATCAGAACCTTGAACCAGGACCACAAAAGCAGAAGCCCGAAGTTCTACCAACCAAGCTACTGAGCAGCTACAATAGGAAAGGCTCCCAGAGACCAACAATTGGTGGATAACTGGGACTTTGTGATTATAATTATTATTATTAGAAAATCATTTGAAACAATGCGGGGATTCGAACCCTCGACGTGGGTACTTCCAAGGCTTGTATCTTGCCCCTGGATCACCACTTGGTATAAGTTATACAGTTTGGAATTCCACTGAACTCATAGGACGTCCGGAGGGCCCCCTACTGAAGCCAGTCAGTAGGGTCCCTCTACTGGCGGGCCCTCTCCTCCCCACAGCTACAACCAGGGAGAATATTATTTCAGGAATAATATATAATTAACATAGTTATTACCTGTTATTATCTCCAATATTCATTTAAATATTAAAATTATTATTAAATATAATAAACATTATTTTCTTTTATCATTATTCCTTTTATTGTGATTATCAAAATCAGCCTCAGCATTATAAATGAAATCAGCGAGTTTTCAGATATCACTGAAATCTGGTGGAGAGTATTGCAGCATTTCTGTCACTCAACGCCAGAGGAGATTGATTTTGTTAATTTCTCACTGTCAGCTTTCTCAGTCCTGGAGGGACGGGTGGAGGACGGAATGTGGGTGATTGGGAACGGTGTTAAGAGTGGGAGAAAGTGCTGAGGATTGGTGCTGGGGTGGTGGGCTGGAGTTGGAGGATTGGGAGGGGGGGGGTTTGTGTTGGGGAATGGTGTTGGAGAGGGTGGGGTAAAAGGGTCGTGTTTGGGGAAGGGTTCGAGCTGGCCCAGATCCCCCTGTTAGTTTAGACTTAGAGTTACACCTGTGCCGTCCTGAGGACAGGTGTGTGTGTGTACCAGTCCTCCGTTTGTGATTCCTGTTATTGGGTCAGTGATCTCTGCCAAGGAGAAGGGGGGGGTGTCTGGGGTGAGGCTGGAGGTGGGTGGAAGGTCTAGGATAGGGGGAAGCGGAAGGGGGTATGAAGTAGCAGAAGGAAGGGTGAAAACTCACTAATATAAAGAGTTTCCCCTTCTTTATCCTGAGTCCAAATCCTTTTCCTGATCCCTTCCAAGTCCCAGGTTAGGTTCTGGTAATTTAGAACATCATTTTTTATGACGTTGGGGCAACGCGAGAGAACGGGCTGGGGTAACATGTGTGAGGCAACTGGCGTACCTCATCACTTAACAGACGTACCTTCTCCCTTAACAAACGTACCTCCTCACTTAACTGACGTACCTCAACTAACTAGCCACCTCACCTAACGTGAGCATATACATAGACATACGGAAAAACGTTCATGAATCACCGCCCCGCTCCTGTGCCAGGTAAGTCCACTACGGGCTCACCATAGCCGTGCTACTTGGAACGCTTTGTTCCCAGTAGCTGAATCTATAACAACAACAACAACGTTCATGAATGACTAAATAATTCAGACCAAAAAAATATATCTGGAACAATACGTGAACGGATTATTTCCTGCATATTATCCACAGTAGCGGTGGTAAATATATGAACGACAGGTTATCTGATGCGGTCATCAATGTAACGGTGCCCTAAACGACCACCTGTTGCTGTTAAAACAGTATATATAAACAGCAGGTGTGGAGAGTGACACGGCTCTTAGCGGGTCCCAAGACAGGCTTAGGAATGGAGGGATTATGTAGTTAAGGTGGGCACAGTAAGAGTAGGTGGGAGAACGGTTGATTCAGTAGAGGGGGAATTTTCCGACTTTTTTAACGTTATGAATCGTCCCCCGCGCGTTGTGAAGCACATCATGTTATGGGTATAATTGTGTGTGTGTGTGTGTAATTACCTCAGTGAAGTTACAGGATGAGAGCTACGCTCGTGGTGTCCCGTCTTCCCAGTGTGTGTGTGTGTGTGTGTGTGTGTGTGTGTGTGTCCTAAATAAAATCATTACCGGCCAAAAACAGTAAAAAACATAAGCAGCTTGTATTCTACGCAACAAAATAAAATTTTCATAAAAGATTGCCCGAGACGTTCGTACACTGTTTTTACTGTGAAAAAAAAGGAAGATGGGGGAGCATTTTCGTAGTATGAACGAGGAAATATTACCCATCTGCTCAGGGTTTTCCTGGGGAAAGAAACTTAGGTAAAAGGAATGAGATAATTTTGTACATCTTGTATTTATTTTTTAAAACATTTAGGAAACTTAATATTTTTATTTTACCATGAAGTTTTTTGGTAAATTGACATCAGAGGGAAAATAGTAGACGTTACACCGTCTAATATTGATACTATTATAATTTATAGTACTTCCATCATAATATAGAAAATAATTATATTATAAGCCATGCTAAAATGTATTAATATTGATAATTTTTTCTGGTAAGCAGATGTGATATTACCCCAAAACCATACCAACACTCATGAACTCTCAAATTAAAGCTTTATTCATTAGTAGTTATGAATAACAGCTTATTCATAATTTAAGATTCAAATTCAAAGCTTAAGATTCATAACTAAAACATCAGATCCAGGGGGGACTTCAAGATCAACAGTATCTAATGAGAAAACAACGTCGTATACACTGAACATTCTCTATAGATGTCAAGATCGTATCTACAATACATGTTCGGAAGGCTGCTGATAGAGCAGAACAATGGGTCTACTTATCTACTCTTTGGAATGCACGTCTCTCAGCTATGCACGTCTCTCAGCTATGCACGTCCCGTGTGTTATCCTCCCTGGCATCTTTGGTTAAACCATGTCCTTCCTTCCTTCCTTTGGGTAGGGACAAATTGTCGGCAACCTTCCAACATTCACCATTGAAAAAGCCCATTATTTCCTACCATTATTTTCTGAGATCTATTTCCCGTGGTAACAGAATGTATCTCATTTCCTCAAACTTTCAGAGCAACGTAATTTATATGGAGGCATGAACCCTTCAAATACTGATTATATGCTTTTTTGAATGGTTTAATAGACAGTGAACTTAGAGTTATAAGAGAAGATGTGAAGAGACCTTGTGCCTTAAAAATTATTTTCTCTTAATTCAGTGTTATTTTTTTAATCTTGACAACATAGTCTTGCTACCCAGGGGCCAGGGAGAGACGGAATGTTTGTTGTTGTTGTTGTTGTTTAAGAGTCGCTACCTGAAACAAAAAAGTTCCAAGTAGCACGGGCTATGGTGAGCCCGCAGTGGACCCACCTGGCACAGGAGCGGGGCTGTAACTAAAGAGACGGGAGATAAGAGACATTCAAGGGACACTAATTTTGTTATCTTCAAATTTAAGGCTGGAGCGGCCCACATGTCTGGTTGTATAGTAGTTGCGGCTGGGATACGAATGTCAACGAACTATTTACTGTTCGTTATGCTTGGAAACACGTATCAATGACCTTACAGCTGAACTTTCAGCTTTGAAGCACGTCTCGACGCCCTGTTCGACTTTTAGCTTGATAATGAATACCTACTCCCTAGCTAGTGTAAACTGCTGGTGTAAACTAGCTGAAAAAAGATAAAAACATTCTAAATTTAAATTCAGTCCGGCGTGTTGATCACAAGAGTTCCGTTTTTTTAGAAGTTAATTTCGAAATTCGGACAACCATTGTGCTACACTACCAAAACGTTATGCATCGTACTAATTAGAGTAGAAATTGGGTTAGTTTAATAGCAGTAGAAAAGTGTGCAATGGAAGATAAATGAATCTACCGTGACACAGGTAGAACAAATATATCTGCGATGATTTTTCAAGGCTTACGAATGCTATTAGCTTAAGGTAGATTAGGATGGATTAAGACAGGTTTCTTAGACTAAAGTATTTTGGATAAGATATAATATGTTTAATAAGGATATAGTAGGCTGTTATGTTAGAATAGACGAACTAGGTTAGGATATTGGAATTAGGTTCAGGTAGATTAGGATATATTAAGTTTAATTAGGTTAAGATTGATGGATTGATAA
>WNGS01165751.1:34860597-34888090 GCA_020271785.1 Procambarus virginalis | reverse complement strand
TCACTAGCGAGTTCCATTCCTCAACGGCTTTTCTAATCATTGTAGTGGTTGTGGAATGTGCATCTAATGCAGCTGCTGTCGTTGGATTAATGTTGAGTTTGATGTGCAGGCTTCAGTAGCTTCACATTCCAGTAAGTAGTGCAATAGTGGCGCCTCTGCTTCTGTTCCACAGATATGATATTCTTTTACTATTGGGTTTATTACCTCCCAGCAGTACTTGTAACCAAGTATGAATCTGTGTATGGCCACTGCAATGTCTCTGCAATCTTTTTGTCAGGCTTGAAAGAGTAGTACCCAGTGGCTTGTTCGTACCATATCACAGTGGATCTTCCTTCCGCTACTCTGACTCTGTGGTTACTTTTGATAGTTGGGAGTATTTTCTTCTAGATTTGCTCCTTAATCCGTGAAAAACTTGGTGGTATTTGAACCTGTACAAAAGGTAGAGCAGTTGCAGTTTTTGCTCGTGAGTCTGCCTTTTCATTACCATCTATGCCAATGTGACTTGGTATCAAATTTAGGGTGATTGACAGCCCTAGATTATGGGCTTTTTTTTCCTATATGTTGGATTTCTGTGAGGAGTTCTATATCTCTGTGCTGATTGGATAACAATGCCTGGAGCGAAGATTTAGAGTCGGTATGAATGATGATGACATGTAAATTATTCTCAATTGTATAGTTTATGGCCTCCTTCAGGGCATACAATTCGGTTTGCAATGTTGAACACCCACTATGCATGCTCCAGTTATGCTTCTTGGTTGCTAGTGTAAACTGCTGCCCCAGCAGAACCACCTCCTTGATCAACTGATCCATCTGTGAAGATGTGAGTCGTTGTAGGTCTTGAGATGGTTTCCATTTGTTGTTCTATGACTGTTTTGAGCCTCTGGCAACTCCGTCAGCTGGGAAAATTTAAATGGGGGGCTCGCACCATCTGGAGAGGGGCAGCTCCATTAACGTCGTCCGCCGCCTCATCAATTGCCACGTCGTCCACACACTGTCTTCTCCAAACAGTAGAAGATACTGGCTGCCCTACAGCCTATTCTAATACTAATATAACTAGAAACATACTAATAATGTATATGTATATCTACCGGCCTATCTAGCCTAATCATCAAGGAGTTCCGTTCCGTTTTGTTCTAAGGACCCTAGAGCAGGCAAACAGGTGATTGAAGACAGGGGCGAGGATGCGGAAGGTATTGGGAGGGAAATATGATCTATTTTAATCACTCCTGTCCACGATGCCTGTCCTCCAATGGTGTGAGGTCCCACGGTTCCCAGGTCGCTCCTCGGTGGTCCAGTAGCATGTTGTAGGCCCTCAAGTGTCGTGAAGAAATCGCGTCATCACTGTGCCAATCCCTTGAGTTCAGATTTTCCGAAACTTGTCCAACCAGTGGTCACTGAGCCTGCCACTGCACACACACGCTCCTTCAACGAGACGTTCTCTCCTGGATCCGGAAACGGTGTCTTCCCTCCAGCATCTCAGCAGATGTGATCCAATCACTGCAGCGCTGCACGTCATACCAGCCAAGGAGGGGAAAAGAGCGGGGAGGAGGGGGTGAAGGGGAGGAGGGGCACCAGACTTGCCCTCCTGAGTCGCCGCTCACCTGTCGCCGACTAATGTCTTCAAATTCTTGGCACTCCTGTGCCCACTATAACTTGGCTTCCAGTGCTCCCTGGGAGTACACTGATTCTCTTCAACGATGGTAGACTGCGATGGCTGCCTGAAATCTACTGAGTGAGGCTCCCAGAACCTCCAATCTCTGGTGCTCTCTGACGCACTTCTGCTCGCATCCAAAGTCTGTTCAGCTCTCTGACGCCCTTCTGCTCGCGTCCACAAAATGGCGCACTTTTAAGAAGGGGATCGCCATTTTGTATGTACAAGGGATGCAACCTTACCCACCAAACTTATAAACACTAATTTATTTCTATATATAGGTAACTAATTCAGTCGCCTCGCACATCAAAAGACTCCCTGCATCTCAGGGAACCTGCAGGGTTAGTGGATATGGCTCAATGCTGGCATTGGGGAGAAATAGGAGTGGGCACCATAACACATCGGACTGCATTGATTGCTCGTGGCCGTTTCTTGTGTTGTTGGAACCTGTGCATCTCCACTGTTCAATACTTCTTTGTTGGTGTTGTTGCATATCAGACTGCATTGGCTGTAGATATCTGTCTTTTGTATTGTATGATTCTGTTGATCTTGAGTGGTCACTGCTTCTTGCAGTTGCTTTTGTAGCTGTTGATGGTCTGGGGTCTTGACTACCCGACTGTTG
Source organism: Procambarus virginalis (assembly GCA_020271785.1). Classification (NCBI taxonomy): domain Eukaryota; kingdom Metazoa; phylum Arthropoda; class Malacostraca; order Decapoda; family Cambaridae; genus Procambarus; species Procambarus virginalis. The sequence goes on along the minus strand of WNGS01165751.1, from coordinate 34,885,817 downwards.
TTGGTAGTCTGTATGTCCATGTCTCGTTGTTTGACCTCTTGTGCTTCATCTTGTCTCAGAATGTCTATCTTGTTTAACTGTGGTCTGCTGCACGATCTTGTCCATTATTACACGAGTGATTTCTTGAGTCTGTTGCTGTGAGGCGTTCTGCGTCATCTGTAGGCAATAATTGATAATAGTCTCTGCCATATCTTTACGATGTTTTTCAGCTGAACTTCAGTAAAACTGTATATTTGTTGTGTTGATTCCGAAAATAATTGCTTTTTACTTTTTTACTTTTGTTGTATTTCTGTAGCATTTTTGTGTATTTTCTGATTTGGAGTCGATAGATTCGGGAAATTTTGTTCAGTGAGAGTGGGTCTCTGCTGTGGCTGTGCACGAGTGTTCCAGACGTTGGTGTTGGTGTATGTAGTACTGGTGTGTGGAGGTTTATCCTGGCCTGAGCTGTCTGCAACTTTTCTTTCAGTGCAGAGCAGGTTGTGCTCCAGGCATGATGTTTGCCCCCTCAATTTGGACATTTGGCTGTTGTGGTCTTTTTTGCCTTGTGCTTGGATATACAGTCTTTGGTTGGATGCCTCACCCTGCACACTTCCCATCTCTCCTGTCCGGTGCAGCGTGATTGATGGTGGCCGTATTTCTGACACCTGAAGCAGCGCAGGGGGTTCCGGGACGAATGGTCTCTGTCGGTATTTTCCCCAATTTCCAAGACTGAATGTTTCTGATACATGTCCAATGACGGTCACCAGAACCTGACGTGTCGCTGCCTTGTCTACTTTTGTGTGGCATCGTTCCGCATTCGGAATTTGCTTGTGTTCTAGTACTGGATCCAGTGAGAGGTCGACTGGGTATCCCAAAACCACTACTCGTGTGCGTCTTTCTGACAGGTCCAGCTTTTCCAAGCATACAGGTTTCCCTTGCAGGACTGTTACTTTTTCTAAGTAATTTGCAGTCTGTTAGTCTCCTAGTGTCATTATTATTTCTCCATTCAGGTTGACTAAATGGAAATTTTGATCTCTGGTTGTTCCTTTTCCATTGCCGTTACTACTCGGTATGCTGTAGGAAAGTGGTCTGCATTACCTTGAATTTTGGAAGATGTGCAGTCTGACACTGGCTGGTATGTGACTGGTGTTGTCCTCTTCTGTCTCATACTGTCGTCTTGTGGCTCGGTTGTGGACAGAAGCATTGCCTGACACTAGCTCTTGTGTGACTGGTGTTGTCCTCTCTAGGTCCATTATGTCTGCTGTCTTGCTGGTAGAAGTAAGTGGTGTAGCCTCGATAGCAGTTTTCTTCGGTGCCTGCTGCCCCTCGGTCCACTGTCCCTCCTCGTCTGAAAGCTGCCTCCATTGCCTTTTTCTCTTTGACTTCCTCATGACGTCTCCACGTAGTGAGGACCGATTCACTGCCCTACCTAATGCCTGAGACACTCCTAGGCCTGGAGAAATTCATTCCCCTCCAACGGAGGTCGTAAAATGATTCCTCCAGGTGGAATCAGGGATACCTAACACCTAATTGAGCTGTTTGGTCTACCTTTCCCGTTTAGGCTCAGTACACCTTCTAAGGTGCCCCCTTGTGGTGATGCCCGCAGGTTATCGCCTCGCCCTTCAGGGTTGGATTAAATGACCTGGTCAGTAATACGGTCCTCACAAAAAAAAATCGGTCATGGGCGACGAGTGCAGTACGACAGTTTGGCTCGCCTGCGTACTGGGTTGCACGGAATAACAGTCAGCTGGACAGCAGCTTATCAACAACATTGTTAGTCCATCAATTGTAGACGAAATCGGTTTTGTTTGCTTCCAAGATATTCTCTGGGTCTTGGAGTATTGATGTGCTCTTCCTCACAAAACTGCGATGATTTGAGCTGACGAGTACTCAGAATCTTACGTTTACTAGAGAACAAAACCGTGTGCGGTCTGCTAGACTGGTGCCGGCAGCCAGTATGATGATGATATCAGTCTGCCTAATGGGAAAGGATCGGTCCAAGTGATTAATTTGAGCAAGACGTTTACATATGTTTCTGTAAGAGATGCGCCCTTCGAAATGTCGAATGGAACTATTACTCACATACTGGAACAATATGGGAAAGTGGACAATGTTTGTTTCAATATACCTATGGAGCAGGAAAAGGGTTTCAATGGTACAAGAACAGTGAAAATGGAACTTCACCGTAATATTCCTTCATCCGTGTCAGTAGCAGGTCAATATATTAAATTTATCTACAGCGGACAACTGAAAATTTGTTTTAAATGTGGGCGTACTGGTCACTTGGCTGCTACCTGCCAGGTGGAGGCAACAGAATGTATCAACATTTTTCGTAAACATAACTTTCCGCCAATAATGGAGGACAGTGTACCAGGAAATTAACTATTTTATATATGTATGGTACGGTAGATACCATCAATTAAACGGACTACACTATGTAAAGGCAAGAAAAACGGTGGAATAGGAATACTGAATGTGTACCATAAGTCATTGGCTGTCTTATGTGCTACCTTTAGAAAGAAGATAATGCAAAGGAATAATGTAAATACGCTAGGGCATTATGTTTGTAAAATACGTGTTAGCTACTTGATACATATGCCAGAGTATACTGACTTTGCCTTGATTTCACCTCACTTTTATTCATGTGCATTTGATGTTCTCAGGCGGATTTGAATTATGGAAGGTTTTTTAAATGATAAACAGTAAACACGTGTATGATGCTCTGCTCCCACATATAGTTACTAGAGTAAAGGAAGCATATCCACATTGTAACTGGCGAGAATATGGGCAAACCTTCATCTTAAATTTATTGCCCCAAAACAACTTGAATTATTGTACCGCTATATTCATCAGACCCACCCTACAAATAATAGTTTGCTGATGTTGGGAATTAAGGACAACAATACGTGTGACCAATGTAACGAAACTGAGAATAATATGCATATATTTGATTTCTGTAAGCAGAAAGTTGTTTTTGTAAACTGGATTACAAACACTCCTTAAGCTTTATGTGGACCAAGCATTAGAGTGGATTTAATGAGGTTTTTAAGGTTTTATATTGACAAAATGCAAGAAAATTAAATATACACTAATTGAGCTAATTTTTCATTATATATATTTTTTGTGTGGATAGGCAGGCTCAGGAACCTCAGTAACCCTTAGTGGATAGGGTTACTCAGTAGACAAAATATTCAAGTTCTTGCGTGGCAGCATCATGTATAGCAGTCGAGGGGTTTACGGCTCATGCTCGGTAATATGGAAAATTGGTTTACTGAGAATTATATAAAATATATTTAAATGTAGTATTTTCCCCTGTAAATTGATGTAAATATGGCCATTATATTGTATATGATTTAATAAAGAAAATTACTACAAAAAAGTGAGACACGTACCTTGTATATAATGCTTGTCAATCGTTGAGCTGCAGTGCGATGAGCTGTGTGGTTTTACTTACCTGTAATGATTGAGAAGTTAAGGTTAGCAAACCTCCACACTTTACTGTCAATATAGTGTTATCTTGTTACCTCGCATCGCAGTTTAATATAACTAAAGGTTGTGTGGAACAATATTACTTCAGCAAAGGTCGAGACCTGATGCTTACCTTATCAGAAGCGATGAGAGGCTGGGTGTAGGAAGGCTATAGTCATAGTCACTTGTCCTGCCGGGAGGACGACTCGCACCACACACTGCAATGTAAACAAATAACAGAACTTATCTTCCAATGAAATCACTTACAAACCTGCACAGAAAACGCATCATATTAATAAACAAAGAAACCCTTTAGGTTGTATTTACATGTTCACCAGCCAACGTTATGCACCAAACTTTACAGTTCACTGCAAGATATTACATGTAAACTAATGAACATATTTTACCATATCGGAGGTATACAAAGGCTCCTGTATTAAATCTAAACTAGTAGAACAATGCTAAATGTTTGGTTGGTCGAGGAAGTGACAAGAGGAGCTAATTAAACAAAAGAAATGAATTTCGAGGATGCAGTCTGAAGGGGGAAAGGGAAACAAATTATTAATTGGTTAAAATATGGGAGAAAACTTGAAAACAGAGGTTAGTGAACTAGAATCTGACGAAAGTTTAATCTGAACTTTACCAAAAAGCGTTTCATTTTCCTGTAAAGGAAATAAAAAGTGCAACAAGGAGAATTGTAGAAAAATCTAATACAACTTTTCGTTATATACATACATGGTAGAATTTTATCTAATGAATCGAAGCCCACGATGGAGCAGTGGTAACCCATTTATCACGCGCTTCACGGGCGATTCAGCCTAGGTTCGTATTCTGGCCGAGGAGGATTGACTAGGTGTCAATCCTTAACTGTATGCCTCTGTTCACCCAGGAGTGATGGGGGGTACCTGGTTGTTAAACTATTGGAGGGTCGTATTCCTGAGAACTAGTGGGTATGGCTTAGCATGAGCTAGGCGAAAGGAAAGCTCTCAGTCTGCTAACGGGAGTTCCTGCACTCACTTGTATAAAACGAAAAATACTGACTCGTGAGATGCATTAAATCCGTAACTTTAATTAAAAACTTGTGTTCATTCCTACGACGAGTGAAAAACACATCCACATTAACGTGAACTTGTGCCATCGAGGTATGTTTTGACGCCGAGCATGTTGTGAAATGACTTGTAGTTTTCTAGATCGAGAACAAAACACGCCGCTGCCTCCTCCTCCCTTCCACTCCCTCTATACGATCTAGTTAATCAAGAATAACGGCTGTGTTTACACAACTATTTGATATTTTGCTCACAGGTTGATTAGCAACGTGTACAATGTCAGTGTTCCAAACGAGAGGAACATCATGAGATTGAGTTGCCTTAACGACGCATTCAAACACGATAAAAATGTAAAAATTCGGGTGTCAATGAAATTTTTCGTAATTTTCGAAATTTATAGGCGGATTTAAGCCATACTAACTCACGTGACAATAAATGTTATCAGTTTATATATTTTATCTTACAAATTTATGTAATAATGTTTATAGTCCTTCAATTTCGTTCCAATTACATAAATGTTCGTGTTGTACAAGTAGTCATCAGTAAATAAAAATAGTAGATAACAGGAGATACTAAGCCATTTAGGCTCCGGATGTCCCGGGTCATGTGATGCATGTTGCCGTAAATTTCGGCCGTAAATCTTTGCTCCAAATGCTAAAGTCAACTGAAGCGACACCGTAAGTGTAAATTTTCCTTTTTGGACAATAGCTTTATGACTGACTATCGTTGAACCGGTATACGAGTTTGAGGACTATCGTATAGACCATAAAAAATGGTTGAAAATTAATGTTAATTGACTATATATATTCTTCCATAAATATTTTTTATGTATTTATAATTTATGAAGAGGAACAGATTTAATAATGAATATGGAAGACAAAGAGTTAAAAGTTTCTTAACGTAATTTAAAAAAAAAATTCTTAATGAGGAACAGACATTTCAATATGTATTAATGCAAATTTTAATGCACTATTTCTTTAATATTTCATATTGTCTTATATTTAATATCCCTGTTTAATATTGTCAACCAGGTGATTGCTAGAAAACGGGAGATTGGCGAAGCAACAGTTGATTGTCATTTGGTTTCCAATGAATTTATCTATTTGGGTGTTCCACGGTTAAACAATATTCTAACTGATTTGGCCTTAACTAAAAAAAAAGGTTCTTCTCCCAACTCTTGTCCAGTGACGGCTTGATAAGGCTCCAAGATGGACCGATACCATTTTAATTTCATATCTGGGGGGAGGGGGGGGTTGTTTGTGTTGCGGGGGGGGGGGCGTTGTTTTTTAGGGCGGGGTGAAGCGATTTGTGCCTTTACTCAGCACTACAGTGCGTAAAGGAGCGCCATATTCAAAACAGTCAAATATCGACTTAATAGCAACAGCGATAGTTTAATTATGAACTTTTTGACATATATTCGAAGCAATGAGCGTTCTGTGTTCACTTCTAGTTGTTTCTGTAAACACTAAAGTTAACCATTTAAGTTAATCACTAAAGTTAATCATTAAGCGTATGCGATCCAAAGAGCATTACAGAGACGGACGCAGCTACAGGAGGGAAACGCAGACATCTGCGTTGATCAACCAGGCCTTAACGCCTGGTTGATGAACCGGACCAACCATATATTCGAAGCAATGATCAACCAGATACTTGCCCGTCCTATGATACGTCATGATTTGATAGTACAAGGTTTTTATAACATCAACTTTACAGCTCTCTGATTACATTCAAGCTTAACAGTAATCAAGATTTTCATCATTATTTCAAAGTGTTTTCATTGTAGATTAAAACTGCGAGCTCTGAAATATTTTAAGGCGAATTTGCAAATGATCACCTGAACGTCCGCGTGTTGGTGTGGAGATTAATTACACCACTAATTATGAGCTAGACTAAATCCAACACCTGTTACGAATTAATCTTTTTCAGCAATTACTCGATCTTTATGGTTAAAAAAATAAAGGGCTTTGGCGCTGTGGTTTAGGCCAACCATCTTATACAGGGCTATTTAGGCCGGCTACCCAAAGAGCCTACTGACCAACCAGCAAGTGTACTTTAGTCCTGGACACTGACTAGGACACCTCCCGGCGTGTATGTATGTGGAGTATGCAGACGAGGAGTCACAATAACGTAGCTGAAATATGTTGACCAAACCATACACTAGAAAGTGAAGAGACGACGACGTTTCGGTCCGTCCTGGACCATTCTCAAGTCGATTGTGAGAATCGACTTGAGATTCTCAAGTCCATTCTCACAATCGACTTGAGAATGGTCCAGGACGGACCGAAACGTCGTCGTCCCTTCACTTTCTAGTGTGTGTTTGGTCATCAAAATATGAGGAGTATATTCCGAGTGATAGTATTACCAAATGCACTAACAACTGTCAGGGGTTCATCCACCTTTCCTACCTGTGGTTGGGGTCGTCCCACGGGTCTTAGCCACTCAGTACCGGGCGCCACTGCTCGCCCTTGGGCTCCCCTGTCAACTAAGGGCTGGCCTTGTAGACCCCTAGCGAGTGGGGAGGTTCAAGCTTCCTATAACTCACCTGAACCTGCCCGTCCTGACACTGGAACGCTCTCTTGGATATCTGGTCTACTCAGGTCGCCAGCTGGGTGTTTATACTCGTGTCCCAGCAACACGTCAGTGGTCTTAGTGGTTATCTTAATGAAGGATGCAATATCACGTGCAGTGCAAGGCGTTACTAATGGTTTCATAATATATATATATATATATATATATATATATATATATATATATATATATATATATATATATATATATAAATATATATATATAAATATATATATATATATATATATATATATATACACACAAACAAGCCTGAATGGTCCCCAGGACTATATGCAACTAAAACTCACCCCCAGAAGTGACTCGAACCCATACTGCCAGGAGCAACGCAGCTGGTATGTACAGGGACGCCTTAATCCGCTTGACCATCATGGCCGGAACAAAAGGAAGTGATAGCCGAAGCTATTTGAACCACGTCCCCGCCGGCACTCGGATGGTAATCTTGGGCATAGCATTTTATCAAATCACCTCATTTTTTGGGGGCAACACGTGAGGAACACCAATGCAACAAGCCTGAAAGGTCCCCAGGACTATATGCAACTGAAAACTCACACCCCAGAAGTGACTCGAACCCATACTCCCAGGAGCAACGCAACTGGTATGTACAGGGACGCCTTAATCCGCTTGACCATCATGACCGGAACAAAAGGAAGTGATAGCCGAAGCTATTTGAACCACGTCCCCGCCGGCACTCGGATGGTAATCTTGGGCATAGCATTTTATCAAATCACCTCATTTTTGGGGGGCAACACGTGAGGAACACAAATGCGAACAAGCCTGAAAGGTCCCCAGGACTATATGCAACTGAAAACTCACACCCCAGAAGTGACTCGAACCCATACTGCCAGGAGCAACGCAACGGTATGTACAGGGACGCCTTAATCCGCTTGACCATCACGACCAGACAAAAAGAAGCGATAGCCGAAGCTATTTGAACCACTTCCCCGCCGGCACTCGGATGGTAATCTTGGGCATAGCATTTTATCAAATCACTCATTTTTTGGGGGCAACACGTGAGGAACACCAATGCAAACAAGCCTGAAAGGTCCCCAGGACTATATGCAACTGAAAACTCACACCCAGAAGTGACTCGAACCCATACTGCCAGGAGCAACGCAACTGGTATGTACAGGGACGCCTTAATCCGCTTGACCATCATGACCGGAACAAAAGTAAGTGATAGCCGAAGCTATTGAACACGTCCCCGCCGGCACTCGGATGTAATCTTGGGCATAGCATTTTATCAAATCACCTCATTTTTTGGGGGCAACACGTGAGGAACACAAATGCGAACAAGCCTGAAAGGTCCCCAGGACTATATGCAACTGAAAACTCAACTGAAAATAGCTTCGGCTATCACTTCCTTTGTCCGGTCGTGATGTCAAGCGGGATTAAGGCGTCCCTGTACATACCAGTTGCGTGCTCTTGGCAGTATGGGTTCGAGTCACTTCTGGGATGAGAGTTTTAGTTGCATATATATATATATATATAATATTATAATATATATATATATATATAATATATATATATGCAACAAAGTTCACAAAAACACTGATCCAAGTATGCAGAATAACCATGTGAAAATAGAAAATGCTTAACGCGTTTTCGGCTAATTCGCCTTCATCAGAGCAAAGTAGAATGAAGATGACTTCATTCTACTTTGCTCTGAAGAAGGCGAATTAGCCAAAACGCGTTAAGCATTTTCTATTTTTCACATGTGGTTATTCTGCATATATATATATATATATATAATATATATATATATATATAATATATATATATATATATTATATCATTAAAAACTCTTTGACCCGGCAGGATTCTAACCCATGCCGTCCAGGATTACCCCTAAACGTACACAGTACCATGACCACCGCACCAATGATCGTCTATATCGATCATTGATAGCCAATGATAGACGATCATTGGTGCGGTGGTCACAGTACTGTGTACATTTAGGGGTAATCCTGGACGGCATGGGTTCAAATCTTGGCCGGGTCAAAGAGTTCTTAGTGATATACGGCTTGCGTGTTCATGCCGCTTTCTCACCTTCTATATATATATATTAAAATATATATATATATATATATATATAAATATATATATATAAATATATATAATATATAATAAATCATATATATATATAAAATATATAAATATATATATATATATATCTATATATATATATATATATATATATATTATATATATATATAAAAAAAAATAATAATATATATATATATTATATATATATATATACAAAAAAAAATATATATATATATATATATATATATATATATATCTATATATATATATATTATATATATATATATATATATATATATATAGCCTTAGAGAATGGAGGCTCATTTAAACTCATCAGTTAGTTTAAAAGTTGACTGAAGCAAAAGCATATATACACATAAATTGTATAAAGAAATGTCAAAAGGGGGATATCGTCCGCTGGTGGCAACACTTCTCAATGACACGTCTCTGGCAACATAGTCAGCTGATTGGGTCCACTCCTCCAATCGCGGTCACACACCTCGCGCCTCTGGCAACGCAATCAGCTGACAGCTCCAGTTGTCAGAAACGTCGCGACTTTCCGACGCCTCTAGCAATGCGATCAGCTGGGCGTTTCAGAGTTCGTTGCTGGCTCTTTGCACACCAGCTACCACCTCCAGGATCACTAACATCATCGCCTTAATGCTCACATGCACCAACTCATGCTTAAATGAGCTCGTGGCTCCTAGCCTAATATTCTGTCACTTAGGACAATAAAATAATGAGTAGAAATGTTCACAACATAAAATACTCTAGCTCGCCTAGATCAAAAGGGGTAAAGGGAGGGACAATTATCTACCTTATTTCACTCCAACCACGAAGCTGACTCGTCCTCTGTTGAGGGATGTTGAGGTTCCTGGTCCTGGCTTCTGGTCTCGTGATGAACAGTTCCCACACACAGGTCCCTCCGTCGTCCTCGTGATAACCCGTCTTCGCCGTGCTCACACTCAACAGGTACTGCCTTAATACCTGGTTGATACCTGGTTGATGGGGTTCTGGGAGTTCTTCTACTCCCCAAGCCCGGCCCGAGGCCAGGCTTGACTTGTGAGAGTTTGGTCCACTAGGCTGTTGCTTGGAGCGGCCCGCAGGCCCACATACCCACCACAGCCCGGCTGGTCCGGAACTCCTTGGAGGAATAAATCTAGTTTCCTCTTGAAGATGTCCACGGTTGTTCCGGCAATATTTCTTATGCTTGCTGGGAGGACGTTGAACAACCGCGGACCTCTGATGTTTATACAGTGTTCTCTGATTGTGCCTATGGCACCCCTGCTCTTCACTGGTTCTATTCTGCATTTTCTTCCATATCGTTCACTCCAGTACGTTGTTATTTTACTGTGTAGATTTGGGACCTGGCCCTCCAGTATCTTCCAGGTGTATATTATTTGATATCTCTCTCGTCTTCTTTCTAGTGAGTACATTTGGAGAGCTTTGAGACGATCCCAATAATTTAGGTGCTTTATCGCGTCTATGCGTGCCGTATATGTTCTCTGTATTCCCTCTATTTCAGCAATCTCTCCTGCTCTAAAGGGGGAAGTGAGTACTGAACAGTACTCAAGACGGGACAGCACAAGTGACTTGAAGAGTACAAGCATTGTGATGGGATCCCTGGATTTGAAAGTTCTCGTAATCCATCCTATCATTTTTCTGGCTGTCGCAATATTTGCTTGGTTATGCTCCCTAAACGTTAGGTCGTCAGACATCATTATTCCCAAATCCTTTACATGTTGTTTTCCTACTATGGGCACATTTGATTGTGTTTTGTACCCTGTATTATGTTTAAGGTCCTCATTTTTACCGTACCTGAGTACCTGGAATTTGTCACTGTTAAACATCATATTATTTTCTGATGCCCAGTCGAAAACTTTATTAATATCGGCTTGAAGTTTTTCAATGTCTTCAGCCGAGGTAATTTTCTTACTGATTTTTGTGTCGTCTGCAAAGGATGATACGAAGCTGTGACTTGTATTTTTGTCTATATCTGATATGAGAATAAGGAAAAGCAGCGGTGCAAGGACTGTACCCTGAGGTACAGAGCTTTTAACTGCACTTGGACTAGATTTTATATGGTTGACCGTTACTCGCCGAGTCCTGTTTGACAGAAAACTGAGTATCCAGCGTCCTACTTTACCGGTTATTCCCATTGACTTCATTTTGTGTGCTATCACGCCATGGTCACATTTATCGAAAGCCTTTGCGAAGTCCGTGTATATCACATCAGCATTCTGTTTTTCTTCTAATTCCTCAGTGACTTTATCGTAGTGCTCAAGTAGCTGAGAGAGGCACGATCTTCCCGCTCGAAATCCATGTTGGCCTGGGTTGTGAAGGTCATTGGTCTCCATGAAATTGGTGACCTGACTCCTAATCACTCTCTCAAATACTTTTATTATGTGCGATGTTAGTGCAACTGATCTATAATTCTTCGCCAATGCTTTGCTCCCTCCCTTGTGTAGAGGGGCTATGTCTGCTACTGTAAGTGCATCTGGTATCTCCCCCGTGTCCAAGCTCTTCCTCCACACTATACTGAGTGCCTGTGCTACCGGCACTTTGCATTTCTTTATAAATATTGAATTCCATGAGTCTGGACCTGGGGCCGAGTGCATGGGCATGTTTTCAATTTCTCTTTCAAAATCCTCCTCTTGTCCGGGGTACTGGAGACAGGTACCTCCGTCGTCGTCCTCCACTCTCACTGGCACTACCGACACCTCGCAGTCCAGCACAGCTTCCCCTCGCCTCACTGCCAGTAGATTTGGCCCGGCCGTAGCTTTTCGCTTGATGTGGAATACTGGTCCTCTGGGCGTCCCGGACGTCACCAGCCCAACGTTCCCTCTGCTGCAGACTTTTGATAGAGCTCTTGGCGTTCTAATCCGGTCCGTCCTTGCTTCTGGGCACTCCACGGAAGTTGGATGGCTTCTCAGACTGTCTGCAGAATCGAATCGAAGCTTAAATCTACTAGTAAGGGCTCTCTAGATCCGGAGCTCAACCAAGAGCGTCTTCCCTCTATGACGGCTCGTGACGTACTCTTCCCGCCCAGGCGCCAGAAGCCCCGAGAGCCCTCCGCCTCATGACATCACACCGCCCGAGGGCTCTCGTCATTGGTCACTTCCGGCACGTGACCTCACCTGGCTAATCAGGTGCCGGGAAGCGTCACGACGTCTTGGCGGGAAACAGGATGGCTCGGCACCGTCTTGTGCCCCCAAAAGGCGTAAGCCCCCCTGCATTATCAAACTTAGCTGGCCATTTTACAGCCAGCTCCACGCTTTCCCACACATAAAAATGTTCCCTGAACATCAGAGAATACTTAGGCTACGGAGATATGACTCTTCTAAGCTGGGAAGGAAGAAATATAGGGGTGGGACACCGTCACACAACCCGACATAAGATAATTAGAGGCATTGGGCATAATAAAGCAAGTATGTGACGTATCGGAGAAAATACTCTAGTCGGTTAATGGGTTCCAACCATCCGTCCTTGTACATTAAACGACGCCGTAACCTCAAACTACTTCCTGCTGGTACCCCTCCCCCCCTCCCCTAATACCAACACTGACAAAACCGTCGCTTAACTCCACACAGCTTCTAATTAAACCAATGCTGCCAAGAATTAACATTAGCCATACAAAATATTAAAATAACATCATTATAAGCCCATAACATAAGGACAAAATGGGAACATTAATAACCTGGCGAACTAGCAATTACCCAGTCTTAGTATACTTATGTCTACTAATTATAATAACTGTATCAACTCATTCACTAAAAATGTGTTCTAACCTTTTATTGCTTCCACTCTACAAGGAGAGACGAATATTTCCAGAAACATTTCACAACTTTTTTTTCACCATTCGCCACTACACAATGCAAGGACGCGCCTCGGGTGACCGCTCTTGGCCAAATGCTGGATTATTGGTTCAGAGTTGGGGCTTCGGACACGTGAAACAGTTGCTTCACGGTCCGTATAATCTTTTAAAGTTTAGTGTATTCTTGTCGGCTGGTCATACATCCATTATGTTGGCCAAACATACTTAATTATATTATACATTGGGGTTAATGAATAATTATATATATAAAAGGTTTCGAGAGTTATTTTGGTTACGTTAATTTAGGGAGTGTTCAGGCTGAAGTGAATGAAGCATGTCTCGAATCATAGCTTTGAATCGTGTCAGCTCAACAAATCAATAAGATAAGGACTAACACAGACTCGGATAATTCACAAAACGTACATAAACATTGTGAACCAGCCGGGCCTTCACTTAGGTAATGAGCTATAGAGGCTGATAACTCCTCAGGTCCAACACCAAAGCAATTTATTAGACTCGCTTTGGACTGGGACCTTTCGTGAGCTAACTCAAAGTTAACCCGAAACATTATATGTATCTCACGAATCGTTTTATGTTACTCTGTCAAGACGTATTTCTCATTTTAATATACAGGTTCATTATTGTGCCAATAAGGTTACTGAGAAGCAAATGCAGTTTACAATTTAGCTTCAACTAAAATGTCGTAGAAAAATATATTATCATAACTTTCCGGTCTAATTGTACAAATTGTAACTGTGCGTTCATAATCAGAATTTTCTCATGCATAAATTAACATTATTATATATGTTAGAACTTGGCGTATAGTTAGGCCTAAATTAAGCTAGGTTAGGTGTTTAGGTTCTATTGCCAATTACTCTCATTTGTGGTACAGTCGTGGAAATGGATTTTCTTAACCCCCCCCCCCTCAGTTTCTTGGAAAGTGTAGAATGGCAACGCCGCGTTTGTTGTTATTGATGGAAAGTGTAGAATGACAACGCCGCGTTTGTTGTTATTGATGGAAAGTGTAGCATGGCAACGCCGCGTTTGTTGTTATTGACGAAAAGTGCAGAATGGCAACGCCGCGTTTGTTATTGACGGAAAGTGCAGAATGGCAACGCCGCGTTTGTTGTTATTGATGGAAAGTGCAGAATGGCAACGCCGCGTTTGTTGTTATTGACGGAAAGTGCAGAATGGCAACGCCGCGTTTGTTATTGACGGAAAGTGCAGAATGGCAACGCCGCGTTTGTTGTTATTGATGGAAAGTGCAGAATGGCAACGCCGCGTTTGTTGTTATTGATGGAAAGTGCAGAATGGCAACGCCGCGTTTGTTGTTATTGACGGAAAGTGCAGAATGGCAACGCCGCGTTTGTTGTTATTGATGGAAAGTGCAGAATGGCAACGCCGCGTTTGTTGTTATTGACGGAAAGTGTATCATGGCAACGCCGCGTTTGTTGTTATTGACGGAAAGTGCAGCATGGCAACGCCGCGTTTGTTGTTATTGACGGAAATGCACCATGGCAACGCCGCGTTTGTTGTTATTGACGGAAATTGCACCATGGCAACGCCGCGTTTGTTGTTATTGACGGAAAGTGCAGCATGGCAACGCCGCGTTTGTTGTTATTGACGGAAAGTACAGCATGGCAACGCCGCGTTTGTTGTTATTGACGGAAAGTGCAGCATGGCAACGCCGCGTTTGTTGTTGTTGACGGAAAGTGCAGCATGGCAACGCCGCGTTTGTTGTTATTGACGGAAAGTGTAGCATGGCAACGCCGCGTTTGTTGTTATTGACGGAAAGTGCAGCATGGCAACGCCGCGTTTGTTGTTATTGACGGAAAGTGCAGCATGGCAACGCCGCGTTTGTTGTTATTGACGGAAAGTGTAGCATGGCAACGCCGCGTTTGTTGTTATTGACGGAAAGTGTAGAATGGCAACGCCGCGTTTGTTGTTATTGATGGAAAGTGTAGAATGACAACGCCGCGTTTGTTGTTATTGATGGAAAGTGTAGCATGGCAACGCCGCGTTTGTTGTTATTGACGGAAAGTGCAGAATGGCAACGCCGCGTTTGTTATTGACGGAAAGTGCAGAATGGCAACGCCGCGTTTGTTGTTATTGATGGAAAGTGCAGAATGGCAACGCCGCGTTTGTTGTTATTGACGGAAAGTGCAGAATGGCAACGCCGCGTTTGTTATTGACGGAAAGTGCAGAATGGCAACGCCGCGTTTGTTGTTATTGATGGAAAGTGCAGAATGGCAACGCCGCGTTTGTTGTTATTGATGGAAAGTGCAGAATGGCAACGCCGCGTTTGTTGTTATTGACGGAAAGTGCAGAATGGCAACGCCGCGTTTGTTGTTATTGACGGAAAGTGCAGAATGGCAACGCCGCGTTTGTTGTTATTGACGGAAAGTGTATCATGGCAACGCCGCGTTTGTTGTTATTGACGGAAAGTGCAGAATGGCAACGCCGCGTTTGTTGTTATTGACGGAAATTGCACCATGGCAACGCCGCGTTTGTTGTTATTGACGGAAATTGCACCATGGCAACGCCGCGTTTGTTGTTATTGACGGAAAGTGCAGCATGGCAACGCCGTGTTTGTTGTTATTGACGGAAAGTACAGCATGGCAACGCCGCGTTTGTTGTTATTGACGGAAAGTGCAGCATGGCAACGCCGCGTTTGTTGTTGTTGACGGAAAGTGCAGCATGGCAACGCCGCGTTTGTTGTTATTGACGGAAAGTGTAGCATGGCAACGCCGCGTTTGTTGTTATTGACGGAAAGTGCAGCATGGCAACGCCGCGTTTGTTGTTATTGACGGAAAGTGCAGAATGGCAACGCCGCGTTTGTTGTTATTGACGGAAAGTGTAGCATGGCAACGCCGCGTTTGTTGTTATTGACGGAAAGTGCAGCATGGCAACGCCGCGTTTGTTGTTGTTGACGGAAAGTCTAGCATGGCAACGCCGCGTTTGTTGTTATTGACGGAAAGTGTAGCATGACAACGCCGCGTTTGTTGTTGTTGACGGAAAGTCTAGCATGGCAACGCCGCGTTTGTTGGTATTGACGGAAAGTGTAGCATGGCAACGCCGCGTTTGTTGTTGTTGAGTTAGATAATGATTGAATAAGCGCTTTGTAACAACGAGTCTCATTGGCCAAAACACCTGTTTATCTAATTCACACTTCTGTTGTTGTTGTTGTTTTAGATTCAGCTACTCTGAAAAAGTTCCAAGAAGCACGGCCTATGGTGAGCCCGTAGTGGACTCACACTGCTATCGAAAGGAAAACAGTGTAGAGCAGTGAATAATAATTAATATATGTCGATTAGTGAAAAAGAGAGATGACGCTACTTTTAGGATTAATAGTTTATTGACCTTTTAAGTAAACGATATAACGTATGATAATTTTACGTATTGGCATTTAGCTGCTGAGGCTGAGACGACGTGACGTCACACCCAAAACATCCACTACGGGCTCACCATAGCCCGTGCTACTTGGAACTTTTTGTTCCAAGTAGCGAATCTTTAACAACAACAACAACACACAAAACACTACCTCGATTGTCGTTGTCCTCAATGAACAACAATACAGTTTAGTTCATTTATTATGCGCCCCATACCAATCCTGTGGGCGATAGTATAAGGGATTACAGAGGCATATAATGGGCTCAGGGACTGAACCTCAAAATTCATTTAGCTAAGCAAGTTAGTCTTTATGAGCTAGTTACAAAATTCAATGCACATCGTCACATCAACAATGAGCTTGAGACCGACCACAAGTAGTCTCTAAATTTAGCAACTGACATATTTAGAGAGCTATAGTGTCACAGTTGATGTGTTTATCCTGTACACCGCCAGGAGGCAAGGGTGGAGAGGCTATGTGACGAACCTCGGCGCCATCTATGATCCAGGTTCCGAGTTAAAAAACAGTTTACCCTCCCATTAATAATGTGTTCCAGCTTCTAGTCTGCTGTTCTGGGGGTGACCGGTAGCAGACGGCAGGAAATTGCAGCAGTATGCTGCTCGACCTTTGGACGTCTCTACTGGAGCGTTTCCTTCTTATAGTTCATGGTAAGTCTTACCTGTTAGTTTAATAGCCAGGTTAATATTGGCATAAAGATTTGCAAACAGTTTAACACCCAATCACTCCTGGGTTTACGGTGGCATACAGTTAAGGATTGGCGCCTAGTCATTTCTCCCCGGCCAGAATATGCAACCCGTCCTCGATTTAAGTTCATTTCATCCAGCGGTCGACCCCACAGACGTATTCATAAGTGTTTACATGCTGTTCGTTCCAAACGGGAATTTTCTCATATAAATTAATATTATTATATATTAGCATATTGTGTATATATGAGCATAGGTTAGGTTAGGTTCTGTTGGCGATTATTTGTATTTATACAACCCGTTCTCACACTAGGCTGGTTAAAGCAGCGGCCGTCCTCCCCAAATGCATTCATCAATTTTAACATACTGTGTATTGAAAATTGGTTTGTTCTCATATATATAAAAATGCCCAACCACTTGGGCTGGACGGTAGAGCGACGGTTTCGCTTCCGGCAGGTCGGCGTTCAATCCCCAACCGTCCTAGTGGTTGGGCACCATTCCTTTCCACCCCCTATCCCATCCCAAATCCTTATCCTGAACCCCCTTCCCAGTGCTATATAGTCCTACTGGCTTGGCGCTTTCCCTGATAGTTCCCTTCCCATATATAAATTAATATTATTACACACAAAAAAATCGATGTATAGTTAGGCGTAGGTTAGGTTAGGTGTTTAGGTTTTGTTGGCGATTATTTGTATTTGAAGAACGTGGGTGAAGCATTTACAGAATTGAGGTTCGAACAGAGGACGTGAGCAAAGCACTTGTTCCGGAAGTGTTCGGACGTTATCAGTTGAGTCGTGTGTAAGCCGCTTTTCATTCATAAACAGGGGGTTAGGCGGCTGGATTAACGAGCTTGGATCTTTGTATTCGAGAACGGGTTAATTTGTCAGCCCGTCCTCCAAACAAAGATCCAAAAGTGATTCCATGCACCCGCCAAACCCCCTGATTATGAATGAAAAGCGGTTTACATACGACTCACAACTGCTGACGTTCGAACACATCCGGAACAAGTGCTTCACTGACGAATTTTGTTCGAACCACAACGCTGTAAATGCTTCATCCACGTACTACAAATACAAATAATCGCCAGCAGAACCTAAACACCTAACCTAACCTATGCCTATTTAACCACAATATGCTAATATATTATAATATTAATTTATACTTGAGAAAATTCCCGTTTTGAATGAACATGTTAAAATGTATTAATGCGTCTGTGGGGGTTGACCGCTGAATGTAATGTACTTGAGTCGAGGACGGGTTGTAATTTGTAGTACGTGGATGAAGCATTTATAGCGTAGTGGTTCGAACAAAATTCGCCAGTGAAGCACTTGTTCCGGAAGTGTTCGAACGAAATCAGTCGAGTTGTGTGTAAATCATTTTTCATTCATAAACAAGGGGTTTGGCGGGTGCATGGATTCACTTTTGGGTCTTAGGAGGACGGGCTGGAATACGAACTTTGTCTCGCTCGCGAAGCGCGGGTCGAATGTATTACCACTGCACCATCATGGGCTTCGATTCATTAGATAAAGTTCTACCAGGTATATTATTGAAATTTGTTAATAGCATTTTTCCATCAGCTTGTTACTTATCTCCTTTACAAGGAAATGAGACGCTTTTTGGTTAAGTTCGGATAAATTTTCGTTCCTTTCCAGTTCATTAACTTTGAAACAAAAAGTTTTAGCCCATATTTTAGCCAATTCTTGGTTCTCATTTCCCCCTTCAGACTGCATCCTCGAAATTCACTTTTATTGTATAATTAGCTCCTCTTGTCACTTCCTCGACCAACCAAACATTTAGCATTGTTCTACTAGTTTAGATTTAATACAGCAGCCTATTTGTATACCTCAGACATGGCAAAAATGTCATTAGTTTACATGTAATATCTTGCAGTGAACTGTAAAGTTTGGTGCATAACGTTGGCATGTGAACATGTAAACACAACCTAAAGGGTTTCTTTGTTTATTAATATGATGCGTTTTCTGTGCAGGTTTGTACGTGATTCCATTCGAAGATAAGTTCTGTTATTTGTTTACATTGCAGTGTGTGGTGCGAGTAGTCCTCCCGGCAGGACAAGTGACTGACTATAGTCTTCCTACACCCAGCCTCTCATCGCTTCTGATAAGGTAAGAAGCAGGTCTCGACCTTTGCTGAAGTAATATTGTTCCACACAACTTTTGGTTATATTACACTGTGATGCGAGATAACAAGGTAACACTATTGACAATAAAATGTGGAGGTTTGCTAACCTTAACTTCCCTTTCATTACAGGTAAGTGAAACCACACAGCTCATCGACTGACAAGCATATATACAAGGTACGTGTCTCACTTTTTGTAGTATTAGCCAACCTGTGGGTGAGTTGTCACCCACAGTCTGACATACGGCATAGCCATACTGAGAGTTATTCTCGCTCGGATGACCATTTTTTTAAACCGTCATCAACGTGATCATTAGTGACGAGGCTTCTTTGATGACCCGTGGTTTTTCAAGACCAACTGAGTGGTGTTTCGTCCGAGCTGTGGACACAGAGTTTTAAGTGAGGTGTCGGGGGAGGAGAAAGAATTTATTAAGGTCTATGGTCGGAGCCGTGAACTGTTCACGAGGAACTTCCAGGAGTAATTTCCATGATGAGATGTCTGTGTGAGAGAGCCTCGGGCCACCTTCCCGGTCGTCCTAATGTGCCATATAATCTGGTTGAGAGACTCTCGGGAGCCACACACGGCGGTGATAGACTAATGGTTACCTAATGGTAAGGGAGCTGTAGTGTCGTTGGTTACTGCCTTGTTAACAGTGGAACCGGTAGGAGTGGTTCAAGGCAGTATAATGTATTAGCCTAAGAGTGGTGCTGGGGATTTATAGTAATGTTAATAATGAAATCAGTGTTAGTGGTTCAAGGCAGTCTAGAGTACTGGCTTAGTAACAGTGAATTAGGAGACAAGTCATCGGTAGAACCTGCGAAAGCGGTTCTTGCAGTAGTGTTGTCATGTATACCGACAGTAATATATTGCCAAGATGACAATGGAACCAGTGCTCGAGGTTATCGCAGCTTACTGTATTAGCACAGTTATAAGACAGATTTATAATAACTGGAACCTGTGTGGATGGTTCATGGTGTCTAGTGTGCTGGAACAGTTAGTGACAATGGTTCACAGTGCCGTGTCGACAGTGGTTCACAGTGCCGTGTCGACAGTGGTTCACAGTGCCGTGTCGACAGTGGTTCACAGTGCCGTGTCGACAGTGGTTCACAGTGCCGTGTCGACAGTGGTTCACAGTGCCGTGTCGACAGTGGTTCACAGTGCCGTGTCGACAGTGGTTCACAGTGCCGTGTCGACAGTGGTTCACAGTGCCGTGTCGACAGTGGTTCACAGTGCCGTGTCGACAGTGGTTCACAGTGCCGTGTCGACAGTGGTTCACAGTGCCGTGTCGACAGTGGTTCACAGTGCCGTGTCGACAGTGGTTCACAGTGCCGTGTCGACAGTGGTTCACAGTGCCGTGTCGACAGTGGTTCACAGTGCCGTGTCGACAGTGGTTCACAGTGCCGTGTCGACAGTGGTTCACAGTGCCGTGTCGACAGTGGTTCACAGTGCCGTGTCGACAGTGGTTCACAGTGCCGTGTCGACAGTGGTTCACAGTGCCGTGTCGACAGTGGTTCACAGTGCCGTGTCGACAGTGGTTCACAGTGCCGTGTCGACAGTGGTTCACAGTGCCGTGTCGACAGTGGTTCACAGTGCCGTGTCGACAGTGGTTCACAGTGCCGTGTCGACAGTGGTTCACAGTGCCGTGTCGACAGTGGTTCACAGTGCCGTGTCGACAGTGGTTCACAGTGCCGTGTCGACAGTGGTTCACAGTGCCGTGTCGACAGTGGTTCACAGTGCCGTGTCGACAGTGGTTCACAGTGCCGTGTCGACAGTGGTTCACAGTGCCGTGTCGACAGTGGTTCACAGTGCCGTGTCGACAGTGGTTCACAGTGCCGTGTCGACAGTGGTTCACAGTGCCGTGTCGACAGTGGTTCACAGTGCCGTGTCGACAGTGGTTCACAGTGCCGTGTCGACAGTGGTTCACAGTGCCGTGTCGACAGTGGTTCACAGTGCCGTGTCGACAGTGGTTCACAGTGCCGTGTCGACAGTGGTCACAGTGCCGTGTCGACAGTGGTTCACAGTGCCGTGTCGACAGTGGTTCACAGTGCCGTGTCGACAGTGGTTCACAGTGCCGTGTCGACAGTGGTTCACAGTGCCGTGTCGACAGTGGTTCACAGTGCCGTGTCGACAGTGGTTCACAGTGCCGTGTCGACAGTGGTTCACAGTGCCGTGTCGACAGTGGTTCACAGTGCCGTGTCGACAGTGGTTCACAGTGCCGTGTCGACAGTGGTTCACAGTGCCGTGTCGACAGTGGTTCACAGTGCCGTGTCGACAGTGGTTCACAGTGCCGTGTCGACAGTGGTTCACAGTGCCGTGTCGACAGTGGTTCACAGTGCCGTGTCGACAGTGGTTCACAGTGCCGTGTCGACAGTGGTTCACAGTGCCGTGTCGACAGTGGTTCACAGTGCCGTGTCGACAGTGGTTCACAGTGCCGTGTCGACAGTGGTTCACAGTGCCGTGTCGACAGTGGTTCACAGTGCCGTGTCGACAGTGGTTCACAGTGCCGTGTCGACAGTGGTTCACAGTGCCGTGTCGACAGTGGTTCACAGTGCCGTGTCGACAGTGGTTCACAGTGCCGTGTCGACAGTGGTTCACAGTGCCGTGTCGACAGTGGTTCACAGTGCCGTGTCGACAGTGGTTCACAGTGCCGTGTCGACAGTGGTTCACAGTGCCGTGTCGACAGTGGTTCACAGTGCCGTGTCGACAGTGGTTCACAGTGCCGTGTCGACAGTGGTTCACAGTGCCGTGTCGACAGTGGTTCACAGTGCCGTGTCGACAGTGGTTCACAGTGCCGTGTCGACAGTGGTTCACAGTGCCGTGTCGACAGTGGTTCACAGTGCCGTGTCGACAGTGGTTCACAGTGCCGTGTCGACAGTGGTTCACAGTGCCGTGTCGACAGTGGTTCACAGTGCCGTGTCGACAGTGGTTCACAGTGCCGTGTCGACAGTGGTTCACAGTGCCGTGTCGACAGTGGTTCACAGTGCCGTGTCGACAGTGGTTCACAGTGCCGTGTCGACAGTGGTTCACAGTGCCGTGTCGACAGTGGTTCACAGTGCCGTGTCGACAGTGGTTCACAGTGCCGTGACGACAGTGGTTCACAGTGCCGTGTCGACAGTGGTTCACAGTGCCGTGACGACAGTGGTTCACAGTGCCGTGACGACAGTGGTTCACAGTGCCGTGACGACAGTGGTTCACAGTGCCGTGACGACAGTGGTTCACAGTGCCGTGACGACAGTGGTTCACAGTGCCGTGACGACAGTGGTTCACAGTGCCGTGACGACAGTGGTTCACAGTGCCGTGACGACAGTGGTTCACAGTGCCGTGACGACAGTGGTTCACAGTGCCGTGACGACAGTGGTTCACAGTGCCGTGACGACAGTGGTTCACAGTGCCGTGACGACAGTGGTTCACAGTGCCGTGACGACAGTGGTTCACAGTGCCGTGACGACAGTGGTTCACAGTGCCGTGACGACAGTGGTTCACAGTGCCGTGACGACAGTGGTTCACAGTGCCGTGACGACAGTGGTTCACAGTGCCGTGACGACAGTGGTTCACAGTGCCGTGACGACAGTGGTTCACAGTGCCGTGACGACAGTGGTTCACAGTGCCGTGACGACAGTGGTTCACAGTGCCGTGACGACAGTGGTTCACAGTGCCGTGACGACAGTGGTTCACAGTGCCGTGACGACAGTGGTTCACAGTGCCGTGACGACAGTGGTTCACAGGGCCGTGACGACAGTGGTTCACAGGGCCGTGACGACAGTGGTTCACAGGGCCGTGACGACAGTGGTTCACAGGGCCGTGACGACAGTGGTTCACAGGGCCGTGACGACAGTGGTTCACAGGGCCGTGACGACAGTGGTTCACAGGGCCGTGACGACAGTGGTTCACAGGGCCGTGACGACAGTGGTTCACAGGGCCGTGACGACAGTGGTTCACAGGGCCGTGACGACAGTGGTTCACAGGGCCGTGACGACAGTGGTTCACAGGGCCGTGACGACAGTGGTTCACAGGGCCGTGACGACAGTGGTTCACAGGGCCGTGACGACAGTGGTTCACAGGGCCGTGACGACAGTGGTTCACAGGGCCGTGACGACAGTGGTTCACAGGGCCGTGACGACAGTGGTTCACAGGGCCGTGACGACAGTGGTTCACAGGGCCGTGACGACAGTGGTTCACAGGGCCGTGACGACAGTGGTTCACAGGGCCGTGACGACAGTGGTTCACAGGGCCGTGACGACAGTGGTTCACAGGGCCGTGACGACAGTGGTTCACAGGGCCGTGACGACAGTGGTTCACAGGGCCGTGACGACAGTGGTTCACAGGGCCGTGACGACAGTGGTTCACAGGGCCGTGACGACAGTGGTTCACAGGGCCGTGACGACAGTGGTTCACAGGGCCGTGACGACAGTGGTTCACAGGGCCGTGACGACAGTGGTTCACAGGGCCGTGACGACAGTGGTTCACAGGGCCGTGACGACAGTGGTTCACAGGGCCGTGACGACAGTGGTTCACAGGGCCGTGACGACAGTGGTTCACAGGGCCGTGACGACAGTGGTTCACAGGGCCGTGACGACAGTGGTTCACAGGGCCGTGACGACAGTGGTTCACAGGGCCGTGACGACAGTGGTTCACAGGGCCGTGACGACAGTGGTTCACAGGGCCGTGACGACAGTGGTTCACAGGGCCGTGACGACAGTGGTTCACAGGGCCGTGACGACAGTGGTTCACAGGGCCGTGACGACAGTGGTTCACAGGGCCGTGACGACAGTGGTTCACAGGGCCGTGACGACAGTGGTTCACAGGGCCGTGACGACAGTGGTTCACAGGGCCGTGACGACAGTGGTTCACAGGGCCGTGACGACAGTGGTTCACAGGGCCGTGACGACAGTGGTTCACAGGGCCGTGACGACAGTGGTTCACAGGGCCGTGACGACAGTGGTTCACAGGGCCGTGACGACAGTGGTTCACAGGGCCGTGACGACAGTGGTTCACAGGGCCGTGACGACAGTGGTTCACAGGGCCGTGACGACAGTGGTTCACAGGGCCGTGACGACAGTGGTTCACAGGGCCGTGACGACAGTGGTTCACAGGGCCGTGACGACAGTGGTTCACAGGGCCGTGACGACAGTGGTTCACAGGGCCGTGACGACAGTGGTTCACAGGGCCGTGACGACAGTGGTTCACAGGGCCGTGACGACAGTGGTTCACAGGGCCGTGACGACAGTGGTTCACAGGGCCGTGACGACAGTGGTTCACAGGGCCGTGACGACAGTGGTTCACAGGGCCGTGACGACAGTGGTTCACAGGGCCGTGACGACAGTGGTTCACAGGGCCGTGACGACAGTGGTTCACAGGGCCGTGACGACAGTGGTTCACAGGGCCGTGACGACAGTGGTTCACAGGGCCGTGACGACAGTGGTTCACAGGGCCGTGACGACAGTGGTTCACAGGGCCGTGACGACAGTGGTTCACAGGGCCGTGACGACAGTGGTTCACAGGGCCGTGACGACAGTGGTTCACAGGGCCGTGACGACAGTGGTTCACAGGGCCGTGACGACAGTGGTTCACAGGGCCGTGACGACAGTGGTTCACAGGGCCGTGACGACAGTGGTTCACAGGGCCGTGACGACAGTGGTTCACAGGGCCGTGACGACAGTGGTTCACAGGGCCGTGACGACAGTGGTTCACAGGGCCGTGACGACAGTGGTTCACAGGGCCGTGACGACAGTGGTTCACAGGGCCGTGACGACAGCGGTTCACAGGGCCGTGACGACAGCGGTTCACAGGGCCGTGACGACAGCGGTTCACAGGGCCGTGACGACAGCGGTTCACAGGGCCGTGACGACAGCGGTTTCACAGGGCCGTGACGACAGCGGTTCACAGGGCCGTGACGACAGCGGTTCCGGGCCGTGACGACAGCGTTCACAGGGCCGTGACGACAGCGGTTCACAGGGCCGTGACGACAGCGGTTCACAGGGCCGTGACGACAGCGGTTCACAGGGCCGTGACGACAGCGGTTCACAGGGCCGTGACGACAGCGGTTCACAGG
>WNGS01165751.1:34821660-34839403 GCA_020271785.1 Procambarus virginalis | reverse complement strand
TTAGTAGAAAAACAAATTAAATTAAAAATGTCAAATACGTAAATTCCATACGTTTTTAATTATATTTCACAACTTTTGTTTCAGTCTACGAAAAAATATTTTTTTCCTAGTTTTTACAGAGTAGGAACCCCGAAAACGTCAGGTTCAGCTTTTGCAGTGATTTACAATCCTTGAATAAAAATAGAACATTGGACGATTATGATGGTTCAAATAAATGAATTATTTAAGCATTTAAGGACCGGGAGCCGGTCGGCCGAGCGGACAGCAAGCTGGGCTTGTGATCCTGTGGCGCCTGGGATCGAACCCAGGCGCCGGCGAGAAACAATGGGCAGAGTTTCTTTCACCCTATGCCCTTGTTACCTAGCAGTAAGATAGGTACCTGGGTGTTAGTCAGCTGTCACGGGCTGCTTCCTGTGGGTAGAGGCCTCGTCGAGGACCGGGCAGCGGGGACACTAAAAAGCCCCGAAATCATCTTAAGATAACCTCAAGATAACCAGGGTTGGGTTTGTTGGGGGTGGTGGTGAAACCACGAAATCCCCACAATTGGTAATGCTTTTTGCACCATTCCAGTTAATATTGTGATCGCATAAATTCGTATGTAGATACAATGCAATAGACGTTTGGGCAGTTCTAATACCATAAGCATGTTGTGACAACCGCAATTGTAAGGACTTTCCTGTTTGTCCAAGGTACACAGAATCACAATCATTGCAGAGAATTGAATACACGCAACCTGCTGTATCAGGGGAGATGGAACGGAATTTGATTGAGTCTGCTCTAATCAGTCAGTGTCCAAATCTTCTTAATGTTAGTACTGGAATGTACAAACTTGATCCATTTTTAAGTTATAATATTGCACAACAGTTTAAGAAAAAACTAACTGTTAGAGAGGCTTACAATGTCTCATTATAATTTTATATTTATATATTCATTTTTTGCTTGTTCATGAGGCTTTTCTTTAATCTTTCATCCTTTTTCTCTGACCGCTTAATCCTCTTTGACCATTCCAAGCTAAGCTTTACCTGTCTCTGGTTAATTCTTTCCCTAGGGTTGGGTTGGTCAGGTGTCGGCCTATATATCCTCCCCTTCCCTTCTCCTCTTGTCAGTCTGGTTTGACAAAGGCTTTAACAAGTCGAAACGTTACCTCCTTTCATTTTTCTCTGTGGATTTTCCGCATATTATATATATATATATATATATATATATATATATATATATATATATATATATATATATATATATATTATATAAGTTTATTATTTGTTTATTATATTATATATATGTATATATGTCAGAATGGGAAATGGTTAAAAGGCCAAATAATGAATACCTAAACCAACGTATAGACTGAAAGGCCAACCAGGAGACCTGGTCAGCGATCGGGCCGCGGGGTAATTTATCTCTGAAATCAACGCAAGATAACCGCAAAGCAGCAACATAAATGAACAAAAAAAAAGATTCACATTCGACGCCAAGGTACAAAACACGGGTTCCTCCCCCCCAAGCTGACAGAGACCAAGCCACCAAGAGCATATACTGAAGTCTTCAGTAATTGTCTGGACGAATGCCAACTTCTTTAATGCTGTAATGAATAAATTCCAAACAAAGGATGGGGGTGGATGGAGGGAGGAGAGAATGGGGAAAGTTAGGGATGGGAGGGAGGAAGTGGTTCAGGGGAAGAGTTCCAGTAGGGGGTAAGCAAAGGGTGGCGAAGTGCAGAATTGCATGGGGTGCACATCTATCCATCCTCTCCTCCTCTCCCCATCCACCAATATCTCCCCCTCTCCCCCACCCCCCTCTCAGTTTTAATCCGTTACCCTCCGCGACAAAATTTACCGTCGACCTTCAATGTCTCATGCATGACGGGAGTGAGAAACGCATTTAGATTAGGTCTCACAAGGAAGACCCAAGGTAAGGAAGCGTTTCATTTTGGCCACGATGAGAATTTTGCTTTCTTGAGCCTCCCGGACGCAACCTCCTCTTCAGGGGACTCTTTACAAACTTTATTAATAAACATTAAAACATTGGTGGAAAATGATTAATACTTTTCCCTTTACCACTTTTGTCCAGAGTGTAAAATACGTGACTTGAGTTAATCATTTGTAGCATTTTTTTTTCGTGTCTACAACTTTTGTGATGTGCGGAATGTGTTGTGTCGTGTGGTTTAGAAACTACTTGACAGAGCACAGTTCTTGGCTTATCTGAATAATTTATCCAGATGTACCAGAGTGTGTGCGTGTACTCGTCTAGTTGTGCTTGTTGGGGTTGAGCGTCGGCTCTATGGTCCCGCCTCTCAACTGAACATTCATGTGTGCGTGTTTGCGTGTGTGCATGTTTGCGTGTGTGCGTGTCTGCATGCCTATCATGGCACCTGCCTTTCTGCTGTCCTCATAACCTTTACATGAGTAAAATTTAACGAATAAGTTTCCTCTTCTCGCAAGTGTGAAACAGGTTTGGTACAGATGTGTGAAATGGGCGTGGAAACATATGTCGATGATTAGCTTCTCCACGTGTCCATGCTCAGACTATTAACTGCTTACATAAAATTGTGGCTAGACCCAGAACAGGGTTCACCAAGCGCTTAAAATATGGGGCATCAGTTCCAAATATGCCAAAAATATAAAATTAATGAAAATTAGTTCGATTTCAATCAAACTTTTTTGACGGGTTGTATATGAAAAGGGTTTCATCTGGTCCAAGTCTCAGCATCGTAGCATAAATAGAACATAAGAACATAAGAACAAAGGTAACTGCAGAAGGCCTATTGGCCCATACGAGGCAGCTCCTATTTATAACCACCCAATCCCGCTCATATACATGTCCAACCCAACATAAGAACATAGGAAGGGAGAAAAAAAATATTAATGTCAAAAATTTTCCAAAATGGTCAAAAATTAACATCAAACACAAGTGTCAACTGAAATCCTGTTTATAACTCAGCTATCACAATAGCATATATTACAAAAATATTTATTAGTTTTATAAAAAAAAATTTAAGTTAAAAAAAATCAATTGTATTTTTCTTATTTAATTATCGGACGATTTGAATGAAACTTTTACACCTGACTGGACGTAAGCCTATCTGTAAAAGCGCCAATTTTGGAGGAAATTGGTTGTTGTCAACCTCAACCACAGACGCAGCACCTTAGATTTTAATTTTTAATTATTTATTTTTCAAGTAACATAAACCGAGTCCCTACTCTTTCATTTATATTCAATTTACATGAAACCTACACGTTGTATGTAAACTTTGTCTCTAAAATCTTATGACCGCGTTTTATCCTAAGTTTATTTATTTATTTTATAATAGCAATAAACATGATATATTTGCATAAATTTTTTTGGGGGGGAACTGTGACTATTTGTATTAGTAAAACTAAATATATTTTGGAAATCCGCGGCATCAGATCCTTTATTATATGCTAATATGTCAGAAAAGTGTCATAGAATGATCATATTTGAAACTTGTGGTTGTAGGAACTTACTGAAAATGTGTAATATTCGTTGAAATAAAAAATATAAAATCTTCCTTTCTATTTAGGCTGCAGTACTGAAACTTGGGACAATTGCAGCCCTTTTCATATACAACTTGTCAAAAAAATTGTTGATATTGAACAAAGTCTAAAAAACTAACTCGTGGCCCCTTAAGTCCTCTTACGAAACCTGTTCATCTTCCCTCGATCCCGGCGGCATAGTTTGCATGTATTAAAACAGTTTACGAGCTCTGAAACGTTAAGAGGAGTGGACATGTCAATGATAAATGAATCCATCCCTTATCCTCGCCTGGCTTACTCCCTACCCTCCTCCCCCCCCCTTTTGCTTAGATAAAGTGTCTAGTACCATACTTAGGGTAGTTAACCCAAATACAGAACGCCAAACCATTTTTGGTGGTTTCAATGGCAACCCATAAAAGTCAGACTCGAAATCTGTGTAAAGATTATCGAGTTTGTGAATATTGAATCAGAGAGAAACAACAATTCCATGTGATGGCAGTCAAGCGTAATACGATTAGATAGCTTGCTTGCTTGCTTGCTTGCTTGCTTGCTTGCTTGCTTGCTCGCTGGCTCTTGCTCTCTCTCTCTCGCTCTCTCTCTCCTTTGTCAAAATGTTGGCCAAGCAATTACCATTATCTGAGTTCCAGGAGTCTGCTTCAACCTTTATAAAGCAATAGCTCACTTTGATTATTTAAGCCTTTTTGATGAAATCAGCTTGTTTTTACCTGCAAAGGATAACGCGAAACGTGATTTTCATTTCTAGCCCGATCGAATTAAGCTGTTTTAAAAAGAGTCGAATGTTTTGTGAAGCAAATTTCGGGTGATATCGTTCACAGAATCGCCATAGGTTAAGGAATAGGCACTGTGGGTTTATGATATAATTAAGAGCATCGAGAATTATCCTACCTTGATGCACTAATTACAATTTTTAATGTACAATTTAAGCAATTGTACTTTTAACCGTGTGAGGAGAGACGGCCGCTTAAGCATGTCTAAAGAACTACCTCACTTAAAGCAATATTTATCGGTGATCATATATCAGATTTTAACCAAATTTATATATATTATTTATCCATATTTATATGTCTATTAATTATATATCTCTTATATCTATAAGAATATAGGTTGGAATGTAGGTTAGTCAACACTCCCTGTCCAGGTCAACATTCCCTGTCCAGGTCAACATTCCCTGTCCAGGTCAACATTCCCGGTCCAGGTCAACATTCACGGTCCAGGTCAACATTCACGGTCCAGGTCAACATTCACGGTCCAGGTCAACATTCACGGTCCAGGTCAACATTCACGGTCCAGGTCAACATTCACGGTCCAGGTCAACATTCACGGTCCAGGTCAACATTCCTTTTAAGTATTTTTGCTTTTCACTGTAGTGTTATTAGACAAACAGATCCATCTTGAGTATTATTATTTTATTATTTGTGGCATATACGACAAATATTTTATGAGAAATCTGTTTGGCATAAAATGTCACAGTTTACCCAAACCTTAATATTATTAAGACATAGATAAGATTATAAGAGAATAAGATAGATAAGAGGATAGATAAGATTCTCAGTATCTCAATTGGGATATTGAGAAAACCAATTCTTGGGATTCTCAATATCCCAAAAATTGTCTAGGAATATTTTTATGAGCATTTTTATACTTGGTCATTTGTTTCAAAATGAGATTCACTGTCGTGATTTGCTGGAAAAAAATAGCCATGGGTATTGAGCCACTCAAAACTTAGGTTGATGATATGCATCACTTTCTTACGCTAATTTGCGTAACAAAAGATGAAGTGATTTTTGTCGTTGTTAGCATATTCTTTAACATCTATTCTAAAAAAATTACTAAGAGATACGACACAGTACCTCAACCATACAGCAGCAGCACCGCCACAGACTGAAGTAATTCGATATTCACTAGACACCCAACCACAACTTCCTCCAACTGGTCCTTCTCACCCTTTGCCATAGCGCAACTCGTCCTCGCAAATTCGTATAGTCAATATTGACTTATTAAATATGTGCATAGGTGACATACTAAACATAATAGTTTCCCTTGAAAAGCTTCATAGAAAACACCGACCTTACCTAACCTACTTAGTATGTTAAGATAAGCATCTTATAGCTCCGTAATTATAATTATTACCTAACCTATACCTATAATAGGTTAAGTAGCAATTGTAATTACGAAGCTATAAGATGCTTATTTTAACATACTAAGTAGGTTAGGTAAGGTCGGTGTTTTCTATGAAGCTTTTCAAGGGGAAACTATTATGTTTAGTATGTCACCTATGCATGTAACTAATAAGTCAATATTGACTATACGAATTTGCGAGGACGGGTTGCATAGCGAGGGGATATGAGTTTACGTTTGTTCATTCATTCTCAATGTACTTTATGAATTTCGTACCAAGCAGAGTCTGAAAACGAAGGTTCGAGCTATAACAGTCATTTCTGGTCTCTGGTTCTTTCAATCTTTCAATTTCGTTCGGTATTTGATTTTCTCGTTAACTGTTGCGAAAACCATTTACCAACTACATACACAAATCATCGCCGATGCAATAAACAAAAATACACGTGTCAGAATTAATTTATGATTTATATACAGCTATATGGAGGAATATATTTCCCAGAGGCCTGTGAAGGGAAATGATTGCTGACGCACCAGCGATCAACTCCCCCGCACAGTTCAATTCCCCAAATTCCAAAGGGGGACCTCAACACCACTGAGGGCGGGAAAAAACACGATTTTTGGCGTCCTATAAAAGATGTTTCATCTATATGTGAGTTTGTATACGTTTATATATGCTCAATTCTTACCTTATACAGGACATTCGCTCATCCACTCTCTGCAATGAGTGTTCATACTTAATACGACTAGAATTGCAACCCTGTTCATGCAACAACACTAACTGCGGAGGGGAATTGTTCGGACACGAGTTTCGTCAGGCTGATTCGTCAACAGCCGCTGAAAAACGTTATACTATAAAGCATTATTTCTTACTCTTCAGAGACTCGCACGCACGATTGGGACACAAAAATGGCCGCCTAGTTAGCTTTTCGTGGTGGGTGGGAGGTTAGAAAACAATGACAAATTACTTTGGTTGTTAAAGAAGTTTATGATCTCTTTCACTAACAACGTAGATCATTATATTCCCCATCCCTAAGGTCAAGCGATATTTCAAGGAACCTTCTTTGCGATTTAGAGATGAAGAATAATATATTTAGCGTGTTATAAGAAAGGTACGCCAGCCCGCCAGGCAGGCCAGCACGCCAGGCAGGGCCACCAAGCCAGGCAGGGCCACCAAGCCAGGCAGGGCCACCAAGCCAGGCAGGCCACCAAGCCAGGCAGGGCCACCAAGCCAGGCAGGGCCACCAAGCCAGGCAAGGCCACCAAGCCAGGCATGGCCACCAAGCCAGGCAAGGCCACCAAGCCAGGCATGGCCACCAAGCCAGGCAAGGCCACCAAGCCAGGCAAGGCCACCAAGCCAGGCATGGCCACCAAGCCAGGCAAGGCCACCAAGCCAGGCAAGGCCACCAAGCCAGGCAAGGCCACCAAGCCAGGCATGGCCACCAAGCCAGGCATGGCCACCAAGCCAGGCATGGCCACCAAGCCAGGCATGGCCACCAAGCCAGGCATGGCCACCAAGCCAGGCATAGCCACCAAGCCAGGCATGGCCACCAAGCCAGGCATAGCCACCAAGCCAGGCATGGCCACCAAGCCAGGCATGGCCACCAAGCCAGGCATGGCCACCAAGCCAGGCATGGCCACCAAGCCAGGCATGGCCACCAAGCCAGGCATGGCCACCAAGCCAGGCATGGCCACCAAGCCAGGCATGGCCACCAAGCCAGGCAAGGCCACCAAGCCAGCCAGCCAGACAGAGCAAGCCATCACAAACCAGGTAAACATACAGACAGGAAGGACTACAAGCCAGCAAAGACAGGCTTGCCACTTACTGCTGGCCACTGGTGGGCGGCATCATGAATTAAGCGCGAGTAGCATACCCCAAGCTGTGATAAAGTTTAATGCTCACATTATTTATAACAAATGACTTGGCACTGGCACTAATTACATGATTTAAGACTGGCAATAAACCAGTGGTACCACGCGTCCAATTTTCAGAGCAATCGAGTACTACAAATTCTCCCGAAGCGAACGTAATGGTTGTTATTGGTCTGTTTATTAGTTGGTGGTGTACCCGGAAGTTCCCGGGTCTCACACCCTACCCTTCCCTAACCAACTTATTGTCTCCAAACATATTCCGTCTCCTTCCCCTGTCGACCTGTCTCCGTCTCTCTCATTCTCCCTTTTCCACCCTCACCCCTCCCCCTCTCCTTCTCCCTCTCTCTCTCTCCGACGATGAGTCACAATAACGTGGCTGCGGAGCTGCCATCCAACACCGTAATTTACATGACTTGATAATGGTCCTGTAGGGACCGAAATGTCGGGTCTTCATTTTCATTAGTGTGGGTTGGATATCATGCCCCCTCTCCCCTTACCCCCGTCCCTGCCCCCTACCAACACACCCTCACCCCTCATCTCTCTTAGGAAAGTGAGGAAATCTAGGGACTCATAGACCCATATTATCAATTGGGAGGGGGTAGGGTGGTGATATTTTTCGGCCCGTCCTCCCTCTCAGTGGGAGCTGCAAGACCGACTCTGGCCATCCTATGTAGGTCCTGTACCCAAAACCATTCACTCTGTAAAGTTGGGCAAGAATAGCCCCCGCAAGTGTCCTAGCCTCCAACCTTGGACAGATACTCTCTCTTATTGATACGGATTAATATTGAAAGGGGAGTACCACCTCTGGCTGGAAGAAGGGGACCCGTAGCCTCGGAGAAAAGCACACATAACGCATTAAAGGAGATTTTTAGAGATCCCCTTCAATGCAGTTTCCATGTTTTGTCCTACTCTCTCCTACTCCTCCCTCCCCTGTTTAACCACTTGGGCTGGACGGTAGACAGACGGTCTGGCTTCATGCAGGTCCGCGTTCAATCCTCGACCGTCCGAGTGGTTGGAAACCATTCCTTCCCTTCCCGCCCCATCCCCCCTTCCTTTTTGCGTTATTATTAATATTTAATAATTTCTCGTTTTGTCGGGGACAGAAAGCCTGTGTTCATGCATACTTCAGGGTTCTATCGAGGTCCTCCCCCCCCCCCCAAGGTCGAGCTACTATTCCTTTCCTGGACACAAACTCCACAACATCTGCCAAACTCCAGGGTTACCTATTTACTCATAAGTGAACGGAGGCATTTGGTGAATGGAAATTTGCCCAACTATACCTGTCCCGCCCGGGACTCGAACCCGGGATCCCCGAATGTAAATTGAGAACTAAACCAACTGTACTACAAGACCCAATTGATCCTTGTGGAATAATCAGTTAGTCGAGTTCTGCATGACATGCACTCAATGACATGCACTTAATAACATGTACTCTAGCACGTATCTATTACAACGCTTCAATTGTGGCCACAGGAGAGTGGCTATGTACAGCACCGCCTGGCCACAAGGATACCTGTATCGGACACAGTCTAGCCATAATGACACTTGAATCTGACATACCCTGGCACATACTGCCCACGTATACTGGAAACACGACTCATTAAACCCATTTGACAGCTCACGGGATAGACTCGCTATACCACAAGAAGCCACCAGAGAGGACACTTTCACCATCTTCTACACCCAGCTGAACACACTCCAGCTGGGAGTGTGTTGCTCGAGCTTCTACACCCAGCTGAACACACTCCAGTCTACTACTAGACACTTCTACCTTTGACCACTTGCACACTGATCCTAGAAAATCTTTTTGGAGATTTTGGATTTTAAGACATTTTGCGCAAACATGAATCTTATCTCTGCGTTGTTTTCTTGCAGAGGACGATGCAGAATAGTTTGTTAATTTGCATTTATATATAAATTCGAAAATGGCATCATTTCATTAATTAGTATCATCTATGTTTTGTTTTTGGCACACCTTGTTCGTATACATTGATCTAACACCTCTTTCACTTTCCTGCATCACCTCTCTTCATCTACTTACCTCTCTAATTCCTCCCTTCATTCTGTACTCCCTTCATATCTCAAATACACATCCACTCACCTTCCTTCTCTTTCCTCCCATGCATTCCTCTTCCTCTACATCCCCCTTTCCCACATTACCCTCCATTTCACATTTTCTTACCCCTCCTTTATCACCGTCTCCCTTCCCATCTGTTCGTATAAAATATATAAATATACATTCTGGCTCACGTACAATCGTGCAGCTCTGAACATAAACTGCATTTTTCGCCGATAAATTCCATGTATTTCCTGAAAATAAGGCCCTGGAATATGTTCTCAGGCGAGTGAATAGTCAATGATCTGTCATATATTATGCGCCGGAAAACTCCTCAGGGAAGATCGAGAATTCATTTCCTTGGGAAAATTACAAGGCTGTTTTCCTGGCATTCCTTTCTTAGTTTTCTTTCTTTAATAAAGTTTCTCAAGAGGATAAGTCATGTGTAATATGGAAATTCATTGGTATTTGAGGAAGAAAAATACCCGATTTGCACAAAAAAAATATTAATACGTATTACTCTCTAAAGTTTCATTTTATGTCTAAAAATTGTATGCTGCAGCTTGAAATGCTATGGAAACATTTTGGAGATAAGGAAACTAACAATTAGTTTCTGATAGGCACTAAAGCGTTTATAAACACTATTTTGCCTCTTGACGAGCAGTTCTCTGGTAACGATATTCAATCCCTCCCTAACCCCCTCCCAACACATCCAGTGAATACCAATTTTTTAAAATAAATTATTTAGCCCAGTTACAATTAATATTAATTATTATACAATCATAGATCCAAAAACCATAAATATTGCTGAATAAATGCAAATTCGTTAAGTGTAAAAACTAAAATCAGTAGTATTTACATCAACAATTTTCTTAAATTTTCAGTAAAAAGTTAGTAGTTATATTGATACTTCTACATAGCGCGCACCACACTCCAATCTTCCCTCTGACGATCCTCAACCGAAGCTTGAGACATGCGCGTACTTGGACAAGTAATCCACGACGAATAAATAGCAAAAGCAATATTACAACAGATTCAGCTTGAAAACTATTTAGGGAGAAGCAGAATGGTTCCTCGAGGCAAAATTACCACATCATTTTAGATTTATCTATGGGAATGTATATCTAAAAAGTTAAGAAACTCCCTTGGAGAAATCATAAATGAAGTAGAAGCCGAACTTTAAAACTTGAGAGGGAGTGTAGAGAAGGAAGGTGTTAGCCAGACACGGAATTTCACATAAATTGCAACTAACATTGAGAACAATAAATGTGGTAAACAAAAATGCCAGTAACCGCTTGGAGTATACTAGTGGAAATAAAAAATTGAAAAAATCAAAGGGACGAAGACATGATAATCTCGCATTCAATAAAAAAGGGGGTTTACGCGAAAATGAGCGAATTCCTTTGAGTACTACAGTACTGGAACTAAGAAACCGGATAGTCCAGTACATGTCGAAGCAAGTAAGCTGAAAATGCACAGAAGCCCAATTATATATATCCCAAGAAATACGTAGGTAAAAAGCAACAAACTCTACGGTTTTTGCAGGTTTTTCTTGAACTAAAAAGGAAACGTTACAGAGCAATGAGAGCGCTGACAAGGTACTGTGTAAAACCACTTACGATAATATTTCCGTAGCTGCTAAATAATTGCTCCTGGTTGACAGGATATTTTATTTTAATAGCTACCATTATTCTGTGACCTTGTCAGCAGTGAGAGCGTATCATAAATATTTTAATAATGAAGTAGTGGTAATATATTCAGAAAACTGTTCTAATCAGGAAGATGTTCTGCACAAGTAATTTTTGTTCTTCTCTTTATTAAATTATATTCAATATAAAGATCATATATACATCAATTTACAAAGGAAAATACTACATTATATATAATTTATATAATTCTTAGTAAACCAACGTTTCATATCATCACAGAGCGTAAACCTTAAATGTTATACTTGAGCCTTTCTTGTAAGAAAAATATTTTTGTCCACTGAGTAACCCTCTTGCCTGCCTATCCACACACAAAATGTAATCAGAAAGTAGCATAATTATTGTATTCTTAATTTTCTTGCATTTTATGTCAATATGAAACATTAAAAACCTAATTAATTCAACTAATGCTTGGTCCACATAAAGCTTTAAGTCTGTGATCCAGTTTACAAGAACAACTTTTTGCTTACAAAAATGAAATATATGCATAGTCTCCTCAATTTCAGTACATTGGTCACACTTATTGTTGTACCTTACTCCCAACATCAACAACTTTGTCACACGTAATTTGAAATAATAAGTAGAGACCATAAAAATATTCAGCAGTTCGGGAGCAGAAAGTTTACACTTCTCGATCATGACTACTAATGCCAAGGTACTCTGCTCCCTCACCAAATCTCTTCAGTTAATATTTTAATTCTATTAGATTTTTGGAACTAATCTATTTAAATTGTTTTTAAGCAACAGATTAGTCCCTAGTTATTACCTTAAATACTAAATATACCTATCTAAATTTTAGAGAGTTTTATTTAATATATTTAGCAAATTAACTATTGTTTTACTGAACACTATTTCCACTCATTTCATTTCACGGTACGTTTACCGTTCACGTTACAATAAAAAAAATACTTTAATGAGTTCAGCTTCATGTAAATTAGGTGTTTTATAGACTTGAGAAATTTACAATCGTCATTTGCCATTACGGCGTTGAACTTCAAATTGGTGAGGTTGAGTGGCAACCACCGGCCGGGTGTCTCTGCTCCTGGCTAGTGTTTATGTTGGATGATTGCTGGTTGCCCTGCTGGTGGTGGCTTGCCACTGACAGGGTGACGTTTGGATTTGCCATGGGCACTTCTCAGCCTCCAGTGAAGAGGACTTTGTCAGCAGGTCTTGCGGTTACAGTGCCGGTGGACTATCTGTTGGTTGGTGTCGCCCTGGTGGACGTGCTACATGTGCAGCTGTCGGGCTTACTGGGCGTCCAGCTGCTTCAGGGCCACCGTGCTGTGGTCGAGTTCCACCACCGGGCTGCCTCTCAGGCGTTTCTCGAGTGGTGTGAGGGGCGCTTTTACCACTCTCCCTGATACCGCCGGTTCTGTTAAAGTGGTGAATCTTAGTGTCGCCTTTATCTATGTGGAGGTGCATGGTGCCCCCTTTGAATTTCAGGATGATCTTTTAACCTCCCGTTTTGAACGGTTTGGGACTGTGTTAAGTGCTCGGTGGAACAAGGTCGTTGCCGGGCAATGTGCTGGTATGCTTGACGGCACCCGCACCCTGACGATGTCGCTGAAGTGTAGTGTACCGTCATCGATGTCCGTGTTGGGTTACATGTTCCACTGCCTGTATCGGGGTCAACCGCGCACCTGTTATCGGTGTGGTCACGAGGGTCATCTGGCTGCAGCGTGCGACGTGGGAGCGACTGGTCGGGTGCATATTTTTCGTGTGAGGATTTTCCGCCCGTTCGGACGGGGGCGGAAAATCCTCCGCACTAGATGTTGCGTTCGGACGATTCTGAGGACGGAGTGGGTACTGTGCCTGAGGCGCCTGATTGCCTGTCTGCTGCTCCGACTGTTGAGGCGCGTTCTACTGCTTGTGCGACACGTCCGGTAACTGCTGTGGTCCCTGGGGTTGTTGAGCCGGTGTGTATTTACCTAGTTGTGCTTGCAGGGGTTGAGCTCTGCTCTTTCGGCCCGCCTCTCAACTGTCAATCAACTGTGTCTAACTACTACTACTATTTTTTTCACATCACACATACACCCCAGGAAGCGGCCAGTGACAGCTGACTAACTCCCAGGTACCTATTTACTGCTAGGTAACAGGGACATAGGGTGAAAGAAACTCTGTCCAATGTTTCTCGCCGGCGCCCGGGATCGAACCTGGAACCACAGGATCACATGTCCAGCGTGCTGTCCGCTCGGCCGGCCGGCCCCCCTGTGTATGTGTGTCGCGCTGTCGCCTGCGCCGCGTGTAGTGGAGGATGTCCTAGTGGAGGTCCATGCCCCGCCCCCGCCTGTGGATGTGGTCCCGGCTCCTGGGGGCGCGGGTTATTCTGTTTTGGAGGTGGTGCTTCGGCCGGGGGAGGTGGCTGCCATGCCTGTGTGCCTCGACGACTGTCGTTCTGATGCTTCTATCCCTTTGTAGAAACGTGCGCGCAAGTGTTCCGAGGCTCTTTCCCTAGATGACGTCGAGAGTGTGGGTGATGTGGCCTTTGTGGATTCTTCCGACGGTATAGGTGTGGACCATGTTGATGTGGTGATGGTGGCCGTGCCTGTGGAGGGGCCTGGTAGCAGTGGTGTGGTGCGGCCTGTCTCGAAACGATCGCAGAGGGCTCGGAGTGTCTCCCAACTTCGTGGTGTGCCTTGGGAGGAGGTGGGGGAGTATGGTGCTCCAAAGTCTCCCGGCGTTGGTGGCGAGGCTGTGAGGGGGGCTCCGAGTTGTTTCTTGTGGCCCCCCCCCCCCCTGCGCCTCCTGCTGTTGAATTCCCGCAGTGGGGGTTTGCCCCTGGTGATCGGGACCTCGTCATGGTGCTGAAGAAGGATGTGCGCCGGGGGGGGGGGAGGCCTCGGCTCCTGTACCCAGTGGTGGGGGTCAATGCCGCGCCTGCGTCCCCTGGGGTTCCCCCTCCTTCGTTGCCCCGGTCTGGGGGAAGCCTAGTCCAGACTGCCGGGGTCGTGACCTGTGAGAGTCGGGTGTTGGGCTTTTCTCGGGATGCCTGGGTGCTTCCGATCCCGCGGTGCTCCTCCACTATCTGGATGCCGCGGGTGAAGTAGTTTGTTTAACGGGTGTTGTATAGGATGCCTCCGTCGTCGACGGCGCCGCCTGATGGCCGAGCGTCCTCTGCCCACTAACTGTTGTGGGAAGCGTACTGCTTGCACTTTACGATGCGGGAGTTCCTTCGTAAATACTAGTCGACGTCATGGACACAACGTGCCGCCCTCCGGTGCGGCATGTCTCCCTCTCCTATCCACCTCTATTTTCGTCGCCGCTCCTTTGTCTACGGCTCCTTGCAACTTTTGACCCTTATCATTTTCCACATACGCATGTCTCGTAACATCTGTCCTGGTGCAGTCATAGTAAGGATACGCCTTTCGTGCAAATTGCACCTACTCTCAAGAAGAAGAACTACTTCAAATTAGGAGATAAGCTCGATAGTACCCGTTTAATTAGTTTATTTATATCATTAAATACGACCCACCAGTCACAAGCCCGCCCTCCTCTCCTGGGGCAAGAAAACAAAAGCCACCACCACAAAAGATGGGAATTTGTGGGGTTTAAAGACAAGCCCGACGTGGATCCCCACCAGCTGGACCTTTCACTCTAAACTGCACCACAAGGTGCACGTACAACCTTGACTGTCTTACATACACAAGTCCAGATGCTTATTAAAAGGCGTCTAAGAAAACTTACATGCCACTCAGATGACTGCCTGCCATCACAGTACTTTTCATAGTACCCTTCGTCAGGGGGCGTGAACAATTAGACCACCTACCTCTTGTCCTCCAGGACAGGAAGCAGAAAATAAGTCTCATACAATATGAACGATTTTTTGTAATTTACTATATCAATAATATTAATTAATCCTGGAGCGTGAAAACAAGTCAAAATATTCTAAAAATATTAACTGAAGTGTTCACTCTACGGGCTGAGTCTTCCTTGTAGCCTCCTCACACAGTCAATACTGATAAACGCAAACAGTGTAACCAGCCCATTCCACACTGTTCCTTCATGGCTGCTGAAACACACTCTCGAACACTGACAATAATGACACTGTCAACACAAGCATAACAATAATATAATGGTCAATACAATCAAATAGAATATGCCTAAGCATTTATCCAACAGCAGCACCTCCACACGAAATATTTACACATTTTATACTATACTATTTATTAGTTATTATATAGTAATAGCGAGTATATCTGCAATATACTCTAGTTGTGTCTTCCACGCACTGCACTCGCTTGTAATTATTGACTTGGATATTATAATCGAGTACTGGCAAATAAGATTGACAGTTACTGGTCACAATTGTTGGAAATAGACATCAGTAACACTACTGATATTCAGGTTCAATATCTCGATCAATATTCCACAAATTAAAATAGCAACTCCGCCTTCAATTTTAGCTTTGAGCTTTTCTCCTCCTAGAGCATCAATTTAATGTTATCGCTTCGCTAAAGGTCAGTATATACAAGAGAATCAATAGCATTTAAAAAGTCTTCTAAACTGACGGTTTCATATAAAACAATCATCCTAACGGGTAACCATTCCCGCTGGAGCCTCGATAACCACCAGGATAACCATTTGCTTCCCCATGGCGTCCGCAGTAGTTTGACTGTCCCAACCACTCCCTGCACGGTCCAGCTCCAGCTCCTGGTCCACTAGGTCACTGATCAACACACTTATCCTGGGATTTTGGCTCGCTCAGACCTCCATCAAACACAGATACTCCATCCTCCTGATATTATAGTACTTTTTTAGTATTGGGTCCAGAGTACCAATATGTACAGCTGCAGTAAGCCACTTTGTACTTTTTTATAGGATCCGGAAAAAAAAATCTTGCTCCCTACACAATCGACTTGATAATGGTCCAGGTCG
Organism: Procambarus virginalis; assembly: GCA_020271785.1. NCBI lineage: Eukaryota > Metazoa > Arthropoda > Malacostraca > Decapoda > Cambaridae > Procambarus > Procambarus virginalis. The sequence goes on along the minus strand of WNGS01165751.1, from coordinate 34,823,264 downwards.
GATCGAAACGTCGTCGTCTCATCTTCTTGTGTGTGGTTTAGTCTACATAAAAATCAAACTTAAATATTCCTAGGTATATTTAAGTATAGTATAGCATATATGTATATTCCATATTAGGCCAACGATAGCAGATATTAGGCCAAGGATTGCTTAGAGGGTTTAGGTAAGGTCTTATATTTATGTTGCTATTGAAGCGGTTTCCGATTGTCCAAATTCAGTACTACAAAAAGTCAACTTTCTGGTGGTCCATCACGACATATTGGTGCATTCGATCACATAGTTATCCAAGTACTTTCATGTTAGGAGGATGAGCTGCAACAGTACAATTCTTGATTATCTTAACTGCTCCTGCGCCTAGGCCTCTTCGCTGCCTTCACGCTGGCTCCATTGTTATGGCGCAGTGAACCACTGTTATGGCACTGAACTATTGTCACTGTAGCTGCTCCAGGACTCCAGACACCATGAACCATCCACACAGGTTCCAGTTATTATAATCTCTGTCTTATAACTGTGCTAATACAGTAAGCTGCGATAACCTCGAGCACTGGTTCCATTGTCATCTTGGCAATATATTACTGTCGGTATACGTGACAACACTTTGAAATTCAAGAACCGCTTTCACAGGTTCTACCGATGACTTGCCTCCTAATTCACTGTTACTAGCCAGTACTCTCGACTGCCTTGAACCACTAACACTGATTCCATTATTAACTTGATTCTATAAATCCCCATCACCACTATTTGGCTAATACCTTATACTGCCTTGAACCACTCCTACCGGTTCCACTGTTAACAAGGCAGTTAACCAACGACACTACAGCTCCCTTACCATTAGGTAACCATTAGTCTCTCACCGCCGTGTGTGGCTCCCGAGAGTCTCTCAACCAGATTATATTGGCACATTAGGACGACCGGGAAGGTGGCCCGAGGCTCTCTCACGCACATCATGGACATTACTGCTGGAAGTTCCTCATGAAATAGTTCACGGCTCCGACCGTAGACCTTAATAAATTCTTTCTCCTTCCCCCGACACCTCACTTAAAACTCTGTGTCCACAGGTCAGACGAAACACCATTCAGTTGGTCTTGAAAAACCACGCCATCAAAAGAAGCCTCGTCACTAATGTTCACATTGATGACGGCAACTTGTAATAAAGTTGGTACATCTTGCTTACATGTTTATGACGTATTAGAAACGTTGTTGCAACTTGATATATTGGTTGTTATAACTGGTTAGGAGGTGTCACAACTGTTCGGAACGTTGTACCTAACTGTCCTATTAGTGGGGCGATGTTGCGGCGATGCATTATAATTCATTGTTTAAATTGAACGATAAATAATTTTTCCTTAGAAAATTTAAGGCAGAGATAGTATAAAGCTTGCTAGTTCTTCTTTATCTAATAATATTATCATATTTATATGTGTCTAGGCCGCTAATCATGAGGCAAGACTGCATACGAGCTTATGGCATGACGGCATAACTACACGACTATACCCAAGGAATATTTATATTAAAACGATGATATAATGTTAGCTGAAATACAGAATGATCGGTGCTCTTTCTCAGTCACAAAACCTATACATTCTTCAATGTGAATCACCCAA
>WNGS01165751.1:34798804-34809953 GCA_020271785.1 Procambarus virginalis | reverse complement strand
TACGGCATAATCATACTGAGAATTATTCTCGCTCGGATGACCATATTTTTAACTATCAAGCGGAAAAATAGAGACAGTTTCGGTTTGTGTTTCCAGGGAATGCATTGATCCACCTGCAACAGTCGCCTCCACTCTAATGGTACAGTACACGGTACAAACTACACGACGATATCCAACGAATATTGATATTAAAACGAAGACATAATGTGAACCGAAATACAGAATGATCGGTGCTCTTTCTCGGTCACAAAACCTATACATGTGCCAATGTGAATCACCAATTCCTGTTAAAATACATTGTAGAATTGATAGAAAATATACCCATTGATAAATGCGACTGCCAGAAAGATGTAATATAATTCCAAATTATTTAATTCGGCATCGTAATTATACATAGAGGTCCCGGTATACATATACGGTATATGTATACGAGGTATAAATTGGTCCCGAACTGAGAAGCACTCTTTTTACAGACAGACAAGTCTCCGTGACTAACTTGTAGGCTGCTCTCTGCTTTAACAATGGGGAAGGGGACTATCAGTATAAAGCCCCAAGTCATTACGACTATATAGCACTTGAAGGGGTCAGGATAAGGATTTGGATGGGACGGGGGGAAAGGAATGGTGCCCCAACCACTTGTAACACAGATGCAGCTTTGTTTCATTCCTCGCGCATGGACGTAGCCAACAGAAAGGCCCCTCGTGGGGTCAATCAAAAGAATTCCTTAAATATATTTAAGTGCAAGACGATCAACTGGATGGAAAGATCAGAAATTCACTACACATGGTTTTTCGCCTCGGGAATTCATTATCCTTAACTGGCAAAACATTTCCATTTTCTAGGAATTCGACAAATTTTAATCTTTCTTATTTCAATATTTTTCACCATGACACTCTTAAGGTAACTGGTACTTTGTTTTAAGGTCTTCTCTGTTCAAAAAAAGTATCAAAACATGCATTTTTGCATATCATTATCTATATTCTGTATTATGAAAAAAATAAAAATTCTATGTAATCAGTGCCAAACATTTCACGTTCACAACTTCATGAAGGCTGCGATAGGATGTGACGCCAACCGTGTCAATCAGTCCTACCACACCCCCCACCCAACAGTCACCCTGCAAAGTTTAATGAGACTAACCTTAAGCATCTGGCTACCAGCCTTGGACAAACATACTAATTATATAATATATTGTGGTATATAAAAGTACAATTGAAAATTATTTTATTAAAAACCTTTTCACATTCATTAAAACAGTTAAGCGCGACTGAAGGTGGTGGTGAGCGAGGAGTCTATTGGCCTGTCTCTCACATGTCAGTATGGAAGTGAAGGGATGGAGAGAATGCTTGGGAAAGAGAGGGAGGGAGGGAGGGAAGGGAAGGGGAGGGAGGGAAGGAAAGTGAGGGAAGGTGGGGAAAGAGGTAAGTATACATATCCGTCATAATACATAGTCCATGACGTTTCACAGTATGTTATTAAAAGTAATATACTGTAAAATGTGTAATTTTACACATTTACTACACTTTAAGACACTTAACGTATTTAAGACACTTTAAAAAGTGTCTCAAAAACGTAGGGAGCTCGCTCGCCTATAGTTAGGGCGAGGCTGAGGTATATTTATACATATATCTAAATGTTATTAAATAAACTCTGAAAGGTATCTCGCCACCCTATTATTATTATTATTATTGGGAGCCGGCCGGCCGAGCTAACAGCACGCTGGACTTGTGATCCTGTGGTCCCGGGTTCAATCCCGGGCGCCGGCGAGAAACAATTGGCAGAGTTTCTTTCACCCTTATGCCCCTGTTACCTAGCAGTAAAATAGGTACCTGGGTGTTAGCTGCACGGGCTGCTTCCTGGGGGTGGAGGCCTGGTCGAGGACCGGGCCACGGGGACACTAAAAGCCCCGAAATCATCAAGATAACCTTAAGAAGATAACCCTTCTCTTTCCCCTGGGCAGCCGAGTAAAACTCTGGCAGTCAGACACTGACGTTCCCTGGAAGAACGTTCCCTGGAAGAACGTTCCCTGGAAGAACGTTCCCTGGAAGAACGTTCCCTGGAAGAACGTTCCCTGGAAGTTTCTTTACGTTTCACTGAAGTACGTTCAGTGAAACACATGACGGGTGGAAGCCTTAACCTAACTGTAAACTGTACAGGAGAGCGTAACAGTCATACCCTAAATAAACAGTCGTCAAGAGACGTAAAGATACACGTAGCCACGTAGAGATGCCGAGATGAACTTATTCGCCAAAACAGCAGCAAAAACGGAGTAGTTTAGTGGAGAATCGAGACAAACTTATGAGTTTAAGATAAATTACAGACATGGGGAATGCGGCGACGTAACGTTATTGAGCTTTGGGGGGAGGAGAAAGAGGCTTAGGAGCTAACGCTCACCTCAGCAAACACATCTAAGAGAGGTCCAAGTGACACACATTAGGATTAAGGATAGACTAACTCCGGATTCTAGCACGGACTCACTCCGGAAGGATGCCATAGTGTACTGGACAGAGAGAGAGAGAGAGAGAGAGAGACAAAGACACTCACATTTGTATTGACTCACAGCCGTTACATATTCCTCGCCCACCACAACAGTGTCACCTGTCTGAATCCTGCTGATGCTGCCTCTCGTTCTATTAATTACTACTGCTTCTCGTCCTTCCAGCTGCTGCTTCTGCTGTTGTCCATGTGCTGCTTATTGTAGTTTATTTTTCAGCTTAATGTTCCGCCTTCTGAAGTCAAACAGCCACAACACGGCTTTGCATTAATAGCGACCATCAGACCGTCATAAGAGCGTGCTGAGAACTCTCCTGCGAGGTTTTACAAGAGAACGCGCAAGACTGTAATACTAACGGGTTGGAAACTGTTGGCTCGTGAGATCGGTGGCAAATATGCTTTGGAGATGTCACAGACGGGGAATGGAGAGGAAAGAAGGGAGAGTGTGGGGTCAAGAGTTAAGGAAAGAGGGCAGACTGATGGTCACACAAAGGTACATAGATATACAGTCTACATAAGCCCTATTTAAGAGTTTAATTACACGAGGTTAATCGTATGTTATCACATTCCTACTGAAGCTGACAAAGCCATCGCTACAACTATTTTTGACTACCAGGAACACTGAATACAACTTCAGCTTGTTCAGACCACTTTAACAAGCACAAGGGTTGGTTAACTGACTCAACGAGCACATGGGCTACTTAACTTCCTCAGCAAGCAGTTCACAGAGACCCAGTTCACAGAGACCCAGTTCACAGAGACCCAGTTCACAGAGACCCAGTTCACAGAGACCCAGTTCACAGAGACGCAGTTCACAGAGACGCAGTTCACAGAGACGCAGTTCACAGAGACGCAGTTCACAGAGACCCAGTTCACAGAGACCCAGTTCACAGAGACCCAGTTCACAGAGACCCAGTTCACAGAGACCCAGTTCACAGAGACGCAGTTCACAGAGACGCAGTTCACAGCCTAATAGTCAGTCCTTTTGCTGAAACAACTTACCACAGAACAATATTTTTAATTAGAAGTCAAATGGAATCATTTATGATATCAAAAATTTAAATGTTACCGATAGCCGGTATCTCACAACGACGGCAAGAGAGAGAAGATCGTCTGAGAAAAGATCGCCTCTGAAGATTTAATACATTCTTTACTCCTCAAGATCGCTTCAAAATTCCACTATTCAGAAGATTTCAGCATTATCGGCCACATCCGATTTCATAGGTTCTTGACTTCTGCAATATTGCAATTGCGAAATATACAAGAAATATCTTGCCATGAGGAAAAGGTCGAGTATATGTTTTTTATACATATAGGAGGGGATCTTGTGTGTATTTTAAATTGCAATATAAAATTAAATTGCAAAAAAAAAGTCTATTGGCCCACATTAGGCCGCTCCTATGAAATTATCGAACGATCCCACATCTTGTTTATCCGGTAAACAAGATGTGGGATTTATTCCATAAACCAACAACCGTATCATGTATTACAAAAATATGTGTCTATATTAACAGATCCACAAGGGCCGTGACAAGGATTCGAACCTGCGTCCGGGAGCATCCCAGACACTGCCTTAATCGATTGAGCTACGACAGGGTAAAAGAGTTGAAACCCTGTCGTAGCTCAGTCGATTAAGGCAGTGTCTGGGATGCTCCCGGACGCAGGTTCGAATCCTCGTCACGGCCCTTGTGGATTTGTTCATTTGATGCATCACGTTAGTGTGATGTCTGTGTGTGATGTGTCTACGTGTTCCAGCTGCGAGGAACTCTCAGCTCCTCGAAATATCAAATATCAAAGAAAAAATTGTTTTGGGGATATTTTTTTTGCACAGTAATCGGGAGCAAATCCTAGTCTTGGCTTAAGAAATTGTTTAGCCTCAGTTGGTTGGAAAACCGACGCAAGTTTTAAGCGGAATGAGAAGAGCTCTTGATTATGTGAGGGTTCAAAGTTTTACTTGGTGTAATGAGAGAAAATCTGCATAGGTGGATTTTTTTTGCTTTCAGTGTTTGTGTATTTAAGGAGTGTTGCCAGCCCGGGGGCCAGAGTCACGAAGCAGTTAAGCAAGCTCTTACGAACCTGTACATCTTTTCTCAATCTTTGGCGGCTTTGTTTACAACTATTAAACAGTTAATGAGCTCTGAAGCACCACGAGGCTGTTTATAACAATAACAACAGTTGATTAGGAAGTTTTCATGCTTGTAAACTGTTTAACAAATGTAACCCAAGCCGTCAAAGATTGAGGAAAGATGTACACGTTGGTAAGTGCTTGCGTAACAGCTTCGTGAATCTGGCCCCTGAGCCTTAACTCCACCGCAGCTGAGTGTTGGGCAGTGTTGCCGGCCCCAGAGTTGATAAGAGGCTTATCTTGAGGTTATCTTGAGATGATATCGGGGCTTTAGTGTCCCCGCGGCCCGGTCCTCGACCAGGCCTCCACCCCCAGGAAGCAGCCCGTGACAGCTGACTAACTCCCAGGTACCTATTTTACTGCTAGGTAACAGAGGCATAGGGTGAAAGAAACTCAGCCCATTGTTTCTCGCCGGCGCCTGGGATCGAACCCAGGACCACAGGATCACAAGTCCACCGTGCTGTCCGCTCGGCCGACCGGCTCCCTTGGGAGGCTTTACAGCACCCATAACAGAACTAGAAATATTTCAGTGGTTTATCAAGACCAGTGATAAGAATTGCAGAGGAGCAATCAGCCGATACCTTGAAGCACCATGTTATAACCACCGATCCCACGCATGTGTTCCTTAATGGTTTTACTGTGAGGAAACTACACAATGAAGCAGACAGCAGAGGGGACATGATCACGAAATACACGTACAAAAGAAGCCTGGAGAAAGGCATACAAATTTTTGCCACGAGAAATGCAAATTTCAGAAACTTTATTCGGAATTTACATAAATAACTACAATTGTTGTTGAAGTCAAGAGGTGTACAGCCGTAAATAACTTATAGCTAACGAACAGGAGCCGTAAGACTCAAAATGGCAAAACACTTCAAAATTAGAAAGACAAGAATATTAAAGGATAAGAGATATGTGTGAGCAGCTGAGATGCAAGAATCCACTGCTAGTTTACTACCCAAGGTTTGTCAATTGATAGAGCTATTAAAACTACAACAAACTTTGAGGCAACACAGTGTAAGACCAGAGAACACGTGGAACAAATATAATCACTAGAAACTCTATTGACATTAGCCAAAAAATAACACTATCCATTGCTCGAGCAAAACATTGAAAAGATGGGTCCAAGAGCCGACGCTCAATCCTGCATATGCATCTGTTTATATATACAGAAACATACAACCGGATATACCACTCCCACAATGCACTGCCCCTCTCTCGCCCCTCCCGTATACCACACACAACACACACTGTAAGCACTAAATTCTTTAGTGAGGCAGGCAGGAATTCCCATGTTATGTACACACAAATTATGGGGGAAAAGCCTCTCATTACTCATGGAGTAAAGTAAGCTATATTAAGGTAGCAGCAGCCGCAACAACAGAAGAAGCAGGAGATAAAGGAGCAACAAAAGCAGCAGAAGCAGCAGCAGCAGCAGCAGCAGCACCAGCGAGCACTGCCCAGATATGGCCGTCCATTAAGACTAAAAAAGCGGTTAGTTTGTAATTTTATTTATTATTCTTCGCCTTCCGTGATTCCGAGTTGCTGTTCTTGCCACACTGATTCATTCCGGTTGCTTAGTGCCGTCCTGATAAAGCTCAATAGTGCCCTGAGTTGGTGTATTAATAACTCTATAGACATATAGCTTATTTTATCCCCTTTCCTAAATTTAGGTTTACCACTGGCTATCTTCCAGTTGTTTTTTGGTGACTCTCCTCTGCAGCGAGGCATTGTAGACTACCAGAAGCGGTTTACATCTACGATAAAACCTTCTAGCAGCTTTCTTGACGTATAAGACGACCAAGTTCCATTCTGAGGATAGTTTAACTGCGATAATTGGCTCCCCGGGTGATTTGCTGGTCACTGACAACCATTTGAAAGCTCTGATGGCAGAGCTAGAGATAGATGGCACTAACCACGTCCAGAACTGGTGTGTGTGTATCCACGCTGTAATTAGGAGAGGACGGGAAGGAAGAAGTGAAGATGGGACAGATAAAGAGGAGGAAGAAAAGGGGGAAGAGAAAAGGAACGTAAAAATGCCTCGCTCAGTATAAGAATAAAATTAACGAAATAGCTTTGGCCTTGTGATCGACCGTAGAGTCACTCAAAACAGACGAACCAATATATTTTCTACTTTACTAATCCACACCACCAAACTCGATTAGTTATTGTACCCAATGTAAAAAAAATGGAACATTGGGTACAAATATATTTACATTTTTTTTTCAAGGTGTTTATGTATTTGAACACGTAAAAAAATTGTCTTATCTATATGAACACAAAAAAAATTGCAGGCGATGAGTCACAATAACGTGGCTAAAGTATGTTGACCAGACCACACACTAGAAGGTGAAGGGACGACGACGTTTCGGTCCGTCCTGAACCATTCTCAAGTCGATTGTGAGTCTCACAATCGACTTGAGAATGGTCCAAGACGGACCGAAACGTCGTCATCCCTTCACCTTCTAGTGTGTGGTGTGGTGTGGTCAACACAAAAAAATTGTAGCACCTACACGCATATTTAATACTTTTGATTTTGTTTACCTTAGCTGGTAGGGGAAGCTATAGTGTTTGAAAAAGTTATATTGATTGACGTGAGAATCTACACGGGTCTGGGCCAGGTGTGACAGGTGTATATTGAAAAGGAAAATATGCCTTCCCAACTTGGTTTTCTTTTCATGTGATAAAATCGATTTCAATTCTTGCAGAGATACTTAAATAGAGGATTGTCGTAGCGGTATTTTTGAAGGGTCATAGAACGGGAAATGGCATAAAGGGGAAAGGGGAGAGAAAAATGGGGAGGGGAGGGGACGGATATTGGTAAACAAATGAAGACGAGAGAGGGAGGGAAGAAAAGAGGGGGAGAGAAAGAGAGCATTTTCCAAATATTGGGAACCCATTGACCGACATTTCACAGTGGACATTCCGGGCAATCAGGTGAAAAAAAAAACATTTTTCAACAAACGAGAAAAAATTATCCCACAGCAGATGCTGAGAAGTGTGACACGAACTGAATCTCTGGCACAGCCACCAACACAGCAGCAACAGAAAAGTGCTGGGAAGGTGGCTCTCGTAAATCTCTACGAGGGGAATTAGGACTCACAACTTCAGCGCCATAGATCACTGTGAGAGGCTTTTTGTCACCCCACTGGGTTATCGTCCCAACATCTGCTAATACACACAGGAAATAGTGGATAGTTTCAACGCAACATTCACCGGACCCCAATCTGTCCAACTTGGGACCAGGAGCCAGCCAGGCTCCTGGTCCCAAGTTTAACAACTCCTATCCCAACCAGGTGGGTGGTTGGGATAGTTGTTAAACGAGGGGCCAGGAATAGGTAGTGGAACTTGGTTATGTATTGGATTGGGGGGGGGGGTGTGAGGGAATTATGAGGATAAAGCGCCAAGCCATTACAACTATATAGCACTGGGAAAGGATCAGGATAAGGATTTGTGATGGGACGGGGGGGGGGGAAGGGGGAAGGAATGGTGCCCAACCACTTGGACGGTCGGGGATTGACGCCGCGCCCTGCTGCTTGAAGCCAGACCGTCGCTCTATCATCCAGCCCAAGTGATTGGGAAAACGGAGAGGGGAAGGGAGGAGGGAAAAGGGTGATTCATTGCTCACAGTTACCCTAAATTGCTCATTCAAAATGATCTTTGAACTGCAGCTAGTTGATCTGACCAAAAAAAAGCTTTTATTCTCTGAACCACCGGTACAAAATTGACATTTCAAAAGTCATCGACTTGCAACAATCATTTATGGAACAAATTTCAATTTTTCCCTCTGTTGTCTGGGGGTCACCGGGAATGCTTACATAACCACCAATTTGTATTCCTCTGTAATCAGTTTTAAACACAAGATTCTCAGAGCCTGTTGCATATGCCGCTTTCTAACTCGCGGACTTAATAAGCGTAATACACTAATCATTTTAACTCCCACACTCCCCAAAGGTAAAGCCGGCGAATAAAGGGAAACAATTGACACGAGCTCCAAAAATTACCTTTGTTAAGAGGAAAAGTTATTATAGTGGTCCGTTTTATACGTTTGTGAACGTGAGCTTAAACATAGACATAAAAGGATGTTTACATTCTAACAACGTCAATGTTGCAGCGACGTCAATGGTGCAACGACGTCAATGGTGCAACGACGTCAATGGTGCAACGACGTCAATGTGGCAACGACGTCAATGTGGCAACGACGTCAATGTTGCAGCGACGTCAATGTTGCAGCGACGTCAATGATGCAACGACGTCAATGTTGTAACGACGTCAATGTTGCAACAACGTCACCGTTGCAACAACGTCACCGTTCTTACAACGTCTAGGTGAAAGTGATTACTTTCAACGTTAGGTGATTACGTTAGTCAGCATCAACGTTAGTGTGATCACTCTCTCAACGTTCTGACAACGTTGTGTTCAAGTCGTCCTCTCGTCTAATATGCGTCGTTTTGGAACGTTATGGTAAACGTAACAAATGCAATGTGTTATGTAAAGTAACAACTCGCAAAAATTCATGTTTTCTGTACAACGGTCGGTTGGGTTAGGTGGGTTGCTTGGGCTCATACGTTTAGGGTTAGGTTAGAACGGTGCTTTTTGTACGTTGTGGGGAAAATGGTTTTCTGGTGCTCTTGGTTGGATGTGATTCCCTCCAAGTGGAGTCAGCATCCTTACGGAGTTAATTTTATCCCTAACATGTTTTAATGACTGTTCCGTATGGGAAGTGTTCTCTCTCTGCGAGTGTATGCGCATACATAAATACACCAAACGCACGTATTATCGTGAGCAACCCTCATAAGCTGATACATATATATATACGACACGTGTAAGGAAATCTTCAGAATATTATACACACTGTGAATGAAAAATCTTTTCAATCAAGTGGGGCTTTCAGCCATTTGGTTGTCTGGTAGACTATTTTTATATTTTTTTTAAACACTTTTCAATCGTCCTAAATCTGTCAATAGAACACCACGTCTTATTATTTATATTTAGAAGTATATTTATCGAATTCTTTATATTATCCAAAATATATACCTTATCTAAATATAGCCTTCCCTGTAAACACAAAACTTAACAGTTCCTATTTTCCGCTTGTTACAACTTGTAATAAAGTTGTTATATCTTGATATAAGTTTTTAATTACGCATTAGAACGTTGTTACAACTTGCTATATTGGTTGTTACAACTTGTTCGAACGTTGCAGCAACGTCGTGGTTTGGTCGTGTGTTCGGTGGGTTACTACTGCTAATTGTAATGAGCTTCAAATACATTTGCTTAAGCACAAAATATCTAACATTACAGAATTGGTTCAAAATATACTGTATTTATAGACTACCAACGACCTTTACATGTGTTCCAATATGTCACACTTTGGGCTGAAACTCGAGTTTAAAATACCGAATGTGAAATATGCATTTTAGTAGAAAAACAAATTAAATTAAAAGTGTCAAATACGTAAATTCCATACGTTTTTAATTATATTTCACAACTTTTGTTTCAGTCTACGGAAAAATATTTTTTTCCTAGTTTTTACAGAGTAGGAACCCCGAAAACGTCAGGTTCAGCTTTTGCAGTGATTTACAATCCTTGAATAAAAATAGAACATTGGACGATTATGATGGTTCAAATAAATGAATTATTTAAGCATTTAAGGACCGGGAGCCGGTCGGCCGAGCGGACAGCACGCTGGGCTTGTGATCCTGTGGGCCTGGGTTCGATCCCAGGCGCCGGCGAGAAACAATGGGCAGAGTTTCTTTCACCCTATGCCCCTGTTACCTAGCAGTAAGATAGGTACCTGGGTGTTAGTCAGCTGTCACGGGCTGCTTCCTGTGGGTAGAGGCCTCGTCGAGGACCGGGCAGCGGGGACACTAAAAAGCCCCGAAATCATCTTAAGATAACCTCAAGATAACCAGGGTTGGGTTTGTTGGGGGTGGTGGTGAAGAGTGGGGTGGAGTTATAGTGGATAGAGTGGGTGAGTTTGAGGATGATTTTTCAAGATGCTGAAAGATTGTTAGAAAACTCCAATCATATTAACCCTTGCTCTTCACCTTCCTAATGGACATACATTGTGCTTCCTTGATCACTCCTTATGAAGGAGGTTCCTATACCTCCTGGGATTAACTTAGTCATATATATGAACTTGCAAAACATTATATATATATATATATTATATATATATATAAATATACATATATATATATATATATAAATAAATATACATATATATATATATATATATATATATATATATATATATATATATATATATAAATAAATATACATATATATATATATATATATATAAATAATATACATATATATATATATATAAATAAATATACATATATATATATATATATATATATATATAAATAAATATACTATATATATATATGTATATATGTATATTTATTTATATATATATATATATATATATATATATATATATATGTATATGTATATATATATTGTATATATATATATATATATATATATATATATGTATATGTATATATATATATATATAAT
>WNGS01165751.1:34745033-34759006 GCA_020271785.1 Procambarus virginalis | reverse complement strand
AACAAACTCCAAACCCCCCCCCTCTCCATGCTTTGTTTACTGGTTGAATATGACGCATATAACGCAACCAGGTTTTGGCATATGATCTGCGTTCTGAGGTAGACTGGTAGGGAGAAGCAGCAGGAGGGACAATGCCCGAGCAGAGAGAGAGAGAGAGGGAGAGGGAGAGAGAGAGGGAGAGAGAGGGAGAGGAGAGGGAGAGGGAGAGGGAGAGGGAGAGAGGGAGGGAGGGAGGGAGGGAGAGAGAGAGAGAGAGAGAGAGAGAGCGCGAGAGCGAGCGAGCACTTTTTTAGGGGCCTTCCCAAGCAGACACGTCTTGTTCTCAGGTTGGGTCGTGGGGATGACTACGTGTCACTGCACACGACAAAACCTTTGAAGGCTCTCGCCGTTTGCTATTTATTTTTTCGACAAATGTTTTGGTATCTCTGTGTGTGCGTGTGTACTCACCTAATTGTACTTGCGGGGGTTGAGATCTGGCTGTGTGTGTGTGAATATGCATGCGTGAGCCTGAGCATGTTGGTACTAACACTAATTTTTATATGCGAGAGAAATTTATGGTTCACATTTCCCTAATCAACTTTCATGGTCAGAAACCCCTACATCCTTACGCTTAAGGCAGTACGGCTGAGTTTTAACCAGTTGCTTCCTATTGAATATAAACAGGTCGGTAGAGCTGCGGTCTCGCATCTTGCAGGGCTGGCGTTCGAATCACCCCACGCCCTTCCCCCCCTCGTTGCTCAAAGTTTGTAATAACTATTATTAGCAACCTATTCCTCGGTTTCATTCACAAGATTAATCACACTACGAAGACAATGAGCAGTGATGACCGAATCACACTTTAGAAAATGAAGAAACAACGACGTTTCCAACCGGTTCGGAACTTTATCAGGTCATTATCTGGAGTGTGTTGACCAGACCACACACTAGAAAGTGAAGGGGCGACGACGTTTCGACTTGAATTGACTTGAGAATGGTCCAGGAAGGACCGAAACGTCGTCTCCCCTTCTCTTTCTAGTGTGTGGTTTGGTCAATATACTTCAGCCACGTTATTGTGACTCATCGCCTGCATATCTGATGTGTGGTTTAGGATCATCACATCTTCAGCTGTGGTATTAGGACTCATCGCATGCGTTCAGACTCCTCCTCGTTCTTGCTCGTGCTCCAATATCCGAAGATGTTTATTACATGTATTACAGAAAGTAAGGATGTTTATCACGTTTCGAGAGATGTTTAACGCGCTAAAATATATTAGCAGCTGTCAGAAGTTGAGTGAAAAAGTTACGCGAGTTCCGTAAGTGAGTTTCGTAACTCTTAACGAAAGCACGCACGAGGACGTAAATTAAGGTCGTGTCTTGTATTTTTTTCAGCTGGACGCGATAAAGACTGAGATCAGCAGGACGCAACACGTATCGGACTTATATTAAAAAGAGCCAGAAGCTTGATTCACAAAGAACTTTCGTTCCTGATTAGGAGAGTTGCGAAACTTTTCTCGTACATGGCGGCCTAATTGGTATTTACTAATCAATTTAAGAGCTCCTAAGGGGCTACGCGATCGTTCTTCAACCCGAGGTATCAACGTACCTTAAAATTCAACCCGTCCTCGCAAATTCGTATAGTCAATATTGACTTATTAAATAAGTGCATAGGTGACATACTTAACATAATAGTTTCCCTTGAAAAGCTTCATAGAAAACACCGACCTTACGCAACCTTGTTAGTATGTTAAGATAAGCATCTTATTGCTTCGTAATTACAATTATTACCTAACCTATACCTATAATAGGTTAAGTAACAATTGTAATTACGAAGCTATAAGATGCTTATTTTAACATACTAAGTAGGTTATGTAAGGTCGGTGTTTTCTATGATGCTTTTCAAGGGAAACTATTATGTTTAGTATGTCACCTATGCACGTAACTAATAAGTCAATAGTGACTATACGAATTTGCGAGGACGGGTAGTAAAATTACATTCACCCTCATCACCAAGTCAGTATCCATTGAACCCAAAATTTAAGACGTACGAATTTGCTATATGGCAAGTCATTTTATTAAAAAAAAAACAATATAGGATGAATAGTTCTAGCGTCAATAAAGGACAAAAGGCTGCAACATTTTGTATGATTTGCGACCTCATATAAAGCTTCATAGTGAAACCTTGCCGTCGTTTCTGGGGACCATTACCTCAATTTACTGCAATTTACCATGAGCCCTTGAAGGTAATATTGCACACGCAATGTGCCATTCCGGCCTGTTGTGTGGTGAGCAACGCTGGACCAACTTATATTGATAGTGAGAGATTATGAGAATGAAATTGTGAAAGAATGAGAGAATTTTTTTTTTTTTAGAAACCTGAATGTTGATGCACAAGAAATCACAAGAATGTGGGGAGGAATGGAATGTGGGTTCAGTACCATCATACTGAATGTCGGACATCAGACCCTCAAATCTGAAAATATAGTGACAAGGTTCATTACAGGACTTGATAACGGTCCAGGAAGGACCGAAGCAACGTCACTATTTACAAAGTTGTGGATTGGGCTTCTAGTTTTCAGATGTGTGGGTCGGGCGTATGATTTTCAGCCCCGCTATTGTGACTTGTCTGCATTCGCGTACTGAACAATGATTGTAGGTAGACGGATGTTATCAATAAAATAATGTTATCAGGATGTTATCAATAAAATGGGTCGATAGAGCTTCAGCTTTAGACGCGTGGGGTCCCACGGTTCGAGTCTTCTAGAGCCCAGGGGCCAAATTCACGAAAGCACTTACCCAAACACTTACGAACCTATACATCTTTCCTTAATCTTTGGCGACTTTGTTTCCAATTATTAAACTGTTAATGAGCTCCGAAGCACCAGGAGGCTGTTTATAACAACAGTTGAATGGGAAGTTTTCATGCTTGTAAACTGTTTAATAAATGTAACCAAAGCCGTCAAAGATTGAGGAAAGATGTAGACGTTCGTAAGTGCTTGCGTAAGTGCTTTCGTGAATCTGGCCCCAGGTGAATAGGATGCCATAAATGTTCATTGGTACATGTTTTTTTTCACAGGGCTAGACACTATTGTTCCATTAATGTTCATATAAATGCTGTACGTAGTTTAATATATGTTTTATGTTCAGTCTGAATTAGTTTTTTATACGGACATATTTGTATTCTTCCAAAATTTTGAATTGTCATTTTAAACGTAGATATGATAGAAAAGTTGGCCGGGGAGTCAGAACTCTGCTTTGGGACAATCGAGGGCTGGAGAGGTGGGGCTTAAGAGCTAAATCTCGGCTCTGAAGGCATGAATATATCAATATATCCCCACATGCAAACCAAATCAATCTCCAGAAGACTACATCAAACGGACATCTTCAGCGGCATATGCTGGTGAAGCCAACACAATTGTTACCTTTATAAATGTTAACTAGAAATCCTTCAGGACCTTAAAAACCATATACCAAGCTAACACGAAGTTGGATAAAGTGGGGGAAAGTATGCCACGAGACTAGTTCCAGATTTCAATGGTATGAGTTACCAAAATGAGATGGTGGGGGGGGATTTAGGTAGACATGATCACCATGTATTAAATTATCAAGGAAATTGATTGGGCAGACACGGACAGAGGACACTAACAAAAGTTTTTTTCTTGACATTGTTATTTGCTGATTGCTTATGCGTTTAGTGTATAGATCTGGCTATTATTTCCCTTCAAATGGAGACGAGGAGTCACAATAACGTGGCTGAAATATGATAACCAAACCACACACTAGAAAGTGAAGAGACGACGACGTTTCGGTCCGTCCTGGACCATTCTCAAGTCAATTGTCCAGAGAATGGTCCAGGACGGACCGAAACGTCGTCGTCCCTTAACATTCTAGTGTGTGGTTTGGTCAACATATTTCCCTTCAAACTTTGCGTTGCTCATTGCCTAGGACAGCTAAGGGAAGATCACGTCTTAGGACACCTGAAACTGGCGACGTGTGAAACAGTGCGTCGCAGCTTTGGATAAAGAGCCTTCAGGTAACTTCATGACGTCTTCTCTAAGGTGTCTGAGACAGAAGTCTACCCTGGAACACAAATTGTGTTACATTACAGGTAACACAGTTATAATGTGTTACATTATAACACAGGTAAGAGTGACCTTAATAACTCCTACAGTGGCAGAGTTGTGCGTAAATGGAATGCATTGGAAAGTAAACTGACATAGACTCCATACACAGTTTCAAATGAAAATCTCTTAGAGCCAAAATGGCTGAGTTAACTATACACTCAGTTGATTAAGGGGCTAAAAATCATCTTGTGTCCTGTGCACTATGTCTCTTCCTAGGCTATACAAATTAAAATAGAAAGTCTTGTCCCCCTGGGCTGTCAGGAAAAGTCTTGTCCCTGATAAGACAGCAAAACTCTCGTCTTTAGTCTGAGAGCAAAAAGATAAATACAAAAATTGGTTCTAGTCGGTCAGCAAATACATTGCAGGCTCGAGTCGAATAGCAAAAAAGTCTGGTCCTGGTTCGGACACCAAAAAAGTCTGGACCTGGTTCGGACACCAAAAAAGTCTGGTCCTGGGTCGGACAATAACCCGAGGGAGAGGGAGGACCTACAGGGAGCCTCTCACAGACACTCAGACCAGAACTAATTGCATTTTCGCATCCTGGTAATTCCCACGAGATGATGATGATGATAGTTATTAAACTTTTTGTAGGTAATGAGTTTTTTAATTTCTTGGGTTGGTCTAGATGACTGTAAATACTAAATATTGCATTTACAATTACTAAGTCAGGTGTTCATTGCATTTACGGAAGCAGACATCAAATCTGCTTTCCTAGGCGGCAGAATTTACGGAGGCAGGCACATATAGTATACATACGGAGACAGCACATACAGTATACATACGGAAACAGCACATAGAGTATACATACGGAGACAGCACATATAGTATACATACGGAGACAGCACATAGAGTATACATACGGAACGGAACTATGAGGGGGAAAGCGGCAAGCCATTACGACTATATAGCACTGGGAAGGGGTCAGGATAAGGATTTGGGATGGGACGTGGGGGGGGGGGGGGCAGCAAGGAATGGTGCTCAACCACTTGGACGGTAGGGGATTGAACGCCGACCTGCATGAGGCGAGACCGTCGCTCTACCGTCCAGCCCAAGTGGTGGAGAAGACACATAGTATACATATGGAAGCAAGTGTATAAATCTCCACAACCTGAATTAATTTTAAAAATGAATATAAAATATATAACACTTTTAAGTCCCTGTTGTTGCTATATTTACGATTCCTTAGAGTGAAATCTTAGTGTTACAAGTGCCAGTAAGATAATTACGAAGTGAAGGCGCTAACCACCATTGACCAAACACCACTTGGAAGATACATCACACAGCACCGCTCCTATGCCAGGTAAGTCCACAACGGGCTCACCATAGCCCGTGCTACTTGCCCAGCTCCTGTGCCAGGTAAGTTACGGGCTCACCATAGCCCGTGCTACTTGGAACTTGTTCTTAGTAGCTGAATCTATAACAACAAACCACTTGGAAAGGGTTGAGACCAAGACAGGAGGTAGAATATGAGGAATGAAGAACCAACCTCTTTGATTAAGGGGCTACTCATGCCCGTGCCACCTCTTGGGTGGCCTAATCTTCAGTCAATCAATCTATCACGTGGAGCATTAGGAATCGAACGGAGGACCTACAAGCAGCGAGATCACCGCCGTACCGTCCAGTCCAAGTAGATGGACTCTCTCAGCCAAAGCCAATAGGACATTGTAACCCTCAACCGTTGCTACACTAAGGTGGTCAGTTTAAACATGGATATACGGGAGAGGCCCATAATCTACCTGCGGGCTCACCATAGCCCGTGCTACTTGGAAATTTGTTCCAGGTAGCGAATCTTTAACAACAACATCATATATTCGATGCTCATAATCAATAAAGCAGAAGACCAATTAAATCCATCCCACGCATGAATTTCGATATCAATGATCCCTAGATCGACTCCTGAATGATTATATCAAAATGAAGTCAATCTCCCCTCCCCCCTCCTTTGCCCAACCACTTGGGCTGGATGGTAGAGCGACGGTCTCGCTTCATGCAGGTCGGTGTTCAATCCCCGACCGTCCAAGTGGTTGGGTACCATTCCTTTCCCCCGTCCCATCCCAAATCCTTATCCTGACCCCTTCCCAGTGCTATATAGTCGTAATGGCTTGGCGCTTCCTCCTCATAGTTCCCTTCCCTTCCCTCCCCCCCCCCCCTACCTTTTATTTTTGTGTAGGATCTAGAGGTCTGTTGGTTCTTTCACAAGCACGAAGAGCAAAATGTAAGAAGCAGTTTTGGGGCTTTGAATTCCATACTTGACTACTTGTTTTTAAGAGCTCTGGAAACTCTCAGTGGCAGACATTGACTGACACGCACGCACCCGCGCACACTTGGGGCGCTGGTGGCTGAGTGGACAGCACGCTGGACACGTAATTCTGTAAACCGGGGGTTCGATTCCCGGCGCTGGCGAGAAATAAAAATGGCCAGTTTCTTTCACCCTGATGCCCCTGTTACCTAGCAGTAAATAGGTACCTGGGAGTTAGACAGCTGTTACAGGCTGCTTCCTGGGGGGGGGGGAGGGGAATGGGTGGGTGGAAAAAAATAGTAGTAACAGTTGATTGACAGTTGAGAGGCGGGCTGAAAGAGCAGAGCTCAACCCCCGCATGCACATCTAGGTGAATACAACTAGAAGGTACGAATTACACACGCATGTGCCAGAAAAGATGAAAAACAATACTCCAAGAAACTTTGATATTAAAAACAAAAGAAAAATATTCTTCCTTCCTAACTCCTCGAAGTCTCCGGCTTCTCTGTGACTCCTCAGCTGTTCTCAGGGCCCGCCATGTTTCCTCAGCTGTTCTCAGGGCCCGCCATGTTTCCTCAGCTGTTCTGAGGGCCAGCCATGTTTCCTCAGCTGTTCTCTGGGCCAGCCATGTTTCCTCAGCTGTTCTCTGGGCCCGCCATGTTTCCTCAGCTGTTCTCAGGGACCGCCATGTTTCCTCAGCTGTTCTCAGGAGCCCGCCATGTTTCCTCTGCTGTTCTCAGGGCCCGCCATGTTTCCTCAGCTGTTCTCAGGGTCCGCCATGTTTCCTCAGCTGTTCTCAGGGTCCGCCATGTTTCCTCAGCTGTTCTCAGGGGCCCGCCATGTTTCCTCAGCTGTTCTCTGGGCCCGCCATGTTTCCTCAGCTGTTCTCAGGGCCCGCCATGTTTCCTCAGCTGTTCTCAGGGCCCGCCATGTTTCCTCAGCTGTTCTCAGGGCCCGCCATGTTTCCTCAGCTGTTCTCAGGGCCCGCCATGTTTCCTCAGCTGTTCTCAGGGCCCGCCATGTTTCCTCAGCTGTTCTCTGGGCCCGCCATGTTTCCTCAGCTGTTCTCAGGGCCCGCCATGTTTCCTCAGCTGTTCTCTGGGCCCGCCATGTTTCCTCAGCTGTTCTCAGGGCCCGCCATGTTTCCTCAGCTGTTCTCAGGGCCCGCCATGTTTCCTCAGCTGTTCTCAGGGCCCGCCATGTTTCCTCAGCTGTTCTCAGGGCCCGCCATGTTTCCTCAGCTGTTCTGAGGGCCAGCCATGTTTCCTCAGCTGTTCTCTGGGCCAGCCATGTTTCCTCAGCTGTTCTCTGGGCCCGCCATGTTTCCTCAGCTGTTCTCAGGGACCGCCATGTTTCCTCAGCTGTTCTCAGGAGCCCGCCATGTTTCCTCTGCTGTTCTCAGGGCCCGCCATGTTTCCTCAGCTGTTCTCAGGGTCCGCCATGTTTCCTCAGCTGTTCTCAGGGTCCGCCATGTTTCCTCAGCTGTACTCAGGGCCCCGCCATGTTTCCTCAGCTGTTCTCAGGGCCCCGCCATGTTTCCTCAGCTGTTCTCAGGGGCCCGCCATGTTTCCTCAGCTGTTCTCAGGGCCCCGCCATGTTTCCTCAGCTGTTCTCAGGGGCCCGCCACGTTTCCTCAGCTGTTCTCAGGGCCCCGCCATGTTTCCTCAGCTGTTCTCAGGGCCCGCCATGTTAATTCAGCTGTTCTCAGGGGCCCGCCATGTTTCCTCAGCTGTTCTCAGGGGCCCGCCATGTTTCCTCAGCTGTTCTCAGGGCCCGCCATGTTTCCTCAGCTGTTCTCAGGGCCCGCCATGTTTCCTCAGCTGTTCTCTGGGCCCGCCACGTTTCTTCAGCTGTTCTCAGGGCCCGCCATGTTTCCTCAGCTGTTCTCAGGACCCGCCATGTTTCCTCAGCTGTTCTCAGGGCCCGCCATGTTTCCTCAGCTGTTCTCTGGGCCAGCCACGTTTCCTCAGCTGTTCTCAGGGCCCGCCACGTTTCCTCAGCTGTTCTCAGGGTCCGCCATGTTTCCTCAGCTGTTCTCAGGGCCCCGCCATGTTTCCTCAGCTGTTCTCAGGGCCCGCCATGTTTCCTCAGCTGTTCTCAGGGCCCGCCATGTTTCCTCAGCTGTTCTCAGGGCCGCCATGTTTCCTCAGCTGTTCTCAGGGCCCCGCCATGTTTCATCAGCTGTTCTCAGGGCCCGCCAAGTTTCCTCAGCTGTTCTCAGGGCCCGCCAAGTTTCCTCAGCTGTTCTCAGGGACCGCCAAGTTTCCTCAGCTGTTCTCAGGGACCGCCATGTTTCCTCAGCTGTTCTCAGGGCCCGCCATGTTTCCTCAGCTGTTCTCAGGGCCCGTCATGTTTCCTCAGCTGTTCTCAGGGCCCGCCATGTTTCCTCAGCTGTTCTCAGGGCCCGCCATGTTTCCTCAGCTGTTCTCAGGGCCCGCCATGTTTCCTCAGCTGTTCTCAGGGCCCGCCAAGTTTCCTCAGCTGTTCTCAGGGCCCGCCAAGTTTCCTCAGCTGTTCTCAGGGCCCGCCAAGTTTCCTCAGCTGTTCTCAGGGCCCGCCAAGTTTCCTCAGCTGTTCTCAGGGCCCGCCAAGTTTCCTCAGCTGTTCTCAGGGCCCGCCATGTTTCCTCAGCTGTTCTCAGGGCCCGCCATGTTTCCTCAGCTGTTCTCAGGGACCGCCACGTTTCCTCAGCTGTTCTCAGGGCCCGCCATGTTTCCTCAGCTGTTCTCAGGGCCCGCCATGTTTCCTCAGCTGTTCTCAGGGCCCGCCAAGTTTCCTCAGCTGTTCTCAGGGCCCGCCATGTTTCCTTAGCTGTTCTCAGGGCCCGCCATGTTTCCTCAGCCTGGAATTTCTTTCTTACACTCGTTGTTCCATTTACATGTAAATATTCCTATGCATATCAAATTTCTTTGTCCAAGGGAAAAAACAATCGTTGAACGCACATTCTCGGTCAAGTGTGTTAAAGACGGCCTGTAGAGACTTGTGTAGTCCTGTAGAGATTTCTGTAGGTCCTATAGAGGTGTGTTTAGGTCCTGTAGAGGTGTGGGGGGAGCAGGGGGGTGTTGGACCCCGCTTTTCTTACTGTCGGTTGTCTAATGTGCTGGCACCTGACCTATTTTCCTTTTGTATACCTATTACATATATATTTCTCTCTCTCTGTCTGTGTCTGTCTGTCAGAAAGAGAGAGAGAGAGAGAGCGAGATTGACAGTGACAGTTGAAAGATGGGACCAGAGAGTCGATGCTAATCCCCTGCAAGTACAAATACATGAGTACGACTAGGTGAGTACACATTCGCACTATCCAGCCTGTACCAGCTGTCTAACTCCCAGGTACCTATTTACTGCTAGGTGAACCGAGGCATTGTGGCAAATTCTACCCATTTGTTCTGCCTCGGTCTGGAATCGAACCCGGGCCTATATGACTACAACCATTGAGGACTATCCGCCCAGCCGAACGCGGTTGCTTGCTTGCTTGCTTGTTTTTAAACATGTGAACATTGTACCTAGGGGCTTGTATGTGTGTGTATATATGAATACACACAAACGTTCACACATGATCGGATTGTTATGGAATGTACTTACCTAATTGTGCTTGTAGGAGTTGAGCTCTGGCTCTTTGGTCCCGCCTCTACTTCCCCGTGTAGGTAAGAAGGGTGTTTGTGTTATCCTAAAGGCAGGTATCCTTTCTAATTTTTTATTTGATAATTAATTTTATCATTTGTTTTAAAATACGTTAATTTTCGTTACATTTTACATTAGAGAATGAATGAATTTGTTTGATTTTTTTGTACTGGGCGACAATGTCTCATTTTATTTTAAATTGTTCATTTGTATGGTCTTAAGGTAATGTAAAATAACATTCAGCTTAATAATGAATGGCATGCAAAATTCATTCATGAAAAGAATGTAAAAACTCTTGTACAAATAAATAAATAAATAAGTAAAGGAAGATCATGAATCATTACTATGAAATTTCAATGCATCATTACCAGCAGGCCAGAATCATTACCACAATACTGAGAAAAAGTTTTCGCAGTTTTTCTTGATTAACTCGGTACCAAGAAGAGTTCAGTAAATTGGTTCCAAATGGGAAAAATATGGATACCAATAGTCTGGAAAGATCCGGTGCAATGAAACTCGGAATCCCAATAATCACTTCACGTTAACAAATCCACAAGGGCCGTGACGAGGATTCGAACCTGCGTCCGGAAGCATCTCGTTGGGACACTTCACGTTGTCTGAAGTCATTCTAGAATAATAAGTGCAGAGAAAATCAGTAAGCAGGTAGCGATATGAACAAATATGTATGTATACGAAAAAAACGCTGCAATTACATAGGATTAGTTGAATTATAGATCGGTTGAAAAGCGAAACAGTTGTATTGATAAATGAACCCATTGATACGAATGCTTAAATGAATTTTGTTTTGTATTTCTTGTTTCTTATTAAAACTTACTTCTTGGGGCATAGCTGCTAATGATGAGTCGATTTATTATGGGTTAACGATGATTTTTGTAATATTGCCAGTTGAGGATGCGATTAATACGAAATTAGGGGCGATAAGTAATTAGGGATTGCTCATGCAAGTGAGAGAGGAAGGAGTCGGTAAGACGGAAGAGAAGGAATTATAGACGGCGTGAGGAAGTAGGGAAGGTGTCATAGAGGAGATAGGATGAGACGGTAAGATTGACCTGTCTAAAGAAGGGAATGGGAGCGGAAAGAACGAGGAGAGAGCCTGTGACGCAGCTGTTAGGAGGGGAGGGAGAGAGAGAGAGAGAGAGAGGGAGGGAGTGAGAGGGAGAGGGGGGGGGGGAGAGGGGGACACTAGGCCTTTACACACAAAAAGAAAAATTTACTGATGCCTATAAACATACTTTAACAGGCAAACCCTGGCAACATCAGTCGTTCCTACACGTCTCTGTCGCCCCCATGCTGAAAGGCCTTCCTGGCGCCCACAACTGTGTGTGTGTGTGTGTGTGTGTGTGTGTGTGTGTGTGTGTGTGTGTGTGTGTGTGTGTGTGTGTGTGTGTGTGTAAGGCAAGGAAGGTGCGAGAAAAGAGGAGAGACAAAAAAGCTTCGTCGATAAAGGACGCATCAGTGAGAGGGGGAGAAGGAAGATGGCCGCAATACCCTAGCGACATTGAACCATTACCTTGTGGCTGACTTGACTTATCGAAGATTCTCCCCAAGCCACTTCTTCACATTGAGCGAGTCTCCCCTTCCAAAATCTTTTTCACTATTTCGCTTCCGTCAATATTTTCGAGCAAAGAATTAATGCGTTTTTATTCATTCTTTTTTAACCAAACTTACAATTTTTCTACCTAACGTTTTCGGCGAGTGAATATTATATATATATTGATTCATATATCATATATGTTTCGTATCATAGGGAGGATATTGTGCTAAGACAACCTAGACAATATATAAGTATGTATGGCCAGTTAAGACTTTTTCTGACCAGTGGAGGATAGACTAATTCTGTGTTCTGTAATTTCTGACATTCTGCGTGTTTCATTTGTTCGAAAACCCCGTAAACTCAATTTCCGTTTCTTGTGGAAGTTGTGATAACTTGGAACTGCGGCTGCTTGAAAAACACAATATAATAATAATGATTTATAAAGCTACGTAGAATGTTACATTATTGTCAATCATTGCACAGTATTTACAATGTTTATAATCGTTTCATTTGTTTACAAAGTCACTCCCAACCACTTTGGCTGGACGGTAGAGCGACGGTCTCGTTTCAGGAAGGTCGGCGTTCAATCCCCGACCGTTCAAGTGGTTGGGCACCATTCCTTCCCCTCTGTCCCTCCCAAATCATTATCCTGACCCCTTCCAAGTGCTATATAGTCGTAATGGCTTGGTGCTTTCCCTTGATTTTATATATATATATATATTATATATATATATATATATATATATATATATAATATATATATATATAATATATATATATTAATGATTGGAGGGGAGTACCACCTCTGGCTGGAAGAAGGGGGACCCATAGCCTCGGAGGAAATCACACATAACGCATTGGAGAATGTAGGTCCCCTCCAATACAGTTTCTGTGTGCTTTTCTCCTACCACCCCCTTCCTTTTTTTATGCTTTATTGTGTATTTAAAGGTTACAAAACATACAAGACAAATGCCTAAAGGTTATGTATCTCTTGAAGCTCCCCGCTTCCGGACAGGACCGAGGACGCAGCAAGCATTCCCCTCTGGATCGCCACACTGAGGCGCTGAAACAAAAAACTGCAAGCCCTTGGGTCTCTGGTGACGTCGATGAGCTTGGAACCCAATTCCTTGAGAAATCCCAAGGCACTCTTGCCCCAGGGGCCATGCGTCTCAGACGCTATGGGAACAAAGAGTATTGGCCGCCAGTCGCCTGTATTTGAGAGATTTTGCTGTTTCCCTGTGGTTGGCCGCCCCACCTGCTTGATCAGCTCCGAGATGTACATAGGTGTCAGCCGGGTGGATACACATGTGTAGTCCCACACCAACTGTCTACCCTCCTTCCATGAGTATATATATATATATATATAATATAATATATTATATAATATAATATAATATAGGGGTTAAGTAGGCGTTGGAGAGATGAGAGGTTTAAGGTAGCCTTTGTCTCTTATAGAGTTAAGTTTTCATTGACCCGTGCATCCTCCACTACCTATGTGAGACAATTACTTGAGAATGCAGCATCAACATTAAACTAACTCCATGAGAAGCACAAAGAGCAGCTTGGAAAGAGTTCAGAAGTTTGCAACTAGATTAGTACAGAAATAGAGAAGGCTTAGCTCTGAGGACAAGTTAAGGAAACACGCCCTCAAAACCTTAGAGAGGAAAACCTAAAGGGGATATGATCACGACATACAAGATTTTGAGGCGGAATTGACAAAGTGGACAATGGAGACTATTTAAATTAAAAAGACGCAGAACAAGGAGCATTAGTATCAACTGGACCCATAATTTATTTGTAAAAAAAATGTATGAAAAATAACTTACCGTTTCCTGAACGAGACGTCGGAAAGTGAAATCACATTGAAAAGGTTCTAGAAGTCAATTCCATCCACAACTTTATCGTTTACCAAATTTTTTTAATGTTAATATATTTATTTAGCGTACCAGGAACAACCGGCTAAGGAGAGGGGGTATAAAGAGATAGAGCTCAACCTCCTGGCAGTCATTAACAGGAAAGCACAGATGAGAAAGCACTGCGCGCGCTCTCATTTTTTCTCTCTCTGCTTTGGTTCCTCGAAGCACTGTGCATATTGTTGGAAGATAATGACACTGTGGCTTAGATGCAGCCACAGGTCACTGATTCACTTACACGCTCGCACTAGGATTGGTGAATCGGGGTCAAGTTAAAGTTGACCTCTTCTGACCTGACCAGAGTAGCCCAGAGTAGAGATTTTAACCTTTCCTGCAGGTTAAAATGCGATTGACTATCTCATAGAGCGCTACAAGTGAAGGTGTATATATATATGTATATAAATATATAAAAATTCATTGAGGGGAAATATCTTCGGCTACCATTGACTTTTAATAGTTTGGTAGTCATGTGGTTAGAGTACTGGACTTGTCGAAAGCTTTCATTGCCTCTGGCAGTCTAAGGTTCGAACCTTTCACGGGAGGAGT
>WNGS01165751.1:34726118-34740164 GCA_020271785.1 Procambarus virginalis | reverse complement strand
ACGGCGAGAGGAAGGCAGGCAGAGAAGGAAGGCAGGCAGGAAGGAAGGCAGGCAGGCAAGAAGGCAGGCAGGAAGAAAGGCAGACAGGCAAGAAGCGAAGGCAGAAAGCAGGCAGGAAGGCAGGCAGCAGGCAAGAGGCAGGCAAGAGGCAAGAAGGAAGGCAGGAAGGCAGAAGGAAGGTGGCAGGCAGGGTGCTGGCAGGCAGGGATGCTGGCAGCAGGAGGCTGGCAGGCAGGGAGGCTGGCAGGCAGGAGCCAGGCAGGAGCTGGCAGGCAGGGAGGCGGCAGGCAGGCAGGGAGGCTGGCGAGGCAGGAGGCGGCAGGCAGGGAGGCTGGCAGGCAGGAGGCTGGCAGGCAGGGAGGCGGCAGGCAGGGAGGCTGGCAGGCAGGGAGGCTGGCAGGCAGGCAGGCTGGCAGGCAGGGAGGTGGCAGGCAGGCAGGGGCAGGCAGGGAGGCTGGCAGGCGGCAGAGGGCGGCAGGCAGGGAGGCGGCAGGCTGCAGGCGGCGCAGGCAGGGAGGCTGGCAGGCAGGCAGGCAGGGAGGCTGGCAGGCAGGCAGGGAGGCTGGCAGGCAGGCAGGGAGGCTGCAGGCAGGCAGGGAGGCTGGCAGGCAGGCAGGAGCTGGCAGGCAGGCAGGGAGGCTGGCAGGCAGGCAGGGAGGCTGGCAGGCAGGCAGGCGGAGGCTGGCAGGCAGGCAGCAGGGAGGCTGGCAGAGGACGGCAGGCAGGGAGGCTGGCAGGCAGGGAGGCTGGCAGGCAGGCAGGCAGGCAGGCAGGTATTCAGGCGAGTGGTAGTTCACCTCGTCGAAGCCCGAGTTTATTGCAGCCATAAATTTCTCTTGACAAATCAGCAAAATTTGCACTAATGTGTTTTAGTGCACGAGTTAACAATTCTCGGGGGGAACAGAGAGGCTTATTCATGGTGTTGATGTGTTTGTAAATATGTGTATTTAGCTAGTTACACCTAACATATACGATCTTAAGGTAGTGCCTCAGATCTTGGGTCCCAACTCTCAATCGCGGTATCTCTTGCAACAGTGCCTTCCTAACCCCAGATATGTTCAGTAAGATATTTGTGTTACTTAATAGCTCACAATTTGTTGAGTAGGTGATGTGTTATGTAATGCCACGAACGAAGTTCGATTCCATTTTACTGCCTCAACTTTTGTACATTTGTACCTTTAAGTTATGATGAATTAGGTTTGCATTAACATATATATACAAGCTGATTGTATCAGAAAGAGTGTGTGTGTGTGTGTGTGTGTGTGTGTGTGTGTGTGTGTGCGCGTGTGTGTGTGTGTGTGTTGATGGCTTACACAATAATATATTTTCAAAGGGAATTTGAACATTTTCCAGCTCTTACGAATATTTTAATTGGTGGAAACGTCTCCTTAAACCTGGAATTCAAAGCTGGGTAAGTTGATGATTCGAGGGCCTTGACTTTGATCTGTCTCTCTAGTGTACGCTAGAAACCACCGCCACCACCACCACTACTACTGTCGTAGTCATTACCACCACCACCACTCTCGCTGTCTTTGCTACCACCACTACCAGCACTTGAACCACCGCCACTACCACTATTCTCTCGGCCATTACCATTTATCTCCGTCGCAGCACAAGACACAGTCCAATCCGGAATAACGCTCAACAACCCTCACTACTATAGTATACAGCCAACGGTATATAGGTAACTATAGTATATAGCCCTCACTACTATAGTATATAGGCAACGGAAGCGCGCGAAATAACGTACTTAACGAATACGGTCTTGCATGCGAGAGTTTCTGGGCTATTGCACACTCTCGTCAACATTATATTTCTCGCTGCGTTTCCAGACCGAAGGATGGCACTGTGTTCCCAGTTATTCCTTTACAAGTTCCAATTATAAATTGACCACTTACATTTGACTGCGTTCAAAATATTGCCGATTGCAATTTATTGCACAATTTGAAACCATGAGCATTTCATTTAAGTTATTGATGTATGTTGAAAGAGAAGACGTTTTTGTAGAGAGAGAGAGAAACTAAGAGAAGATGAGAGAGAAGGAAATGAGCAGGGGGAAGCGCCAAGCTATTTCGACTAGATATAGCACTAGGAAGGGATCAGGATAACGATTTGGGATACAAAGAATTCATGGTTATAGCAACTATAGTGCTTTAAATATGGTATAGGGCATGGGGCACTGGGATTTTTAATGTCATGATTTCCCTTTTCTTGCAAACCTGAAATGTAATTGGATAAATAATTCCCGTTGTCGGGGACAGGAAGCCTGGGCGTGTGTGTGTACTGAAGACTTGTATCGAAGTCCTCCCCCCCCCAACCCTAGTTCGAATTATTGACTTCCTCAGATTCAATCTTATAACAGTTGCCTAACTCCCGGATCCCTCTTTACTGCTAGGTAAACAGGGAAGTCAGGTGAAAGAAAGAGTGCCCAACCATTTCTGTATCGCCAGGGGATTGAAACTGGGATCCCGGATTGCGAGTCGAAAACGTTCATCACTGGACAAGAGATTAAATGAATTCAAGTTACTGGAAAGAACATGCAAAGTTATTCATGTCAGATATAATAATGTTTAAACAAAAATTTGATGAGAGAACGGAATACTTAACCACCTTCCCACAACTACCACCCCCCAAATCCCCCCCCCCCCACAACCAACTCCCTCCACAACCCCCCCCCCCACAACCAACCCCCCCACAACCAACCCCCCCACAACCAACTCCCTCCACAACCCCCCCCACAACCCACCCTCCACAAACCCCCCCTCCCCCCATCTTCTCTCTCTCGGTCAATCTCTTCACCTTCAGCCTGAACCCCACACCTCTCACTCCTCACAGAATCAGGGAGAGGCTATAGATCACCTATATATCCAATGAGGATACATCCCTCCTCTAGCGGAGGTTATAATGAATCCTGATGGGATAAAAAAAAAGAATACAGTACCGATACCAAATCCCACACATCTGAAAATAAAAGAAGTGCACACCCCTCTTGAAGCGTAATAATTCACAATACCTTCAGGCCGCTGGAAAAATAAAATGAGGAAAATCCTGTTTGCTCCTGAGGTGAAAAACAAAAACACCCCCACTAAACTCTAAAAGGCAAAACGTAATCTCCTGCCGGGTTCCCGAGGTAATCCTTCACCATTGCCACCATCGGACGAAAGCAATTCGAGGATGAAGGCCCTCGAGGGGGAACACCTTACGCCAAGAAGACTAATAATGGTCTTAGCTTTGAAAAATAGTCCATCACGTTACACGTAGTGGACTATGAACACGCACGCACATATCCACGCCCTCGCACGCACATATCCACGCCCTCGCACGCACATATCCACGCCCTCGCACGCACATATCCACGCCCTCGCACGCACATATCCACGCCCTCGCACGCACATATCCACGCCCTCGCACGCACATATCCACGCACTCATCAAATCTCTTGTGTCATGAGTGGTGATTGGGCTGATCATTGATTACTTACATCCTCTTGAACGTCTCTAATCTAGCCTCGAGCACCACAAACGAGACGGCGAAGCAGCGTTATCTGGCGTCCGTTACCAGCGAATAACACCCGTCACACCTCAGTGAAACAGGAATACAAAATGACTTGTATATTACCACCTGTCGGAAGATGATTTCAATTCGTGTCTGATGAGTCGATGAGTGATTGGGATCTTTATTTAGTTCCCCCTTCTCCTATCTTCCCCTTCTTTATCATTTGACTTCTTTCTTTCCCCATCTTTAGCCTTCTAATTGTGTATGTTATTATAGACTTTAGATTTATATTAAATTATCTGAATTATTTTATAATTGTGAAATTTCTAGTCAAAAATATCGGAGTGGTTATAGAAATTTATCAGTGAACGTTTGGAGTGATAAGTAAAGGTGGGGATTGGTGGTTATTGTGATGGTTAGGGGTTTGGAGACGTTGTTAGTGGTTTGGGGCGTTTATTAGGGGTTTGAAGTGGTGGTTAGGAGTTTGGGGGTGGTTAGTTAGGTTCGAGAGGTTCGGGACACCAATGAATCCTCTTACCGCATCTCTTCTATCCATGATTCGGCTCACTCCATTTCTTCTATCCATGATTCGGCTCACCCTATTTCTTCTATCCATGATTCGGCTCACCCCATTTCTTCTATCCATGATTCGGCTTCACCGCATCTCTTCTCTCCATGATTCGGCTCCACCCCATCTCTCTCTCCATGATTCGGCTCACCCCATTTCTTCTATCCATGATTCAGCTCACCCCATCTCTTCTATCCATGATTCAGCTCACCCCATCTCTTCTATCCACGATTTAGCTCACTCCATCCCCATGATCCAGCCCGGCCATCTCTCACACCCATGAGCCAACCGTCAGGTGGAACAGTCCCCCTGAAGCGTGCACAAAAGTTTTGAATAAACCCTTGTGTCATGTTCGCCTCAATACTCCAAACAACGGCCTCTTCAACACCGGATACGACACAAGCAGTCGTCCAGAAACTCATCTGAGTGACGAAATACGAATCTCTCTACCTCGATTTCCAAACGTCATGTAGGGTATTGTTTCTTCAGATGTAATGCTTTCAGTCTCGTGCTATTGGAGGAGATTCACATAATACTGTCCCGTTTTGCCTTGGTTCACGCCTAGGCGAAGAAACTGGCGTTTCTACTGCTGTGTGAATAGACACGCGTTCCCTGGGCCGGAGTTGAAGATGGTGCTTGTATCGGAAATCCTGCTCATTATATAGAAATGGAACGGCGGTGGCGGACAGCCCCAAAGGCGCTAAGGGAGCTCACGTTGGTGATTTCGATTCTATATTAGCTGAAGGTGTTTATTTAACACTTATTGAATCCAATTAAAGGAATGGAAGGTGCTGGAGATCTGAGCATGTTCCTCGGTGGTAACAGTAGTTATTGAGGACAATTTAGATGTTTCAAGTAAGTGGGATCAACTTATCTCCTCTTGCCGAAAATTGCTTAACATATCGAAGTGTAAGGGAAATCCGATACAAAATAACCTTAAGTGGATGGTTCTGGTTCACTGTATTATGGGTCTCTTGCATAACTTGAATACCCAGGATATTACTTACATTGATAAGGGATCGAACCTGTGTGTTGTGTGTTCCCAGACGCGCTCAGTCAACTGTACCACGAATACATTTTAGGTTCAAACCCTCTACAAGGTCTTTGTGGATTTGTTCATTAGATTTGTTATTGTGATTTCTATGCGTCTTATTTATGTTATTAAAGTATAAGTGGAACACGGTATGAGGCAGCCATCGAACTGATAAACACAGAAATAAAAAATAGCGTGATGCATCAAATGAACAAATCCACAAGGGCCGTGATGTGGGTTCGAACCTCCGTCCGGGGTGGGATCCCAGATGCTCCTTGGTCAATTGTGCCCTGACATGGTTGTGGCGCCCTTCACGGAACTATTATTATTATTATTATTATTATTATTATTATTATTATTATTATTATTATTATTATTATTATTATCTACCACAGACGTGGCCACACATTTACAGTGCTAACCAGCATATATACATTTTCTACTGTCCTCCATGGACAGGGTTACAGATGTGTTAAACAGTCATGGAACAGATGATGTAGGTGGTGGCTGGCGGTATTTTGGTAAGTGTGAACGTTCTTCACTGGCTACTCAGGGTGGTATTGATAATTTTACAAGGGCGAGGGAGTTAATTACTGGAACGTTTCTCTCTATATGAACCAGTGTCATAATTTTTCGTTCTTTTCTCGTGCTTAGTGGCGACGAGCCTTGCTAAGTTAGACGGTTGTGTCTAATTATATAAATAAAATTTGTTTGTATTTAATGTTTTATAATTATATAAATAATCGTAAATTATGTCTCAAAGGTTATCTTGAGGTTATCTTGAGATGATTTCGGGGCTTTAGTGTCCCCGCGGCCCGGTCCTCGACCAGGCCTCCACCCTCAGGAAGCAGCCCGTGACAGCTGACTAACTCCCAGGTACCTATTTACTGCTAGGTAACAGGGGCATTCAGGGTGAAAAACTTTGCCCATTTGTTTCTGCCTCGTGCGGGAATCGAACCCGCGCCACAGAATTACGAGTCCTGCGCGCTATCCACCAGGCTACGAGGCCCCAAGGTAACTCTCATTGTAGTTTTAAAGGGTAATATGATTTGACTTGCTCTTCATCGCGAAGGTTTAATTTATTGTGTGTTATTAATGGAGTTATACACACGCTCGCTACTGAGTTTACTGCGTGGTTCACGTCATGGAAGAAAGTAGTTTTCTTTTAACGCTCTCATGAGAATCATTACAGCCTGTAACTAGTTTACTTCCAATGTTTAGATTCTCACTAATGGCCGTTTGTTAAAAGCTCTACATTGCGTGTTTAGGGAAGAAACAAGTTACCTCAACAGTTTTGGCCATTACACGAAATTATGCACTTAACAGAGCACGAAATTATGCACTTAACAGAGCACGAAACTATGCACTTAACAGAACACCAACTCCTTCGTAACAACTCGGCTCATTATCCAAAAACGTTCAGTTAAAAAAGAAAAAATATGAATCGTTCGGGAAAAACGTTTCTATTTATAAAATTTGTGTGCGAACAACTTTGTATGCTAGGTTTTGTCAGCAGGATCGAACTTCAGTTCTTGGTTCCCAACCCTTGCCGGGAACCAAGTTTTCTATGCAATGTCTTTCGGTTTACATTTCTATAAAAACTGCAGATTACTGTTGTGGATGGAGTTGGCTTCTACTGTATCATCGTCTAGTTCATCTAATTCTCTAATGATTCATGTTGAAAGTTCTCTTCTCTGAGGTATCTTATGTGTTCTTTATTGTGTTCTCTTTTTCTCTTATGTTTCCTTTCATGTGTTCTCCCTTCCTCTTATGTGTCCCCTCTCTATTATATCTCCTCTTTTCTAGCTTCATTACGTCTTGCTGCTTCAATCTTTCTTCATATTCCTTACCATGTAATTTGCGATCAGCAGCGAAACTAACTTCTCGTTTAAAGATGGGATGAGTGGCTGACGACGGGGCTTCACACTTTAGAATTGGTCTCGCGTAGGTGTGTGTGTGTGTGGCCCCGCACCCACAAACAATAATGACCAAAACAACACTGTTTATCTTCATCAGAGAAGGCCGGATATGGCTGCATCCGGCCACTTAACGCACGTAATTGCGCTTTTGGGAATTTGAGTGATGTGGTCTTTGGTTCAACCCGGAAATTGGCAATCTGGTCGTTAACATTATTATTAAAACTTGTATTTTTTTAATTTGTTTAGTTAAAAATGTTCTTGTAGAGGAAGCTCAGGAGCGTCACTTCAAACAAGGCAACCTGGTTGAATCAATGGTTATCTTAGATAACCAGTTTTGCGGATAACAGTTAATTGTAAACAATTTAGATGCCTTATTAAAAAAAATTTCGAAGTTGAATTGCGGAACAAGAATTCAAAAAGTCTGTAAATAATACTTTTTTATTAAAAAAAATTTACATTCTTGTAAACACAGCTTAACGAGATTGACAATCATATCAGCAGGCAGAGGTAATACTTGGTTCATTAATTTATAAGGAAAGTAATCAAGAACTTGATTATGATTACCTTGATTACCTTGCTCATGAATTAATGAACCATGAACCTCTGCCTGCTGATATGATTGTCAATCTCGTTAAACTGTGTATACAAGAATGTAAATTTACCTTTAACAATAAGAATTATTTACAGACTTTTGGAATGGCAATGGGGTACCCTTTATCGCCATTGCTTTTAAACTTGGCCATGGAATTTTTCGAAAAGAAAATGAACCAAATGTACTTTTAGTACATTGTCTATTGTGAAGATATAAATTTCATTAAAAAAATGTAGTTTTCAGCTGCCTTGTGTAATGGACCCGTACAAAGCGCATCAGGCTCCAGTGCCAACCCAAATCCGAAAAGGGTCATGATGAGGATGACGTTTTAGTGCCAGAGATAAAATTACTCGTCCATGATGAATGTGGAGCGAGGGAGGAGGGGGGGGGGGGTTCCAGCATTCAGAAGCATCCAGACAGAATAAATGGGGAAAATGAGATCCGGAATGAGTAAGCGAACGAGGCAGCCAGCCGGTCAGCCAGCCGGTCAGCCAGCTGGTCGGCCAGCCGGTCAGCCAACCAGCCAGCCATCCAGCCGGCCAACTAGCCGGCCACCCGACCAACCAACCAGCCGGCCACCCGACCGACCAACCAGCCGGCCACCCGACCAACCAGCCAATGATCTGTCCCCGAAAGCCAATGAAACCGCAAGCATGACTAGCTTGCTGTTACCCTGAGGCGGATGGCAGTTCACACAGCGAACCATCCCACTAGCCATGAACAGGCAGCTAGCTACCTGCCGACTACCAACCGACCAACAAGTGATGCCTCGCACCGTCTTGCGTTGTCATGTGTTATATTTTAAATTGCGTTCTAGTGCATTTTCTTGCCGCGCCTTGTCCTTCTCACCTGCAGCAACGCGGAATGATCCCATTGTTGTCTTGTATGGCCGAGGGAAAAAAATATTAATTGTCTGATTCCTGGAAATTCTTAGCGAAAGGAGAAACTTTCCTGCTTTGTTTTTAGTCGGATCGAACCCTCTCTCTGTTTTTCCCCCCCCTTTCCTCTCTCTCCCTCTCACATAGCCATCATCCTGTGTTAACTTCCCCTTCTGCTTCTTCCCCGTGCATTCTCCTATTCTCTAGTTACCCATTCTCTTCCGAGACTGTCCCCTTCGCTTTCTTAATCTTTCCCACTTCTCCAAATTTGGTGAAACGGTTAAGGAACACTACTGAAACAGGTTCAATGTTATTCGGTATTGATGACTCATTTCGTGAGAATTTATTCACTGTTCAGCTCCATATTCGGTACCAGAAAGTTGCAAATATCACAAATTTCATCGGCTGACGGACTGCCTCTAATTCCACGTGAAAGAAAACGAGATCCCACAGCTGACACAAATCGTTAAAAAAAAAAAAACCTTTCCGGTTTGAGCAATTTTCTTGGACATTTGCTTTATGTGAACCGACGTAACCAGCCGAGGACGTGATCCTCAAGAGGATCGGATGAGAAGGGATGGAATGAGAGAGGAGAGTGATGAGGAATGAAAGAGTAATGTGGAATGAGAGAGGGGATTAAATGGTGGTAATAAGGGAGGTGGAGTGATGGGGAACGAGAGGGAGAGAGAGAGAGAGAGAGGCGGTAATAACGAAACAGAGTGGGGGTAGGTGAGGAGACAGGAGATAGAGCAAGGGGAGTAAATTGAGTGAGCGAGAGGATAAGTTAGGATTGCATGAGTTAGCGCGGGTCAAATAATTGGTGTGGTGATGTTTTTTTGTTTTCATGTGTGTAAGTGCAAGCGTGCGAGGAGGTGTGCGTGCCCTTATCAGGGATAGTGGGAGCAGCCAAACTAAAGCCAAACTATCCTGTACTTTTAGTGCCTTCATCTGTCTTCATCTGATCTTAACGAAAGAGTGAAGAGGAGGACAATACTAAATACCTCATGTGGCGAAGGTTCATATTTCCTCCCGTACTTTCAGGACAAATAAACTTTCAAGAGCTTCCAGGACGGCTACTTCTTGGCCCATCAGCGAAGGCCATCGCAAGCTTCTCGCTCCATTGGCGGTGAAATAATGATGCGACCTTCCTCCAAGTGTGCCAGCATCAGCAGCATCACCTCATCTCTGAGCCTCGTGGTACTCCTGGCTAGATTACCTCTTTTTTTTAACGGACTGAGATGTACAGAGGGATGTAAATAAGGTTATAAATATATCAACACAAAAACTGAACATACTGGATACACTAAATTCAGATTAAAGTGGATAGATCCCATAAACCAACAACAGAGTTGTTGGTTTATAGGATCAATTACCAGGTAAGTTAACAAAAGTGGAATCCCTGGATTGTTTCGAGCTTAGGCTAGATAAATGTGAATGAGTTTGGGTGGATATAATCAAGAGTTAATTTGTATAGTCCAATAGGCCTTGTGGTGATTGCTGGCAATCAATACACATTAATACATAATTACATTTTACCCACTTAAAGACCCCGAACCAACACATAAGCAAGAAGATGGAACACGCAATGGCCTTTAATAACCATTGAGCCATTGATCTACTTGTTCATCTCAATCATATTCTGTATCACCTCACCCCAAGCGAATATAAGCATTGGTAGAGTATGGAAAAATTATCTTTGAAAATGTAAGGAGAGCCTTGCGAAACGCTTCCCTAGGCATCAGATCATAAATATAATGTGAAAATGAACTTTGGAGAGTTAATTTTTCAACTTCCCTCGACAGTGAAGAAAATCATAAGAAATATTGAAAAGATTCGTGTTGGAATTATTAATCTTACCTTTTCGGTCATACTCAACAACCTATGTTTACAAGAAAGACTGCTACCAATATATATATATATATATATATATATATATATATATGTATATATATATATATATATATATATATATATATATAATATAGAAAACGTGACTAATATTTTGTATATACGTTTTCTGGATTTTGCTTTTATTTTATTTTTTACAACGAAAAATCACGGGGAAAAATGTCAACTGTCAACGTAAAACTATTACTTTCCCCAATTTTGTACATGAAAATATATTACCGGCCGTCGCAACATTCATCCTGGTTCCCTGGAAAATAAAAAAAATAGCTTCCCTCCTTTATTATTATTATTTTCTATCTCTGCACCTCTATATATTTTTCAGAGTAAAGGGGAACTTTTCTTATTCCTCTTTCACTTTCTATCCACTTATCCCCTCTCGTTCGCTTTGTGCATGATCGTTCATCATAAAGGAATTCTCAAAATCGAAATATTTTTCGAGTTTCTCTCTTAAGCACGAGAAAAAGCACAATTAGCAGTCTCAAGATGTTTCCGCTTGGCGACGCTAATCTGGAAATAATTGCGTCTGGCTTCGTCCATGACTGATTGTAAAGGTAGGATTGGAAGTCATGCACATCCACATTTAACATTTGTGTATACAGTATCGTGTACGATTGGAGTGTATTGAACGGGAGACGCTATACAAATATTATGAGCGGTTAGACGGCTCACTGCAAGAGCTGATGCTGTCATTAAACCCCCTCATTCTTCCCAAATTGGCTATTTCTAGTTAAGGGGAATAAATAATGAAGTCTAGTTATCCTAGCTGGATTGATAAGGACCTAAAGACCAGTTAGGCTATAGATAGCATGACAAATTTTCCGTACATTAGCCGGATATCACAGCTAATGAGAGCATCCCAATGCTCTCCCCAGAATCACATTGTCAGTGCGAGACAGAAACTTACATACTTCTTTCTCCCTGACATGACAATCTCCCAAGGATATCAGGAGGATTGTTGCACAAAGTAGCCTTCTGAAACAAAGTACCAGGTGTTGTGGGCCAGAGTAGAAAGAGGCAGGAGAGGATAGCAGCAGCAACCTTACGTGGACTCTAGAACCATGTGCAGAGGACATATCATAACAGAAAACTACAGAAGGCCTGTTTACCTATGTGAGGTAGCTCCTATTTTTTTCCTAACTGAATACACTCGCCTGTCCAAACACACACACACACACACACACACACACACACACCACACACACACACACACACATACATACATACATAATATATATATATATATATATATATATATATATATATATATATTTATATATATATATATATATATATATATATATATATATATATATATATCAACAGTTATCATAACTGTTGTGTGAGTTTTCAGTTGTATCTAGTCCTGGGGACCATTCAGGCTTGTTTGCATATATATATATATATATATATATATATATATATATATATATATATATATTATATATATATTATTTTTTTTTTTTTTTTTTTTTTTTTTTTTTAAAGTTGGTGAGGGTACCACCTCTGGTGCCAATGTGGGGACCCATAGCCTCGGAGAAAAATAAAACGTAATATATATATATATTATATATATATATATATATATATATATTATATTAAATCCAACTTACTATTCTCCTTTACTGTCTTTTGTTTCATTGTTGTTCTCTCATATTTTCTCCAAATACAACTTATACAACAAATACAACACGGAGAAGCAGCTTGTCTCCCTCTGTTCTAGTCTCTCTTGACTCACCTGCTTGAATACAAGCTGCATCTTATTAACGAGTTTAGACATGTAAGACCCGAGACATTTCCCAATGGCAGAATCCCCCAACGAATGAGCTCTCATATTTTCGACGGTGA
Source organism: Procambarus virginalis (assembly GCA_020271785.1). Classification (NCBI taxonomy): domain Eukaryota; kingdom Metazoa; phylum Arthropoda; class Malacostraca; order Decapoda; family Cambaridae; genus Procambarus; species Procambarus virginalis. The sequence goes on along the minus strand of WNGS01165751.1, from coordinate 34,727,926 downwards.
CCTTCACCTACTTCCTTTAGACTTGGTGCACTGATAAGGTCGGGGCTGACTTCCTGCCTCACGTGCGCTGTTGTGGCCAACACAAGGACTGGGAGAATCAGGCGCTGGTCGAGGATCGATTTGCCAGGTTGGAAACACCCCTCCCCAGTGTCTTTTGAATGTTTCTGGCTTATTGATGTTATGTTCAGAGGTGTGTATCGTTTCCGTCAACCACTCCCCTCTCTATTATTTTGCCTACCAACTCGCTTCTATACACCTTCCTCTCTTTTCCATATCTTTGTCATTAACTTCTATCTCCCCTACCACTCTCTCTCTCTCTCTCCCCTCTCTCTCTCTCTCTCTCTCTCTCTCTCTCTCTCTCAATGGAATGTTGATTTCGCCGTCTTAAGAGGTGGGAAAAGTCATTTATAACCTCCTCGTGAAACTGTGATTTAAAACTCATTTGTTATTGAACGTCGAGTTCATTTCAGGCCATTTCTCAAGCGTGCGTCGCACAGCCTCTCTTACTGTGCTTAATGGTTGTTGTTTTTTTGTTTGGTGAGATTGTGTGTGTGTGTGTGTGTGTGTGTGGGGGGGGGGGTAGGAGTACATGGCCGGCTGTGGAAGGGAATGGGAGTTTGGAGGATAGAAAAGAAATGGGGAGTTAGAAGGCACTCAAATTTCATCTATGAAAATCATTTTGCTAGGATATTAAAGCGTCTGGCGGATTGATAATGATTCGCATTACATCCGGGAATCACGTCGGCTTTTTCAACCAAACTTTTAATTAACACTTCTGGCTGGCTATGCATGGCGTTCATGTCTCTACAGAGAACACTTTGGGGGGGAAAAACTTGGGAGGAAAACTTTAAGAAAAGAGAGTTGCGATAAAGTCACTTTGCATAATTTAGTTTCTCCTATGATATCGTGGCTCAAGGGTGTTTTTTTTTTTAGGACTCTGTTATGAATCTGGTGGTTCGGATATATTTAGAATTACATATCTTCCAGGAATTCCTTTCTAATGGCTTCCTACCCCGCTAAAGGCATTGTATATTGGGGTGTTGTCATCTGTGACACTGTGTAAAAGCGAAATTTCGCTTTGTGTTTTGTCTGTAATATTTAAATTTGGTAATCATTTCCAGGAAAAAAATAACAATCTAAGAACTCTTTATTGAGTGTTATTTATTGATAGTGAAACTCGCGCTCTTATCTAGGTTAATATTTTTTTTCGTATTACGGTCAAATTTCGGATTTTTTTACTAATATTCAGATTTAACGCAACATCCTGCACCAAGCGATGTTTCAAACTAAGGCTCCAGGACGGACCAAAACATCGTTACTTTCAATTAATTCATTTGTGTGGGGTTTGAGTGTGTGTGTGTGTGGGGGGGCTTGTAAGTGTGTGCGTGGGTTGTGTGTGTGTGTGAGTTGTGTGTGTGTGAGAGTTGTGTGTGCGTGTGTGTGGGTTGTGACCTTCCATTTAAACTAAAATACATAGCACCAGTTAGAGGGATAGAAACCCTAAACGAATATATATAATATATATATATATATATATATATATATGTATATGTATGTATTATGATGTATGTATATATATATATATATATATATATATATATATATATATATATATATATATATATATATATATATATAATAATCCACTTCAAGAGTATCTCGTAAGATACACAATGTAAAACTTTCTCATTCGTCGGTGTCTTGCCCTGGAAGACAAAATCCTTTTCTTGGCTCCTGAGTCTTCCTTCAATGGCACTGCTAGTGTCGCGGTGCCAAAGGTGTTCCCGCTGGTTATGTCCTTGTTACTC
>WNGS01165751.1:34714718-34725118 GCA_020271785.1 Procambarus virginalis | reverse complement strand
CTTTGAATTCCAGGTTTAAGGAGACGTTTCCACCAATTAAAATATTCGTAAGAGCTGGAAAATGTTCAAATTCCCTTTGAAAATATATTATTGTGTAAGCCATCAACACACACACACACACACACACACACACACACACACACACACACACACACACACACACACACAGAGTTCCTGTTAAAGTATATCATATTGAGGAACTAAACCAAATTCCAGGAGAATATCACATGTTTCCTACTGCTCAGTTGTGAGTCTGGTAAGATTAGTTCCGCCTTTTCCTTGGCGATAGTGAGAAAAACCATGATTTAACAGTGATTTTTTATACACAAATCTACGGAAAAATTATTTACCATGTCGTGGTACAGTTAACTAGAGCGCGCTGGAACACTCCCTGCATAGGTTCGAACCCTCCTTCAGGCCCTTTGTGGATTTGTTCAGCGAGTTTTATCTTCTTTTAGCCTGTGGGATAGTACCGAATTCCATCTGCTCTACCGTGCACACGCCAGGCCTTTTGGGAAGGAGTTCTTGATGTCTAAATGTATTTTTTATCATAAAATTGTTGTGTTCAAATACACAGTTGCTTTTGACTCTTGGTAGTTCGCTGTTTCGTGTTCAGGAAATTCACGATGCATTGGGATTCATTGTCAATGAATGTACTTATGTTCTGTAGCTAAATGATAAACCCATTACCAGAATATCTCTACCGTTTGGATGAGGACGGAAATAATGTGTGGTAATCACAATTTAAACAAGGAGCGGATTTCATGTATTAAAAATATATGCGTATTCAATTATTATGTTTGGGAGCATACCCATGCTTTCATTTGTTTTCAACTTCATTAGATATATATATATATATATATATATATATATATATATATATATATATATATATATACATACATATATAATATACATACATATATAATATACATATATATACATATATATACATATAGCATCTAAAAAGGTGGAAACAAATTACCGTACATAATACACTTTAAAGAAGAATGAATAATTATTATTAAATTTACATGAATTTTGGAGTCATTTAATTTTGCTTGCATTAAGTTTGCTGCTTGTAAATAATTATAACGTTTATCTTTAGGGATTTTATATCATATAAATATGCGAATGTGTATGCGTGTACTCACCTAGTACGTGAGTACACGCGCACACATTCGCATATTTATAGATATAAAATTCTTAAAGATGTTCAAGTCGTATTTTTTTACAAGCACCAAACTTAATTCAAGCAAAATTATGAATTTTGATTAACTTTTGCATACACACTATTGCTTTTGAACACACTCAAACTTAGTGTGTGTGTGTGTGTGTGTGTGTGTGTGTGTGTGTGTGTGTGTGTGTGTGTGTGTGTGTGTGTGATTATAACATCGTTCTACTATATAATCCGGGGACTATTATGATGAAAAGGCTTTTTACTGAAGAGAATCATTAATTTCTCCACTTTGAAAATGTTTTAATTTTTGTATCACGTACATAGCGAACTCCGATGAGAAACTTGTATATTAGATAGTTTAGATATTCTGCAAATAATTTTTTTAATTACTAGTATAAAAGATAAGGTTCGTTTTAATTATGATAAAAGTAATGACGTCTATTTTTAGCAAAATTCAACATTTGAATATATTCCTGGTCACAAATAAATTGTCTACAAAAAAGGTAGAAATATATATATTTTTGCAGCTAACGTGATACAAAAAACTTGTTTAAAATTAGCACTAAGGGGACGCACCTATATGAAAGAATGTACTTTTTCTTATCCTACAAAAGTGTGCCATTTATTGAGCAACTACAAAAGAACAAAAGAACATACGAATAAAATACACTGAAGGCTTATTGGCCCATTCGAGACAGCTCTTATTTATATCCAAACTCATTGATAAGTCCCAGTAATTACCAGGGACTAATAGTTGATAAGGAAATATTACCCAGTAACGTGCTTCAGGAAATCAACAACCCTCCATTTCTAAATCAGAATTTGCCCAGGTCTTTCCAGACTAAAACTGAAGTCAGTTTTACTAACTTTACTGAAAACTATTTACTAAAGTCAATAGTCAAACTGACTATTCAAACTAAAGCCACACTCATGGTAGTAATACACATGAAATTTTTTTCAGTGACACACGTTCTTAATTTAACACAACATTTTAACATTTAAATATGATTATACTTAAGGTCTCGAGGATGAGTCACAGAGGATGATTAGAGGCGGGACCAGTAACTGGAGCTCAATCTCGCAAACACAGCAAGTTCAGCGAACACACGAATTAAAAAAAATGATCCTGGTGATGGCATTGGTGAAAGGTGGGACTAAAGAATTCCCACCAGGTGAAGGATAATTACCTCTTGTGATCGTCTTGTTTGATTCGACTCATTGTAAGCTCCGCGGTCGTTCCTTGTGACCAAGATGGAGACGATTATCTAGGTGATAAACCAAGGGATTTATCTGTAAACCATTTACAGATTAATGACTCGGCAAACTTTTTTAGCCTTTCTTCCTCCTTTTTTAAGATTAAAAGATTGTCAAAATAATATTTTTAGTTTGACTTCATCTCCTCTGCAGAGATTAAGGCAAAATAATATGGTGAAGCAAATATTAACTCAACCCACACGCATGGGTGAAATGGTGGTATCTCGATCCGTTCGGGACTTTATCATGTCGTGAATTTGTTCCATTCTTCTCTTTCCCGTTTTACATTCATTTCTGCCTCACTTTCTGATAATGGTCCAGGATGGACTAAAACGTCCTCGCTGCCTCTATTTTAGATATGTGAATTAGGTATATATTTTTGCCCGCACCAACATTATTTTTGCACTTCCACCTAGGTTAAAAACTAAAAAAATCCATGCTCTTCAGATTCTGCATTCATGTTGACCAGACCACACACTAGAAGGTGAAGGGACGACAACGTTTCGGTCCGTCATGGACCATTCTCAATCGACTTCAGACTGGTCCACGACGGACCGAAACGTCGTCGTCCCTTCACCTTCTAATGTGTGGTCTGATCAACATACTTCAGCCACGTTATTGTGACTCATCGCCTGCATTCTGCATTCATGTAAGAATTCATCACCTATTCGCATCCGACTGGAAGTTGACTAACCGCTGCATGAAACATCGTCACCATTTAGGCCGTCAGCTTCACAGACCAGCATCACCATATCTGTAGAATGCGCTCTCGCATCTCTAGGATAAACTATTCCCACCCTCTAACAGATATTGGTATCATCAGGAGCGCGTATAATCGTATCGCGTTATCTTCATTGCTCATATCTTATCAAGCCCCGCAACGTGCACAAAGAGAGGACTGAATGTTGACTAATGTGATAAGCATCTGCAACCTATTAATGACATATGTATATAATATATACTCTGACGAATAATGCTTAAGATTGCATGCAATACCCAGAGACAAATACCCCACCAACCCCCATTTATGTGAATAAATCCATTCAATCACAAATGTTTAACTATCCAATTAATCACTCGAAAAAGACTAGACAATCATACACCCAATCAACTTGTTTGTCCACACCCAATCTTTAAGCCAGTCCCACTCCTGAGGGGCCCCAAAATCTGGTCTCACGCATCTTAAATACAAACCCACAATTCCCCCCGTATTTGACACCTTTTCTCCAATACTCAACTTGAGTTATACATCACCACCGTATATCACTCACATACGACAGGAACTGTCCACGGCTGGAAAGGGGCCTGAATCTCCTCAACCATTAAGCTGCCCCTCACCCCAACACCTTCGAGGGCTCCAGATGGCTACTGCTGGCGAAATAGCCTCGAAAATGGCTACTTCCTCCACGAGTTACGTTCATGCAATGCGATAACTCGGATCCAAGGAATCAATAATTCAACCCATCATCTCCTCTCCGGCCTCTCGCCACCGTGAGGTTCTGTGACTCGTCCTGTTGTTATTCCCCGCGATAATATGCACCAGATATTGGGGGGGGGGACAGATATATCTGTGGCGTAGTGGATGATGCGGATGTTCGCTCCGTCAGTCTCGTTTACAAACGTCGCAAATTTGGAATCCGACTGGGAGAGCGATCACATGGACACAGGCATGCTCATGAATCTACGAAGTAGCGTAGAATATCACCATTCCATTTCACTCCTCCTACCATTGAGAAAGGGTTTGTCCGTAATTAGTTGCTGCAAATGAAAGCAAATTCCCGGTTGCTTTATTTTGATATCAATGGTTTGCAAATATCCCCCTTTGCTCTCATCTGGCGTCGGCAAGTTTCTGGAATGCTAATTCCAGCTTCTTTTCAGTGTCCAATTTGAGTCTCTCCCTTAAACTGTATACCAAATGTCTTTGATCTTCTATTGTTTTCCAGTTCGTAGACTTGTCTTCCTCAGTCCCCTTCTTTGTTTGCCTTCAGCTCGTCTACATAAATTGAGAGAGAGAGAGAGAAGTATCAGGGGAAAGCGCCAAGCCATTACGACTATATAGCACTTGGAAGGAATCAGGATAAGTTTTTGGGATAGGACGAGGGGAAAGGAATGGTGCCCAACCACTTGGACGGTCGGGGATTGAACACCTACCTATATGAAGCGAGACCGTCGCTCTACCGCCCAGCCCAAGTGGTTGGGTACGAAATTGAGAACGACAGTATCACGATTAAAGATTCCCAGTTGTTCTTCGTAAAGAAACACTTTATGAAGAACGTCCGTCCAGTCCAGTCCATGTGGATTGGTAGAGCGACGGTTTCGCTTCATGCATGTCGGTGTTCAATCCCCGACGATCCACAAGTGACTGGACACCATTCCTTCCCCACCATCCCATCCCTTTTATATAGTTTTAATGGCTTAGCGATTTCCCCTTATAATTCCTTTCCTCATAAATGGTCCTCTCAGGGTTCACGTCATAATTAGTGAGTACTTTGTTGTCTATACAGTATGTTTTAATGCATAATTATCTATCATTTTTATACAAATGTTTCTAGCATTTTGAATACATATTTATCTGGCTTATTTGACACGTAATTATCTAGCATTTTTAATGCGAAATTATTTTGCCTTTTTTAATACGAATTCACGTGTTCTTTTTTTAATGCGAATTTAAAAAGCCTTTTTTAATACGAATTTATATAGCTTTTCTAATATGTATTTGTGTAGCCTTTTTTTTAATACGTATTTGTATAGCCTTTTCAAATACGTATTTCTGTAGACTTTTTTAATACGTACGTGTTTAGCCTTTGTTCAATACGTATTAGTGCAACCTTTCCAAATTTTTGTGTTGCTTTTCTTATACATATTTATGTAGAGCGAGGCGTGACGACGCGTTCTCAGAAAAATTCTCATCTCTCTCGACATCGCCCAAAATAACTTTCACTTTGTCTATACATAGCTCACCGCACACTAAGCTTCGTGTTCCTCCTTAAATAAAGTAACTCGGCTCCCCAGAACCTTTTCCTAAATGCTATTACGCTCCCTAAATAGGTTTATCAAATTCATTCATCTCAAATTTCTTACCTTTAAAGGGACACGCATTTTCTTGACGTCTCCTAAACGTAGTGTAAGAAATTTGATGATAGTGAATTTGTTTTGACGATAGTGAGAAGGGTCGATTTTCTCTGCTTTTTAGATGAACATGTTTTTTGGGGTTTATATTTTGGTTCATAGGAAAATACGGTACCCGAGATGAACTAATATTAGGAATCAGTTTTCGAGAAGCAAACATTCACAACAGTGTGTACTATTATTTATTTGTAGATTTGCGTGGGGCTTGTGTGCGTGCGTGGGGCTTGTGTGCGTGCGTGGGGTGTGCGAGCGTGGGGCTTGTGTGCTTGCGTGGGGTGTGCGTGCGTGGGGTGTGCGTGCGTGGGGCTTGGGTGCGTGCGTGTCTCTAGCGCACACGGTGAGGCCCGTGGCGTTAAGATCTACGTTGTAGGCTACAGCGGTGATTGGGTTAGAGGTGGATAGGATGCGCCATGTGGAGAGGTCCGCCAGGTGTTAAAGATCACAAGGACCACAGGGAGTACAAGGTCCTCACGGTGTACAAGGTCCATCACAACAAGAAATTGTTACAATGTATCCGCCACACATTATTATGTCACCAAGCCGGGGCGTGTCTCTGGGGTGCAGGGGCTTTAATTGTGCCTATAATACGTCGCATTTTAAACAGATTGGCTGCTTTTGTAAAACAAAACAAGAAGCGACTTGAGAGGAGAGGTTGAACCACTACTTTCTAGCGCTAGAGGTTCATTGAACCCCAGGTAAAACCTCCACAAGCGACAATGACAACAAGGACAGCCGTGTGTATGTCATGCCGCGTGCTTTTACAAGTCCGTGCTCAATAACAGGAAGTTTGTACATTATAGCGGAGGGCGAACCTCGAAGATTAAAGCTGAACTTCGCAAAACAGCTTAATCTGCCTTCAGATGAGGCTCTGATAATAGGGAAATACCCTTATTCTCGCTAATGAAAACTTCGTTACCTTGTATGTGTGGCTTTATTGATCATTTTCAAAGCAATATAATCGTATCCTTTTTCCAGTCGGCATTTACGTGTAGCTAACAAGGCCACTGATCAAGACTGTGGACCGCTACAGGGAGTTTAGCGAGGACCTGATGATTAATCTTTGTGCTTACCTGACCTCATCATAATCAATAGAATGCAAACAAAATGACAATAACAAACTTCACTGTCAACATACTACCGACTGTCCCTGCTTGCCAACTGTTTGACCTTTACCAAGCAGTTAGTCAAGCCCATGAAGCTGCAAGGTGATTGACAACCGTATCAGCCGACTTTAAAATTAACAACTGATTATCCGAGCCTATAACCAATCGTTTCATTAACCGATTAGCTGAAACCGCTCATCCCGGCATCATCTCAAACTCTAATCTCTAAGTAGCAAATTAACCCCAGCTAAATATATCGACGATAGCCGAGACGCCGAGAATTGGCAGCATTGACAATATTGGAACGGGTTAAAGCTCTGTAACATGCGTTCGGTAGACTGGATCTACTGGCTCGAGTGAAGGGGATTCCATAGTTCAAGTGGCTCTCGAGGACGGGATAAAGCAGCTGAGACACATTGGCTTAGTCTGGAGGCCGAATGAAGGAGCCAGACTAACCCTGCTCTGGTTTTGCTGTTTTGTGGACGGTAGGATTAATGTTGGAGTTGGAGTGCTTCCGTCTCGCTGGGGCAACTGCAGGTTGTCTGGCGACCCGTGCTTGCTACTGGGGCTGTCTGATGATCCGTGCTTGCTACTGGGGCTGTCTGATGATCCGTGCTTGCTACTGGGGCTGTCTGATGACCCGTGCTTGCTACTGGGGCTGTCTGATGATCCGTGCTTGCTACTGGGGCTGTCGGATGACCCGTGCTTGCTACTGGGGCTGTCTGATGATCCGTGCTTGCTACTGGGCTGTCTGATGATCCGTGCTTGCTACTGGGGCTGTCTGACGGCCCGTGCTTGCTACTGGGCTGTCTGACGGCCCGTGCTTGCTACTGGGGCTGTCTGACGGCCCGTGCTTGCTACTGGGGCTGTCTGATGATCCGTGCTTGCTACTGGGGCTGTCGGATGACCCGTGCTTGCTAATGGGGCTGTCTGATGATCCGTGCTTGCTACTGGGGCTGTCTGACGGCCCGTGCTTGCTACTGTGGCTGTCTGACGGCCCGTGTTTGCTACTGGGGCTGTCTGACGGCCCGTGCTTGCTACTGGGGCTGTCTGATGATCCGTGCTTGCTACTGGGCTGTCGGATGACCCGTGCTTGCTACTGGGGCTGTCTGATGATCCGTGCTTGCTACTGGGGCTGTCTGATGATCCGTGCTTGCTACTGGGGCTGTCTGATGATCCGTGCTTGCTACTGGGGCTGTCTGACGGCCCGTGCTTGCTACTGGGGCTGTCTGATGACCCGTGCTTGCTACTGGGGCTGTCTGATGATCCGTGCTTGCTACTGGGACTGTCTGATAATCCGTGCTTGCTACTGGGGCAGTCTGATGACCCGTGCTTGCTACTGGGGCTGTCTGATGACCCGTGCTTGCTACTGGGGCTGTCTGATGACCCGTGCTTGCTACTGGGGCTGTCTGATGACCCGTGCTTGCTACTGGGGCTGTCTGACGGCCCGTGCTTGCTACTGGGGCTATCTGAGACCGTGCTTGCTACTGGGGCTGTCTGATGATCCGTGCTTGCTACTGGGGCTGTCTGATGACCCGCTTGCTACTAGCGCAGTCTGACGACCCGTGCTTGCTACTGGGGCTGTCTGATGACCCATGCTTGCTACTGGGGCTGTCTGACGATCCGTGCTTGCTACTGGGGCTGTATGATGACCCTGCTTGCTACTGGGGCTGTCTGATGACCCGTGCTTGCTACTGGCGCAGTCTGATTATCCGTGCTTGCTACTGGGGCTGTCTGATGACCCGTGCTGCTACTGGGGCTGTCTGATGATCCGTGCTTGCTACTGGCGCAGTCTGACGATCCGTGCTTGCTACTGGGGCTGTCTGATGATCCGTGCTTGCTACTGGGGCTGTCTGACGACCCGCGCTTGCTACTGGGGCTGTCTGACGACCCGTGCTGCTACTGAGGCTGTCTGGCGACCCGTGCTTGCTACTGGCGCTGTCTGGCGACCCGTGCGCTACTGGGGCTGTCTGGCGACCCGTGCTTGCTACTGGCGCTGTCTGGCGGCCCGTGCTTGCTACTGGGGTTGTCTGCTTATGTTTCTGTCGGAGACGGGAAGACAGGCGCCAACACATGCATGGAGATTCAGAGATCGCGAGGACCTGGGACGTTGTGTGTGTGTACTCACCTAATTGTACTCGCCTAGTTGTGTCTGCCGGATCGAGCATTGTTTTTGATCCCGCCTTTCGAGCATCAGTTGTTACAGCAATGACTCCGGTCATATTTCCCTATCATACCTGGTTCTAAAATTATGAATAGTATTTGCTTCCACATCCTGTTCCTTAAGTGCATTGCATTTTCCCACTACTCTCGCTAAAAGAAAACTTCCTAACATCTCTGTGACTCATCTGAGTTTCTAACTTCCACCCATGTCCCCCTCGTTCTGTTACTATTCCGTGTGAACATTTCGTCTGTCCACTCTGTCAATTCCCTGAGTATTTTATACGTCCTATCATGTCCCCCCCTCTCCTTTTTTCTAGTGTCGTAAGGCACAGTTCCCTCAGGCGCTCCTCATACCCCATCCCTCGTAGCTCTGGGACGAGTCCCGTTGCAAACCTCTGAACCTTTTCCAGTTTCTTTATATGCTTCTTCAGATGGGGACTCCATGATGAGGCGGCATACTCTTAAGACTGGCCTCACGTAGGCAGTGTAAAGCGCCCTAAATGCCTCCTTACTTAGGTTTCTGAATGATGTTCTAACTTTTGCCAGTGTAGAGTTCGCTGCTGTCGTTATCCTATTTATATGTGCCTCAGGAGATAGATTAGGTGTTACGTCCACACCCAGGTCTCTTTCGCGCGTCGTCACAGTAGGCTGTTCCCCTTCATTGTGTACTGTCCCTTTGGTCTCCTATCTCTAGTCCCATTTCCATAACTTTACATTTGCTCGTGTTGAATTCCAGTAGCCATTTCTCTGACCATCTCTGCAACCTGTTCAGGTCCTCTTGGAGGATCCTGCAATCCTCATCTGTCACAACTCTTCTCATCAACTTTGCGTCATCCGCAACATCGACATGTAGGACTCTACACCCGTAAACATGTCGTTAACATATACTAGAAATAGAATTGGTCCCAGCACCGATCCTTGTGGTACTCCACTTGTTACTGTTCGCCAGTCCGACTTCTCGCCCCTTACCGTAACTCTTTGCTCCTTCCTGTTAGGTAGTTCCTTATCCATGCTAAGACCTTCCCCCCACACCCCGCCTGCCTCTCGAGTTTGAACAGCAGTCTCATGTGCGGTACTGTATCAAAGGCTTTTTGCAGTCCAGAAATATGCAGTCTGCCCAACCATCTCTGTTCCTGTCTTATCCTCGTTATTTTATCATAGAATTCCAGAAGGTTTGTTAGGCACGATTTCCCTGTCCAGAACCCATGTTGATGTTTGTTCACAAACCTAACGTTCTCCAGGTGTGCAACCATCGTAGCCTAATTATTGTGCGCGCGGGTGTGTGTGTGGTGTGGTGTGTGTGGTGTGTGTTGTGTGTGTGTGGTGTGTGTGTGTGTGTGTGTGTGTGTGTGTGTGTGTGTGTGTTTGTGTTTGAGAGAGAGTTCATGGAAATTGGCTTCTGATTAAATCTAAAAAAAAATCCCATCCTCTCTCAATTGACGTGTCGTCAAAGGGAAATTGACGTGTCGTCAACGGGAAATTGACGTGTCAACGGGAAATTTACATATCGTCAACGGGAAATTGAGTATCGTCAACGGGAAATTGACGTATCGTCAACGGGAAATTGACGT
>WNGS01165751.1:34687297-34703735 GCA_020271785.1 Procambarus virginalis | reverse complement strand
GCCACATATCCTCAGTTTGCGAACTGTGGTCGTAAATGTGGGGGCTTGTAACCTATCCATCACTGCCCACCTAATTGGGGAGGTGTATAATAGGTAAATCATTTATGAAACTAGCTCACCCGAGATGTAAGCCACTTAGCTCAGAGACTGTACTTAGGATCTATCTTGAATCTATTGTTGATACGGTACAAATATCAACCGTATAACTAGCTTATTAAGACTGCATCAACCTTCGTTAAATTAATTTGGGGGTTCAGTCCGTGAGCCCATTATGGGCTTCTGTAACTTTTTCCACTACCGCCCACAGTATAGGTATGGGGTGCATAATAAATGAAAGGACCATGTTATACTATTTAGACCATGATTGTCGAATTTTAGGTCCTTACTACAGAGGTAATGATGTGTACTAGTTGGCCGCCCGAACCTCTGTGCTGTATCCTGTTCGACGCCCACTCTACACCTGACAGCAGGGGTGTTGTGTTCGACGCCCACTCTACACCAGACTGCAGGGTTGTGTTCGACGCCCACTCTACACCTGACAGCAGGGGTGTCGTGTTCGACGCCCACTCTACACCTGACTGCAGGGTGTCGTGTTCGACGCCCACTCTACACACGGACAGCATGGGGTGTCGTGTTCGACGAACGCCCACTCTACACCGGACTGCAGGGGGTGTCGTGTTCGACGCCCACACAACACCAGAAATTGGTGTGTTGTCGAGTCATTACATACGAGGCCAATTTAGTTTATAAATATGAGGAAGTCAAAAAAGGAAATAAAAATGTGTCGATGCCGGGGAAAAATGAGACAAATAAAAAATGTTGCCTTTGTAAAATTCAAAACAGCACGAATTTTTCAACAGTGAAAAAAATCTTTTTAGAGTAACTTCACCTGCTACAATTCATGAAATTAATTTAAAATCCTACACTTTAAGCAATACAAAATATTCACGTAAGAATTAGGTTTATCCTAATATTACCGAATTATGACATACTATTATATATTAAAGATGAAGACTTTATATTCAAATTCAACTATTAACCTGGCAAAAGCATATGCAGCCTACTTTCAACCACATTTGAAAGATGAAAATTGTTATACATATACTTTCCCTTAAAATGTGATAATTTTATATATATATTATATATATATATATATATATATATATATAATTATCATAAATTAGCATAATTTTACAAATCAAATTAGCATAAATTTAATGGACATTAATTTAAATTTATTTATATTTTAAATAATTTATAAATAGGTTAATGACCTTCGGTTTGTAACATTTGTTTCTTTCTCCTTCCTTCCATGTCCATTACTTCTTCATTCTATGTCCATTACATCCTCCTATATCCATTTAATGTAACCTAAATTCACGCCATCTCTTAAGAACTACAGATCGATATGTACCAAGAAGGACTGGACAAGTACATGTCTAATCACCAGGAAGAGTGTTTAACCACACCCACCACCATGACCATCGTCACCGTCACAGCTACCACTACAACCAACCACACAGACACACACACACAGCTACCACCACAGCCACACACACATACATACACACAGTTTTTAGTTATCGTTTGCCCTGCTCACACCCTCTGTATGTCTACCTGTTATTTGCTTTTGGATTCTCCACTTGTCTTTCCCTTCACTCTCCTTGGGTAGCTAGAGCTTCACTCTCTCTCCTTCCTGGATGTCCTGGAGTGTCATCCTTCCTGGATGTCCTGGAGTGTCATCCTTCCTGGATGACACTCCTTACGTTTGATCTGTCTCCGTCTTGTACCAGGTGTCTCTAGTGCTCTTTTACGTGCACGCTCTCGCTCTCTCTCTAGATTCAAAAGTTGTTTATTCTCGCTACACAACCGTGTTATATGTACTTAAACTACATATGTCTCCTCTTTCTCGACTTACAGGAAACGCTTTTCCAGATGCTTCAGCTTTCGTCGTGAGCGTAAATTGTGGATGAGAAGAAAAGGAATAAGAGAAAAGGAGAGAAGAGGGGAGAGCGGGCAGAAGGAAAAACTGTAAGAAGAGAAGAGCGATTCGCAGGAGGCAGAAGGATGAGATGCAGAAGAGAGAGAGAAGGTAACACAAATTCCAACAACATTGCAATTCTGACGTTATCAACCAAAATTAATAGCATCGCATCGTCAACATTTTCTGTGACTAACAAGTACTGGCGTCGATGCGTTAAATAGCCTGCTTCTGGCTACGCATAACGCACATTAAGCTTGTCGTTCATCACTTAAAACGTCCCATTTTGTACGGAACGGACTAATCCGTTAAAAATGAGAGCTTAACTGTGGCTTACACAGTATTACACTGATTTAGTGTAAAACTGAACAGCAATTTAAAGTTAATGTTACCATTCTCTCCTAGCTGGCACAGGCTGGGCCTGACGGCTGAGTAGACAACGCTCGGGATTCGTAGTCCCAAGGTTCTGGGTTTGATCCCCGGCTAAGGCGGAAACAAATAGGCAGATTTTCTTTCACACTGATGCACCTTTTCACCTAGCGGTAAATTGTTACCTGGGAGTTAGACGGCTGCTACGGGCTGCTTCCTGAGGATGTGTATAAAAAAGGGGTGCCTGGTCGAGGACCGGGCCGCAGGAACGCTATGCCCAGAAATCATTTCAAGATAACGTAAAGATACAGGATAAAACGTAATGATTACGTGTTAGTCTTTTATAATGACAATTTGATATGTTTTTATAGTGATAGGGATATTTTATAGTGATGCGTTTATAATGACATTGTGTTACTATTTTTGAGTGACATTGTGTTATACGTTTAGTGTGATATTTATGTAAAAATGTTCTGAAATTGTGTAAACTCGATTATCAGTGTACAACAATTTATGTATAAAGTTTTTGAACCCATATGATTCGTTTGATAAGACTTCTATATATATATCATTAATCTTAAGTGTTAGGGTGAAATTAGGGTGAGTTTGCTCCTCACACTTATAATACACAAGATTTCCTGAATATAATAATTTTTATTAAAATTATATTTCTTGAAGAACTCGTGTTTTTGGTCCGTTATCAGTCGAATATCATTTGAATTTACATGCATCAAATTTTATGTTTCCTCCAATACCACTTCTTCAATAATGCTTTCAATAAATTTTTGAGTTAGTTTGCTAAAAAAATTGCCAAAAAATATTCTTATAAATTTGGTTCACCTTATGCAAAGTAAAATTGGGTTATTAAATCGTATTAAACTATCTAGAATCTAAATCCTTACCTAAAAGTTTACCATCAGGACCGTCCAGTGTTTCCTGGTCTATTAATACAGTACGGATGAACGCCTCAGTGAGTCAAACACCTTTATTTCTGCGTCAGACATTTTTTTAGTTTACCCCAATAAGCTTTAAAGTTGTTTTCCACCAACGCTGATGATCGATGGAAAGTTGGCTGAACTTATTGTAGACTACGACCTATGAACACCTCATCGAACAAGAACAGTTGTTCAAAATTAGTTTTTGATAGCAAGATAAACATAACCTTGAAAGATATTACAGACCTAATAACAAATATGTTAATAGACAATCTTCAGCGAGAATCCATGGCACTCCCATCGATTACGAGTCCGTTGTATGAAGGGATTTAAAGCTGTATTCTATAAAGGTCACGCGACACAGTAACAATTGTTGTTTCTAAGCATTTAACCGTTCGGAATGTTTGTTACTGAGAATAGTATTTCCTGTAGAAATTTTATTTATCATATTCTCTTCACATTCCAATGAGATGTTTGTGTTGATATTTCACGACAAAGATAGAAGTGCAGTGTGTTTACATCTGCAGCATTCTCTTACAAAACATTTTTTTGTAAGAATATATTGTACTCATTCTATTCCATATACAAAGTTGTAACTGTTAATAATCCCTCCTATGTACATTAGGTTCAAACTATATACTTTTATGTTTAATCATTGTTCATTAATATGTTAAATTTTACACTATTCACTTCTCTGAAAATTTGTTGAACATCGAACTGAACATCATTGCGACTGTGGGATTGTAAATAAAATGTGTTATTAATGCTAACAGACAATACCTCTTAGAGAAAGGTAGGCACGGCAAGGCCTCCTGGGAATTAGTTCCCACAATTCAAAATAAACACTTCCTGTTCTCCAGGAAATGACTACCTAACTCAAGACAAGAAAGGAGGTAAACCCCAGTTAAACTTACACTATTAATGAGCCCTCCAAATAACATCAAGAAGCTCTACCACTTCCTATGTTACGTTTAATCTTTGCCTCCACAAAGGCAGGAGATGCCAATATACATTGTAAGCTGGCGATGAGTCACAATAACGAGGCTAAAGTATGTTGACCAGACCACACACTAGAAGGTGAAGAGACGACGACGTTTCGGTCCGTCCTGGACCATTCTCAAGTCCATTCATTCTCATCGACTTGAGAATGGTCCAGGACGGACCGAAACGTCGTCGTCTCTTCACCTTCTAGTGTGTGGTCTGGTCTACATTGTAAGCTAGTGGCTAGTACCATCCCTGCAGGGCCAAGACAAATTTAACCTGAGACAAACATGCTCCACTAGCTGAAGAGTCTGGGTTCCAGCTTATAGGATCCACATATTCCAGCAAAGATAGCACAAAGCATCATAACTAGAATAGGATGGTGGCTCAGCTCCTTAACATTAAGGGTATTTAACTAGATAAAAAAAAAGATCACAGCAGCCAAGCCCGGCCATCACGACATCCCGTGGAAGAGATCGATATACCACACCATGTACCTCCGTTCCGACTTGTTAAACTGAATGTTCTGGTAAACTGTTACCCAAACCTTCTTTATAATCCTTAATTGCCACCATTCAATATTTGGTATAATTTAGCTTTATAATGTACTAGACAAAACATCAACATAGTGTAACTAAACTAGCTAGGAGTACCAAATACTCTTATATTTAGCAAAGAAAAATACCCGCCATTTCTGATTCGAAGTGAGTAAACTGTCTAGACTTAACTTCAAGATGCACTCTTCCTCATCAAAACATAAAAAAAATGTAATTCTCCTAATTATTATATGTTACGACAAGTTCCTTCGTAGGCAAGGATATCGTGCCTATTCCTTTACCGCCTATTCAGCAACGTATCTGCATACTCAAGCATAAGAAATTAGCATGAAGAACAACAAATACGTGCCCAGAGCTCTCCGTGTCTAGACAGACACCACTCCTCTACCCTCCAGTACCCAATACCCCGACACACCTCGCCGTCTGGAATCCCAACTACACTCGCCAGCCAAACTGCTCGTTTGAGACTGCCGGCTGGTAATTACCTGCACACCAACGCCACCTACAACTGGACCTGGCCATGTATGTAAGGAGCTAACGGAGAGTCAGAGTCTTACGGACTATTCATGCCCGTGCCACCTCTTGGGTAGCTTAATCTTTATCAGTCAGTCAATCAGCCAGAGTCGACGGGAGACATCTCCCGTCACGCAGGGTGCAGCCGCACCTCCACAGATCTCCAGTATCATCTACTGGTAATGGCTCAAAAGGGCCACCACTTACGGGCTATTCGTGCCCGTGCCATCTTTTGGGTGGCTTAATCTTCATCAATCAATCATCAGCGTGAGTCAGAATTCTCTTAAGTGATCCATCTGCAAGATCTACTCCCACTCCCCTGGGTGACGGTCGTCTCTAGCGGCTATTGTATATATTTATTTTGCACCTTTGATTTTGCTATTAACGTAACTGTCACCTGTTTGTTTCTCTTGCCTTTTGTTTTTTTTTGTAACTACAAGTGTGCTAGGGGGATTTGTTTTAATGTTCAAGTTATTTTTTTGTTATTTTAAATATCTGAGTTTTCCATTCTTTGGAATTTATTCCGCAATTTTCACACCGTAAAGAGATTGGAAGCATAAGCAGTTTTATTTACTTTGTTTTACTGTTTTTTATTTAATGTTATTGGCATTCCACCAGCCAGAATAGCCACTGCTCTATTAATCCCTCTTTCCATAACATATCTAATACAGTTCAGGACCTATCGCATTAAACAGGGAAAACAAAGGTCTCTCACGTTTCTCAAGGAAAATCATGTATACTACACTCCATAGGATCATGGCTCCTATATTCAACAACAGAAGCAGGGATCATAACGTGTTCGATGGTAAAAAAATCTCAACAAATTCATATTATACTAAAGGGTTCGAGTCCACCAGTTCCTTACTACTTGGCGACTAAATGAAATGTTCATTGTATTATCCGTAGACTTGCAGCACCTCATTTTGGCAGTACACCCTACATCTCCTGCATTGCTCAGACACAAATTATTTAGTGCTGTTAACACCCTTTTGACTGGTGCCGACATACCAACTCACTCCTTTTATGATAAATGGCTGAGCAACAATGCCTACAATCTCATTAAACTTAACATTCCTTTCAGGTGCAATCTACCTGTCTCTGTTATTCCTCTTTATCTGTACCCCACCATTCAAGTATCATACACACCTGTCACCAAGAAAGATAATGAGAATCTTGCTCTTCTCAAAGCTGTCACTCTTGAAACAATTGCCTCCTCCATCGAGAATTTAAGATCTCACGAGCACTGTGTCTACACCGACGGCTTAATCCAATCTTCTACTGGACGGACTGCAGCAGCATGTAGGTTTCATAGAAATAATATTTGCACAAAAACTGTCAGTGTCAGGCTAAACAACTGGCTGACCTCCACACAAGCAGAACTAGCGGCATTACAACTAGCTACCAGTACATTAAAAAACATTGGAGGAATAATATTTTGTGATTCAAAGTCTGCTCTTCAAACAATCGAAAACTTCTCTTGGAAGATCGACAGCAAGAACCTCATACTACCAATTATAAATCACCTAATTGCTGCAGAGTAAAGGGTCTCGAATCTCCTTTGTATAGATACCTTCACACAGATATAACCCATCATAATGAGAGAGAGACATTGCAGCCAAATTAGCGTGTAACAAAGATGAAGTTGAATTAGATCTAGGTATCCCCATCGCTGCTGTCAAAACTGTATTGGTCCAAACACTCAGATCTGATAGGAAAGAAATTACTGACTCCCAACGACTTGAAAGTACTAGTACAAAAAGCTATGTTTTGTTCAGATCTGAAACCTATATCTCTGGGCAGCACAAAACGTCCACCAGACTGTGCGACACAGTGGTTGCAAGGATCATGTTGGGTTACCGTTACCTGTGGCAGATTGCTACCGTTACCTGTGGCAGGTGGCTGCAGGTGACGGATCTCCCAATCCTGAGCACTCCAGTTGCAAACTCTGTGAGCAGGAACTTCGACACGATCTCACATACTACAACACCGAATGCCCAGTTATTAGACCTTACAGATCAGTTGGCATGAGGTACCTGGAGCTTTGCAATTACTTTATTCACTCTCGTATTCTCCCCAAATATACTCGCTGCGTATACTCGCTGATGCGTATACTCGCGTATACTCGCTGATGTAGACCTAACCAAATGTAAACTTTGTCAACAAAATTATTCCCACACCCTCCGTCACTATGTGATGGAGTGCGAAAACATACGTGAATTTAGAGACAATTCTATAACCAATGTTCCAGCGATGTGTAAATATTTCATTCAAAATTATTTGCTACCAGAAATTCTAGCCAAATATCCCCAGTTTGCTAACTGTAGGTAGTAACTGAGTGATTGTAACCTATCCACCGCTGCCCACTGGATGGGGGGCGGTGTGCAGGACAAACAAATTGTGACACTAGCTCTCCACACATGTCAGTTGCTTAATTTAGAACCTGTATTTGAGGTCGATCTCGAACCCATTGTTGATGTGACGACTTATATTGAATTTTGTAACTAGCTCATCAAGATTGTAACTTGCTTAGCTAAATGAATTGTGGGGCTCAGTCCCTGAGCCCATTATGTGCCTCTGTAACCCTTCCACTACCGCCCACGGGATGGGTATAAAGTGCATAATAAATGAACTAAACTAACTCTCGTATTCTTGAAGATATCCTCACAGTGTACCCAAAATTTGCCAGTGTAGGCTACTAAACATATGGCCCTGTATGACTACCCGTCCTGCGAGATGGGGACTTTTATTACCACTACCACCTTACTCTTGTGTTGTTATCCTCAAAATGCTTCTGGAGTCTGCCAGTGCAGACTGCTTATCACATGCCTCTGTATGACTAACCATCCTGTGTGATGGGGATTTTTTAGCATCACCTAGTTAGCTTTTTTGACACTGTACTCCACTTCATATAGTCTAGGGTAGCTGTACTAATGCAGATGTACCTCATGTATTAATAAAAAAAAATACACGAACACAAATTTTGTAACCCTTCACGTAGTTCAGGGTAGACAGGTATATACGGATTTAAGTTTTAGCATGTGTATTTGATTGTATGCGCAGGTTTGCGCGTATGTGCGCTCGCACGTGCATGTGTGTTTAGTTTTATAACTGTCCATCAGGTTCATTAGTTTACTTTACATCTACAACAATACGAAGCAACCCAACAGCAGAATCGGTTTTCTGAAGACCTTTTGGCTGCAGAATCTAAATATTGATAGCCTAACAGGCAATCAATATTAGTCGTAATCCTTCAGGTCATAAAACCAAGGATGTAGAAGTCACTAAAAATAAAACAAAAGATAAAAAAAAGTAAAATCCAAACTGTTAAACCTGCAATCCGTTACTTTGCTTCCAAGTGTCATCAACAAACCATCACATAAACTTCAAAGTAAAATCCCTTTACACCCAATAAAAATATAACTGAACAAATGCTTCACGACCTTCCATTTTGTGTCCACCCACTATTTTTTCCCCTCTCATATATTTTTCCTTTCCTTTCTCGGTGATAACTCTGTAAAAGCTCTGAAAAGTGAGCCGTCCTGTGGAACGCAAGGCCTGTAAAAAGCTAGCGTGCTTGACGGTTGCTGAAGCACTCGTTATACGGGGTTTGCTGAAGCACTCGTTACACGGGTTACTGAAGCACTCAAGCCTTAGCCAGCTCGTAGACAACATAAGGGTGTCATGTTTGCCATGAAGCACCACCATCGCCAGTGAACCGTTTGCTCAAATTATGGCACCATTGTTAACAAGCTGAGGAAGTGTAATGTTGACTACAACATTGACAAGTGTTCAAAACAGACAAAAACAACGTCACTTGCTTTCACTTGATGTTTAGGAGTTGACTTCAAAGCTTTCAGCCACTTTATTGTGACATCCGCGTTGAGATTTAAATCTAAAAGCTTTGATTGTAAACTGTGAGAGCTAAAATCAACTTATCACAAAGAATAGAAAGACAATTTCTGAAGTCTGTTATAAATTTATTACTAAAGAAACTGGGAGTGATAAATAAGCCAGTTATTTTGTTTATTTCGTTGTTCGCATTTCCATTCTGCATAAAATTCAATGACAGGGAAAGATTCTGATATATTTATCTATTAATCCTTTAATATGAATACATTTATATATTGTTCGACATTAAAGATGTTCTGTGGCATTTTAGATGCATTAAACATCGCCGAGAGGATAATTAAGAAATATATTTTCGCTCAGAAAGGGAAATATTTATGCTGGTCTTGTAAGCATTGTAAGAACCAGCAATCTCAGTATCTGACTAGTATCAGAGGCAAATTGATTTCCCCTTGTGAAGAGGAAGGCGGTTTAGGCTAAATCCAGATCATCCTACAGCCAGCTATTGACCTAGTGTCTCCCTAGTACCTACCTAATATGCTAGGTGAATACGGCCCGTCAAAGCAAACGATGACACAAATATTTCTGTCCTGCCGCGGGAATCGAACCCAGTCCCTTTCGGCGGTGACCTGACTTCCCTGATCACCGTATCACATCGTCTACACACTCCTTGCACAACCAGTAGTCGCAGCTTGGAGGGGGAAAGTTTTAATGGAATGTCCGAGTTGCTTGGCGAGAAGGTCGTCCACTTTCACTAAACTTCATCTTTTCTTCCCTCACTATTTTCGACTTTTATAAACTTCATTTTTTCTTTCAAACTTTGCCAAAACACAGGGAATTTTTCTAGGTCTTTTCGGCTGTGGTGAATGGCCTTCCAGTGGCACATATCTATCAAGGTTAAGACGACCACTGCAGCAACTCGGGTAAGGACGAAAAATAAAGTGAGAAAGTTGATTCAGAACCCATCATGATGAGAAGCTGACCTGATATCTGAGAGCTGCTCCAAGTTACAGACTCCACTGTCTAACCTCCAGTTACTCATTTGCATATGCAGAAATGAGAGAGAGAGAGAGAGTGTGTGTGTGTGTGTGTGTGTGTGTGTGTGTGTGTGTGTGTGTGTGTGTGTGTGTGTGTGTGTGTGTGTGTGTGTGTGTGTGGTGTGTGTGTGTGTGTGTGTGGTGTGTGGTGTGTGTGTGGTGTGTGGTGTGTGTGTGTGTGTGTGTGTGTGTGTGTGTGTGTGTGTGTGTGTGTGTGTGTGTGTAGTGGTATTTAGCTTGCAGGATTGAGATGCTAGCTCTAGGGTCCCGCCTTTCTAACCGTGGGTTTTCTAATGTTTCTCACCTCATTTTTTCTCTATTATGTTTACTACAAATATGCATCTCAGACACACACGCGCGCACAGGTGAACAGAGACATCAGGTGAAATAAACAACCCATTTGTTTCTGCCTCGGGCACTTAGGACAACCTCAAAGCGCTGTCTACTCGGCAGCGAGAACCAAACCGTGCTTGTAGGAGTATGTGCGTGCTTTAATGCATGTGCACGCGCGCAAGGGTGCACGCATGCATACATTGTGTGAATGCGCGCGCGCGCGTAACAGCGTGTGGGTGGGAGTGGAGGTTAATGGGCGTGCAGAGGTGCGTGTTTCATTATTAAAAGCAAAATATATTCTTTATGTTCTCAATTATCTTAATTTTTGGTTCGATTACTATCAATTATCTTTAAACTCAAATAATACCATAACCATTAAACAGTATGTTTATAACGTATCTATTTCCCCCCCCCACACACACCCTTTACAAACCAAGGCTTTGGAAATAGTTGATTTACATTCTGTGTTTAATTATCAAAACACCATTGGAAAATTGTTAGAAACAGCCCTCGTAGGGCTCAACTGTCTCATTTTCAAGATGCTATGTAAAAGTTTTAATACATAGCGCATAGATCAAGATCCCAAAAAATATTATTTCGAATTTCTCAACATAAATATTCTGTCAGAAGTGGCCAAATATCTAACGCTATTTTTATTCATTTTCCATAATGTTCTGACTAAATTACTTGGAAGAGATCTTCAATCATTAATTGTAAAAATAACTGTTATAGAAATATTGCTGAATCTGTTTAAATACAAATTTGAAAGCTATATAACATGAATATTAGAAATGATTTAGACACTTTGAGACCAGTTTTTAATGGATCAATTGTAAAACAATCAGAGTTGATTAATGGACAACTATTACCATAGGAACACTACGTTACTGTCAGAGACTTACATGTATTGGCCAATGCTTTTCCTACAGCTTCCTCTTTTCTTGTGTCTATGACTCAAAATTATGAGGATATATACATAGTTCTCATCACTTTCCATGTCCCTTCCTACCCATTGATCACACTTTGCATTACCTAGTATTTCTAAAGATATGTTGATTTACAAGAAAGAATTTAGCCATTTATTTCATTTCCCTCGTGAATATATTTTTTTTTAATATTTACAAAAATATATATTTTTTTCTCAAACAAAAAGCACGTGGATTACATTTTCATCTGTTCTTACTTATATCTGAAGTAAACAATGGGGGGTTTCGACTGGTTGCCTGAATCTTTAGAATCTCTTATATTTTATAGAACAAGATAAGGAAAGTTTGCCCGTGTTTCTCCAGCTTCAGCGTACAAGAGAAATTAAATCCAAGAAAATGTCGAGAAATTATCATACAGAATGAAAACTGGAGAGATAAATTGACGAGGTTGGATTTAACAGCAAGCGATAATCAAATAGTGAAAACAATACATGTACCTACATAGCGAATGATAAATTTAATAATAATACAAAAGAAAATGATAGAAAAACTTTTGATCAGATAATATTTATGAAATCTGACTAATGAAGGACTAACGCTGGGATTAAAATAAAATCGTCGTTACTTGCTAAACAACGTTTGGAGGAATACGGCAGCTCCTCTGCACCGTAAATTTATTGTAATAACCGTAATTGTGTATAGTTACGATACATGATTTGCATAATTACCGCATTTGCTGGCGTATAACTTAACACACACACTTCTATTTCACAATATTATATATCACTAAGAACTCAAAACGACCCGGCCAGGATTCGAACCCAAGACGTCCACGATTAAACCCAAACGTACTCAGTACAGAGACCACTGCACCCCTCTCATATATATATATATATATATATATATATATATATATATATATATATATATATACACAATACTTTATTAAAAGATATTTTAAAGCACGGCTCTCTCATACATAGTCTTTCGATTAAGACCTTCAGCTTCAACTCAATGCTATAACAATGCGTCCTATCTACCGGCAAATATGATAAGAAATTGAGAAAGAATTCACTTTTTTTATAAATGTAAATTCACGAGAATTACGTATCTTATTTTCAAGGAGAAATCATTTCCCTCTAAATCTTCCCCTAAGCACGCACGCACGCACGCACGCACGCACGCACACACACACACACACACACACACACACACACACACACACACACACACACACACACACCACACACACACAATCATGTAACTATTGTACAAGGGAACGAAAATAACATTGGAAATTACAAAATGTAATCTTGTTTACTAAAATATAACACTGCTCTGTATTATTGGACATCTGGCATGGAAAAAATCCAACAAAGCGACTGTAAACGTAACTTGTCCTTTTCCAAAGCCATCCTAGACTTAACATACACGTGCTAATGCTTACTATAGTCCAGTATGTACTATACTTAAACCCAACTAGGAAAAGTTGGGTTTGCCTGTATCCTTCATGCTTGGCCCTCTGCAAAATGAATAATACAGAACGTGCACGTATTGCTATTTGCATTTAAATACTTCCATTCAATAGAACTACTTGCTACAATTTTTTTATGCCAAGACTGCTTTAACGTACAATATAGAATGGTTTATATGGTTCCTGAAGTATATATATATAAATACTAGTGTTCAGTGAGGATCCACAAAGTCTTCTTTGAGTACTCATATTTTCTTCTCCGAGGCTATGGGTCCCTACACTTGCACCAGAGGTGGTACCCTTCTTTATATAAATACCATATTTCAAGAACTAAGGAACTTAACGTAGATATAGAACAGAAATGAATACGTAAGAAAGAGACAAGAGAATTAATACGAGAATTGTACATTCTCAACATAAAATACCACTCCTGATTATTTTACATCCCCATAAGGACAATATGAAATATATATGATCAATTGTCACAGATAATTACATTGTTCGCCATATATTTATTATTTTGTATTATCTTGTTTTTTTACTTTCCCTTATTTTACTCAAAATTTGTGTACAATTTTATCCAACTCAATTATAAATGATCAAATATTTATGAACAAGGTTTATGAATTTGAATTGTAATTAGTCTTGCCTAGAAAGTAGAAAAAAAAACGTTAATGAATTGCAAAATTTCCATAACGATTCAAAGACGAATTAAAATGAAGCTGGAATTATTGCCTGAATTATTAAAATGCCTGGAATTATTAAACGAAATCCTCCCAAGACCTGGAAGCTTTGCAGTCATAAAAATGGCAAGAAATCAACTCTGGGAATACGATGGAAATGAAGGAGTTGTGCCAAGATTGCAAAATCGATGCTTAAGGATGTGCGTATATCCTGAGAAAGCCACTCGAGAAGCTCTTCAATAGACGAATGGATTTAGCTGAAAGGAGATCAATTCCATACTAATATATAAATGGAGACAGGAATAAGGTGAATGTATAAAAGTGTCTATCAGGCAGATCTTGCCATTTGCATTATGTTATTATTTTATGTAAAATGAGTTATTGCCTAACAATTATATTTGACTAACAACCATCAGTGCCTAGTTTACGATCTCTGCTCTAATTCCACCATATGCTAAACAAAAAAATTAGTCACAAGCGACTTGAGAATGGTCCAGGACGGACCGAAACGTCGTCGTCCCTTCAACTTCTAGTGTGTGGTCTGGTCAACATACTTCAGCCACGTTATTGTGACTCTTCGCCTGCATTAGTCACATTATTCAACATGACTATAAAACTACTCTACAGAAAGCAGTATATTCTGATAACCTGTCCCTTATCCTAGAGTCAGAAAAGGTACTTCGCAAGTAAACCTCAACTGCCTTGTTGGTCAACGTAACAGGCAATCTTCCCACAATGTAAGGAGTGGTGTTGCACGGGGGGGGGGGAGATAAAAAGATGCAGATTATGCAAGAGTAAGCACATTGCACTAACTAGGAGTGCTTCAATGCATTAAACACTACAACACAATTACAATTAATCACCTAGAATAAATTCCCAGGCAATTTGTATAATTTGGTCATAAACAAACCTGAATTCCGAACCTTTCCTTTACCAGACTTCCCAACTCTTTAGGAAATGTCATACATTGACTTAACAAATTAACTGCCTACGACTCAGCCTGCGAAAAACTGTACCAGAAGCACAGCACTCCAGTGTCATTACCTTGTACAGCAATTCTGCCTAAATTATCGTAGCATATTTCTAAGCATATTAAATGGAAAATTATGTTACGAAATGTGGTCAAATAGAGCAAGTATGCTCGGTCTTCACATTTAATACTGCCTATAAGGGAGGGAACAAACTGCAGCATATCAGAAACATAAATTAGATGACAAACGAAAGCGAAAACACACCATCCCAGCCATTAGCGTGCTGGAATAAACACGACCCCGATTACTGTGTTTGGAATGGTGTTTGGATTATCTCTCTTCAGAGAGTCACTGGGTAGTGAGAGTGCACACACGTAGTAAAGAGTGGTGGCAGCACGCCCAGCACAGGGAGACAGAGTGCATGTACCGAGCAGAATGAGTGCCGGCAGGGTTAAGAATGATTGAGTGTTAGGGATGTTATGCTTCGTTGTTAATAATTATCGATTTTGTTGACAGCTTGTAGACTAGATTTAATTATGCGTGCGTTTACCTTTTACCAAGCAAACGCGCGTGTGCACTGTATCTCGCTCGCTCTCTCACGCCCTCTCTTTCCTCTTTCATTCTATCTCTCTCTCTCTGGAGACACATGATAACAGAAGCGTTCCAAATGGCACTTACTGTGCCGCAGATATTTTTGCGACCCAAAACGTGCGGTTTAAGAAGGATATAATTAACACAGCGCCTGGCAGGATTTCAACAGCATTAATTTCAGCCCCAGTGAGGGAGTATCTAATTACCTCCGTATCCTTACCTCGCTGTTGTGGGGCTACAGGATTGTCCTTTGGCATCCCTTGCTGTGGGCGCTACGTAGGTCTACCGTACAAACGGAAAAACTGTGAATGCTGCAGAAGTCTACGTCAGTATCCCTCCCTTGCTGTGGATGCTTAAGGATTGGATTTTGGTATCCCTGCCTCGGTGTGAGCAGTACAGGACTGTCTGAATATCTGTTTCGTTGAGAATGTTGAAACTCCTTGATCTATTGCTTTATTAAGCTGGGTTTGTTGTCTCACATTCTCCTGAGAACCCCTATCCCCACTCGGTGTCCACACACTACCACCCGAGTGGGCATTGACCTCCTTGACAACACAGTGTCAAATAAATTTCTTTCTCCAATCTTGCCCCCTTCTGTAAAACTGAAGAATAGTCTTGCCAAATAATTAAGGCACGTTAGGTAAATCCTGTTCATGACTGTGTTATCCTATTTCAAACACTGGAGATTTTGGAGTTCAGTCTCCCTCTATCGCGTATCTCTACCCATGTATGAAGCTGTCAAAAGAAAAGTAGAGTAGATGATGGAAGTTGCAGTTGACCTACTGACCCATAAGCAGCTCTTATTTATAGTCACCCAAACACATTCATGTGACTAGTCTACGCTTGAATTAATCATGTAATCTCTATAGCCTCTTTTTGTCTAGTTCACATGTAACGCTATTCATCCAATTTATCCTTCATCCATCCCTATTCCCACTTTCTCCGAAAGATTACACTATCAAGTTACATTTATCAAGTCTCTCCCGCTGTGTGGCTCAGTTTTATTCCATTTCTGATTGGCACTGATTATTCTGCGTTAGTGACCTGATTCCTTATCCATTATATTTGATTTTTAAAAGGTCTGTTTTTGCCAGCAGAGGTCGGCGGAATTTGCAGCGCCTGGCCTAGCTCCCTGGCTCATTATGGCTTTCC
This sequence comes from Procambarus virginalis, assembly GCA_020271785.1. Classification (NCBI taxonomy): domain Eukaryota; kingdom Metazoa; phylum Arthropoda; class Malacostraca; order Decapoda; family Cambaridae; genus Procambarus; species Procambarus virginalis. The sequence continues at coordinate 34,687,386 of WNGS01165751.1, read as the reverse complement.
TAATTATGTAGTAAATCATTTCAGGTTAACGCCATTACCTGGGTCAGACCCACAAAGCTGCTGAGAGAGAGAGAGAGAGAGAGAGAGAG
>WNGS01165751.1:34674505-34685360 GCA_020271785.1 Procambarus virginalis | reverse complement strand
TTGTCTTTCCCTTCACTCCCCTTGGGTAGCTAGAGCTTCACTCTCTCTCCTTCCTGGATGTCCTGGAGTGTCATCCCTTCCTGGATGTCCTGGAGTGTCATCCTTCCTGGATGACACTCCTTACGTTTGATCTGTCTCCGTCTTGTACCAGGTGTCTCTAGTGCTCTTTTACGTGCACGCGCTCTCTCTCTCTCTCTCTCTCTCTCTCTCTCTCTCGATTCACAAGTTGTTTATTCTCGCTACACAACCGTGTTATATGTACTTAAACTACATATGTCTCCTCTTTCTCGACTTACAGGAAACGCTTTTCCAGATGCTTCAGCTTTCGTCGTGAGCGTAAATTGTGGATGAGAAGAAAAGGAATAAGAGAAAAGGAGAGAAGAGGGGAGAGCGGGCAGAAGGAAAAACTGTAAGAAGAGAAGAGCGATTCGCAGGAGGCAGAAGGATGAGATGCAGAAGAGAGAGAGAAGGTAACACAAATTCCAACAACATTGCAATTCTGACGTTATCAACCAAAATTAATAGCATCGCATCGTCAACATTTTCTGTGACTAACAAGTACTGGCGTCGATGCGTTAAATAGCCTGCTTCTGGCTACGCATAACGCACATTAAGCTTGTCGTTCATCACTTAAAACGTCCCATTTTGTACGGAACGGACTAATCCGTTAAAAATGAGAGCTTAACTGTGGCTTACACAGTATTACACTGATTTAGTGTAAAACTGAACAGCAATTTAAAGTTAATGTTACCATTCTCTCCTAGCTGGCACAGGCTGGGCCTGACGGCTGAGTAGACAACGCTCGGGATTCGTAGTCCCAAGGTTCTGGGTTTGATCCCCGGCTAAGGCGGAAACAAATAGGCAGATTTTCTTTCACACTGATGCACCTTTTCACCTAGCGGTAAATTGTTACCTGGGAGTTAGACGGCTGCTACGGGCTGCTTCCTGAGGATGTGTATAAAAAAGGGGTGCCTGGTCGAGGACCGGGCCGCAGGAACGCTATGCCCAGAAATCATTTCAAGATAACGTAAAGATACAGGATAAAACGTAATGATTACGTGTTAGTCTTTTATAATGACAATTTGATATGTTTTTATAGTGATAGGGATATTTTATAGTGATGCGTTTATAATGACATTGTGTTACTATTTTTGAGTGACATTGTGTTATACGTTTAGTGTGATATTTATGTAAAAATGTTCTGAAATTGTGTAAACTCTATTATCAATGTACAACAACTTATGTATAAAGTTTTTGAACCCATATGATTCGTTTGATAAGATTAATGATATATATAGAAGTCTTAAGTGTTAGGGTGAAACTAGGGTGAGTTTGCTGCTCACACTTATAATACAAGATTTCCGGAATATAATAAATTTTTATTAAAATTATATTTCTTGAACTCTTTTTTTGGTCCGTTATCAGTCGAATATCATTTGAATTTACATGCATCAAATTATATGTTTCCTCCAATACCACTTCTTGAATAATGCTTTCAATAAATTTTTGATGAAGTTTGCAAAAAAAATTGCCACAAAATATTCTTGTAAATTTGGTTCATCTTATGCAAAGTAAAATTTGGTTATTAAATCGTATTAAACTACCTAGAGTCTAAATCCTTACCTAAAAGTTTACCATCAGGACCGTCCAGTGTTTCCTGGTCTATTAATACAGTACGGATGAACGCCTCAGTGAGTCAAACACCTTTATTTCTGCGTCAGACATTTTTTTAGTTTACCCCAATAAGCTTTAAAGTTGTTTTCCACCAACGCTGATGATCGATGGAAAGTTGGCTGAACTTATTGTAGACTACGACCTATGAACACCTCATCGAACAAGAACAGTTGTTCAAAATTAGTTTTTGATAGCAAGATAAACATAACCTTGAAAGATATTACAGACCTAATAACAAATATGTTAATAGACAATCTTCAGCGAGAATCCATGGCACTCCCATCGATTACGAGTCCGTTGTATGAAGGGATTTAAAGCTGTATTCTATAAAGGTCACGCGACACAGTAACAATTGTTGTTTCTAAGCATTTAACCGTTCGGAATGTTTGTTACTGAGAATAGTATTTCCTGTAGAAATTTTATTTATCATATTCTCTTCACATTCCAATGAGATGTTTGTGTTGATATTTCACGACAAAGATAGAAGTGCAGTGTGTTTACATCTGCAGCAATTCTCTTACAAAACATTTTTTTGTAAGAATATATTGTACTCATTCTATTCCATATACAAAGTTGTAACTGTTAATAATCCCTCCTATGTACATTAGGTTCAAACTATATACTTTTATGTTTAATCATTGTTCATTAATATGTTAAATTTTACACTATTCACTTCTCTGAAAATTTGTTGAACATCGAACTGAACATCATTGCGACTGTGGGATTGTAAATAAAATGTGTTATTAATGCTAACAGACAATACCTCTTAGAGAAAGGTAGGCACGGCAAGGCCTCCTGGGAATTAGTTCCCACAATTCAAAATAAACACTTCCTGTTCTCCAGGAAATGACTACCTAACTCAAGACAAGAAAGGAGGTAAACCCCAGTTAAACTTACACTATTAATGAGCCCTCCAAATAACATCAAGAAGCTCTACCACTTCCTATGTTACGTTTAATCTTTGCCTCCACAAAGGCAGGAGATGCCAATATACATTGTAAGCTGGCGATGAGTCACAATAACGAGGCTAAAGTATGTTGACCAGACCACACACTAGAAGGTGAAGAGACGACGACGTTTCGGTCCGTCCTGGACCATTCTCAAGTCCATTCATTCTCATCGACTTGAGAATGGTCCAGGACGGACCGAAACGTCGTCGTCTCTTCACCTTCTAGTGTGTGGTCTGGTCTACATTGTAAGCTAGTGGCTAGTACCATCCCTGCAGGGCCAAGACAAATTTAACCTGAGACAAACATGCTCCACTAGCTGAAGAGTCTGGGTTCCAGCTTATAGGATCCACATATTCCAGCAAAGATAGCACAAAGCATCATAACTAGAATAGGATGGTGGCTCAGCTCCTTAACATTAAGGGTATTTAACTAGATAAAAAAAAAGATCACAGCAGCCAAGCCCGGCCATCACGACATCCCGTGGAAGAGATCGATATACCACACCATGTACCTCCGTTCCGACTTGTTAAACTGAATGTTCTGGTAAACTGTTACCCAAACCTTCTTTATAATCCTTAATTGCCACCATTCAATATTTGGTATAATTGTAACCTCTAGCTTTATAATGTACTAGACAAAACATCAACATAGTGTAACTAAACTAGCTAGGAGTACCAAATACTCTTATATTTAGCAAAGAAAAATACCCGCCATTTCTGATTCGAAGTGAGTAAACTATCTAGACTTAACTTCAAGATGCACTCTTCCTCATCAAAACATATAAAAAAAATGTAATTCTCCTAATTATTATATGTTACGACAAGTTCCTTCGTAGGCAAGGAACCTATTCCTTTACCGCCTATTCAGCAACGTATCTGCATACTCAAGCATAAGAAATTAGCATGAAGAACAACAAATACGTGCCCAGAGCTCTCCGTGTCTAGACAGACTCTACCCACCAGTACCCAATACCCCGACACACCTCGCCGTCTGGAATCCCAACTACACTCGCCAGCCAAACTGCTCGTTTGAGACTGCCGGCTGGTAATTACCTGCACACCAACGCCACCTACAACTGGACCTGGCCATGTATGTAAGGAGCTCACGGACAGCCAGAGTCTTACGGTATATTCATGCCCGTGCCACCTCTTGGGTAGCTTAATCTTTATCAGTCAATCAATCAGCCAGAGTCGACGGGAGACATCTTCCGTCACGCAGGGTGCAGCCGCACTTCCACAGATCTCCAGTATCATCTACTGATACTGGTAATGGCTCAAAAGGGCCACCACTTACGGGCTATTCGTGCCCGTGCCATCTTTTGGGTGGCTTAATCTTCATCAATCAATCATCAGCCAGAGTCAGAATTCTCTTAAGTGATCCATCTGCAAGATCTACTCTCACTCCCCTGGGTGACGGTCGTCTCTAGCGGCTATTGTATATATTTATTTTGCACCTTTGATTTTGCTATTAACGTAACTGTCACCTGTTTGTTTCTCTTGCCTTTTGTTTTGTTTGTAACTACAAGTGTGATAGGGGGATTGGTTTTAATGTTCAAGTTATTTTTTTGTTATTTTAAATATCTGAGTTTTCCATTCTTTGGAATTTATGCCACAATTTTCACACCGTAAAGAGATTGGAAGCATAAGCAGTTATACTTACTTTGTTTTACTGTTTTTATTTAATGTTATTGGTATTCCATCAGCCAGAATAGCCACTGCTCTATTAATCCCTCTTTCCGTAACATATCTAATACAGTTCAGGACCTATCGCATTAAACAGGGAAAACAAATAAAGGTCTCACGTTTCTCAAGGAAAATCATGTATATTACACTCCATAGGATCATGGCTCCTATATTCAACAACAGGAGCAGGGATCATAACGTGTTCGATGGTAAAAAAAAACTCAACAAATTCATATTATACTAAAGGGTTCGTGTCCACCAGTCTGCATTGGCGACTAAATGAAATGATCGTTGTATTATCCGTAGACTTGCAGCAGCTCATTTTGGCAGTACACCCTACATCTCTTGCATTGCTCAGATACCAAATATTTAGTGCTGTTAACACCCTATTAACTGGTGCCGACATACCAACTCACTCCTTTTATGATAATTGGCTGAGCAACAATGCTTACAATCTCATTAAACTTAACATTCCTTTCAGGTGCAATCTACCTGTCTCTGATATTCCTCTTTATCTGTACCCCACCATTCAAGTATCATACACACCTGTCACCAAGAAAGATAATGAGAATCTTGCTCTTTTCAAAGCTGTCACACTCGAAACAATTGCCTCCTCCATCGAGAATTTAAGATCTCACGAGCACTATGTTTACACCGACGGCTCAGTCCAATCCTCTACTGGACGGACTGCAGCAGCATGTAGGTTTCATAGAAATAATATTTGCACAAAGACTGTCAGTGTCAGGTTAAACAACTGACTGACCTCCACACAAGCTGAACTAGCGGCTTTACAACTAGCTACCAGTACATTAAAAAACATTGGAGGAATAATATTGTGTGATTCAAAGTCTGCTCTTCAAGCAATCGAAAACTTCTCTTGGAAGATCGACAGCAAGAACCTTATACTACCAATTATAAATGACCTAATTGCTGCACAGAGTAAAGGGTCTCGAAACTCCTTTGTATAGATACCTTCACACAGATATAACCCATCATAATGAGACAGACATTGCAGCCAAATTAGCGTGCAACAAAGATGAAGTTGAATTAGATCTAGGTATCCCCCATCGCTGCTGTCAAAACTGTATTGGTCCAAACACTCAGGTCTGATAGGAAAGAACTTACTGACTCCCAACGACCTGAAAGTACTAGTATAAAACGCTATGATTTGTTCAGATCTGAAACCCATATCTATGGGCAGCACAAAACGTCCACCAGACTGCCACACAGTGGTTGCAAGGATCAGGTTGGGTTACCGTTACCTGTGGCAGATGGCTACCGTTACCAGTGGCAGGTGGCTGTAGGTGACGGATCTCCCAATCCTGAGCACTCCAGTTGCAAACTCTGTGAGCAGGAACTACGATACGATCTCGTACTACAACACTGAATGCCCAGTTATTAGACCTTACAGACCAGTTGGCATGAGGTACCTGGAGCTTTGTAATTACTTTATTCACTCTCGTATTCTTTAAGATATCCTCACAGTGTACCCAAAATTTGCCAGTGTAGGTTACTAAACATATGGCCCTGTATGACTAACCATCCTGCGAGATGGGGACTTTTATTACCACTACCACCTTACTCCTGTGTTGTTGATATCCTCAAAATGCTTCCGGAGTCTGCCAGTGCAGACTGCTTATCACATGCCTCTGTATGACTAACCATCCTGTGTGATGGGGATTTTTTAGCATCACCTAGTTAGCTTTTTTGACACACTGCACTCCACTTCATATAGTCTAGGGTAGCTGCACTAATGCAGATGTACCTCATGTATTAATAAAAAAAATACACGAACACAAATTTTGTAACCCTTCACGTAGTTCAGGGTAGACAGGTATATACGGATTTAAGTTTTAGCATGTGTATTTGATTGTATGCGCAGGTGCGCGCGCATGTGTGCTCGCACGTGCATGTGCGTTTGGTTTTATAACTATCAGGTTCATTAGTTTACATCTACAACAATACGAAGCAACCCAACAGCAGAATCGGTTTTCTGAAGACCTTTTGGCTGCAGAATCTAAATATTGATAGCCTAACAGGCTATCAATATTAGTCGTAATCCTTCAGGTCATAAAACCAAGGATGTAGTTGGATGTAGAAGTCACTAAAAATAAAACAAAAATAAAAAAAAGTAAAATCCAAACTGTTAAACCTGCAATCCGTTACTTTGCTTCCAAGTGTCATCAACAAACCAATCACATAAACTTCAAAGTAAAATCCCTTTACACCCAATAAAAATATAACTGAACAAATGCTTCACGACCTTCCATTTTGTGTCCACCCACTATTTTTTCCCCCCTCATATATTTTTCCTTTCCTTTCTCGGTGATAACTCTGTAAAAGCTTTGAAAAGTGAGCCGTCCTGTGGAACGCAAGGCCTGTAAAAAGCTAGCGTGCTTGACGGTTGCTGAAGCACTCGTTATACGGGGTTTGCTGAAGCACTCGTTATACGGGCTTGCTGAAGCACTCGTTATACGGGTTACTGAAGCACTCAAGCCTTAGCCAGCTCGTAGACAACATAAGGGTGTCATGTTTGCCATGAAGCACCACCATCGCCAGTGAACCGTTTGCTCAAATTATGGAACCATTGTTAACAAGCTGAGGAAGTGTAATGTTGACTACCAGCCCGTCCTCCAAACAAAGATCCAAAAGTGATTCCATGCACCCGCCAAACCCCCTGTTTATGAATGAAAAGCGGTTTACACACGACTCACAACTGCTGACGTTCGAACATATCCGGAACAAGTGCTTCACTGACGAATTTTGTTCGAACCACAACGCTGTAAATGCTTCACCCACGTACTACAAATACAAGTAATCGCCAGCAGAACCTAAACACCTGACCTAACCTAACCTATGCCTATTTATACACAATATGCTAATATATTATAATATTAATTTATACTTGAGAAAATTCCCGTTTTGAATGAACAGCATGTTAAAATTTATGAATGCGTCTGTGGGGTCGACCGCTGAATGTAATGGACTTGAGTCGAGGATGGGTTGTGACTACAACATTGACAAGTGTTCAAAACAGACAAAAACAACGTCACTTGCATTTCACTTGATGTTTAGGAGTTGACTTCAAAGCTTTCAGCCACTTTATTGTGACATCCGCGTTGAGATTTAAATCTAAAAGCTTTGATTGTAAACTGTGAGAGCTAAAAATCAACTTATCACAAAGAATCGAAAGACAATTTTCTGAAGTCTGTTATAAATTTATTACTAAAGAAACTGGGAGTGATAAATAAGCCAGTTATTTCGTTTATTTCGTTGTTCGCTATTTCCATTCTGCATAAAATTCAATGATTCAATGACAGGGATATTCTCTATCTTAAATAGATAGAGAATATAGATAGATATATTCAGATAAATAGATAAATATATTCAGAAATATATTCTGATATATTTATCTATTAATCCTTTAATATGAATACATTTATATATTGTTCGACATTAAAGATGTTCTGTGGCATTTTAGATGCATTAAACATCGCCGAGAGGATAATTAAGAAATATATTTTCGCTCAGAAAGGGAAATATTTATGCTGGTCTTGTAAGCATTGTAAGAACCAGCAATCTCAGTATCTGACTAGTATCAGAGTCAAATTGATTTCCCCTTGTGAAGAGGAAGGCGGTTTAGGCTAAATCCAGAACATCCTACAGCCAGCTATTGACCTAGTGTCTCCCTAGTACCTACCTAATATGCTAGGTGCATACGGCCCGTCAAAGCAAACGATGACACCAAATATTTCTGTCCTGCCGCGGGAATCGAACCCAGTCCCTTTCGGCGGTGACCTGACTTCCCTGATCACCGTATCACATCGTCTACACACTCCTTGCACAACCAGTAGTCGCAGTTTGGAGGGGGAAAGTTTTAATGGAATGTCCGAGTTGCTTGGCGAGAAGGTCGTCCACTTTCACTAAACTTCATCTTTTCTTCCCTCACTATTTTCGACTTTTATAAACTTCATTTTTTTCTTTCAAACTTTGCCAAAACACAGGGAATTTTTCTAGGTCTTTTCGGCTGCAGTGAATGGCCTTCCAGTGGCACATAACTATCAAGGTTAAGACGACCACTGCAGCAACTCGGGTAAGGACGAAAAATAAAGTGAGAAAGTTGATTCAGAACCCATCATGATGAGAAGCTGACCTGATATCTGAGAGCTGCTCCAAGTTACAGACTCCACTGTCTAACCTCCAGTTACTCATTTGCATATGCAGAAATGAGAGAGAGAGAGAGTAGAGAGGAGAGAGAGAGAGTGAGAGAGAGAGTGTGAGTGTGAGTGTGAGTGTTGTGTGTGTGTGTGTGTGTGTGTGTGTGTGTGTGTGTGTGTGTAGGATATTTAGCTTGCAGGATTGAGCTGCTAGCTCTTGGGTCCCGCCTTTCTAACCGTGGGTTTTCTAATGTTTCCCACCTCATTTTCCTCTATTATGTTTACTACAAATATGTATCTCAGACACACGCGCGCGCACAGGTGAACAGACACATCAGGTGAAATAAACAACCCATTTGTTTCTGCCTCGGGCACTTAGGACAACCTCAAAGCGCTGTCTACTCGGCAGCGAGAACCAAACCGTGCTTGTGGGAGTATGTGCGTGCTTTAATGCATGTGCACGCGCGCGAGGGTGCACGCATGCATACATTGTGTGAATATGTGCGCGCGCGCGCGTAACAGCGTGTGGGTGGGAGTGGAGGTTAATGTGCGTGCAGGGGTCCGTGTTTCATTATCAAAAGCAAAATATATTCTTTATATTCTCAATTATCTTAATGATAGTGATCAAACCAAAATATCTTTAAACTCAAATAATTACCATAACCATTAAACAGCATGTTATAATGTATCTACCCCCCCCCCCCCCCCACCCTTTACAAAGCAATGCTTTGAAAATATTTGATTTACATTCTGTGTTTATCAAAACTATTGGAAAATTGTTAGAAACAGCCCTCGTAGTGGTAACTGTCTCATTTTCAAGATGCTATGTAAAAGTTTTAATACATAGCGCATAGATCAAGATCCCAAAAAATATTATTTCGAATTTCTCAACATAAATATTCTGTCAGAAGTGGCCAAATATCTAACGCTATTTTTATTCATTTTTCCATAATGTTCTGACTAAATTACTTGAAAGAGATCTTCAATCATTAATTATAAAAATATTGTTATAGAAATATTGCTGAATCTGTTTTAATACAAATTTGAAGCTATATAACAGTATACTAGAAATGATTTAGACACTTTGAGACCAGTTTTTAATGGATCAATTGTAAAACAATCAGAGTTGATTAATGGACAACTATTCCCATAGGAACACTACGTTACTGTCAGAGACTTACATGTATTGGCCAATGCTTTTCCTGCAGCTTCCTCTTTTCTGTGTCTATGACTCTAAATTATGAGGATATATACATAGTTCTCATCACTTTACATGTCCCCTTCCTTCCCATTGATCACACTTTGCATTACCTAGTATTTCTGAAGATATGTTGATTTACAAGAAAGAACTTTAGCCATTTATTTCATTTCACTCGTGAATATATATATTTTTTTAAATATTTACATAAATATATATATTTTTTCTCAAACAAAAAGCACGTGGATTACATTTTCATCTGTTCTTACTTATATCTGAAGTAAACAATGGGGGGTTTCGACTGGTTGCCTGAATCTTAGAATCTCTTATATTTTATAGAACAAGATAAGGAAAGTTTGCCCGTGTTTCTCCAGCTTCAGCGTACAAGAGAAATTAAATCCAAGAAAACGTCGAGAAATTATCATACAGATTGAAAACTAGAGAGATAAATTGACGAGGGTGGATTTAACAGTAAGCGATAATCAAATAGTGAAAACAATACATGTACCTACATAGCGAATGATAATTTAATAATAATACAAAAGAAAATGATAGAAAAACTTTTGATCAGATAATATTTATGAAATCTGACTAATGAAGGAACTAACGCTGGGATTAAAATAAAATCGTCGTTACTTGCTAAACAACGTTTGGAGGAATACGGCAGCTCCTCTGCACCGTAAATTTATTGTAATAACCGTAATTGTGTATAGTTACGATACATGATTTGCATAATTACCGCATTTGCTGGCGTATAACTTAACACACACACTTCTATTTCACAATATTATATATCACTAAGAACTCAACACGACCCGGCCAGGATTCGAACCCAAGACGTCCACGATTAAACCCAAACGTACTCAGTACAGAGACCACTGCACCCCTCTCATATTATATATATATATATATATATATATCTATATATATATATTATAATATATATATTATACACAATCTTATTAAAGATATTTTAAAGCACGGCTCTCTTCATACATAGTCTTTCGATTAAGACCTTCAGCTTCAACTCAATGCTATAACAATGCGTCCTATCTACCGGCAAATATGATAAGAAATTGAGAAAGAATTCACTTTTATAAATGTAAATTCACGAGAATTACGTATCTTATTTTCAAGAGAAATCATTTCCCTCTAAATCTTCCCCTAAGCACGCACGCACGCACGCACGCACGC
>WNGS01165751.1:34648758-34673505 GCA_020271785.1 Procambarus virginalis | reverse complement strand
AAAGTTGGAAGCCCCCTTGGGAATGAGTGATCATAGTGTATTGAGCTTTGAGTACCTGGTTGAGCTAGGAATTATCACCCCCAAAAAAGAACTGGGAACCAAAGGGCTGGCGTACCGAAAGGGAAACTATGAGGAGATGAATAAATTCCTATGGGATATACATTGGGACACAGAACTCGGAACCAAGTCCGTACAAGACATGATGGACTATGTCACCCAAAAATGTCAGGAGGCTGTAAGCAGGTTTGTCCCAGCCCAACAGGAAAAAACAGAGAAGCAAAGGAAGAATCCGTGGTTTAATAGGGAATGTATGAAAGCAAAGGAGCTGAACAAAAGGGCATGGAGGAACTTCCGTAATAACAGAACACCAGAAAGTAGAGAGAGATACCAGAGAACCAGGAACGAGTATGTCAGTGTGAGAAGAGCAGCTGAGAAAAGGTATGAAAATGATATAGCTAACAAAGCCAAGACTGAACCAAAGCTACTACACAGTCACATCAGGAGGAAGACAACAGTGAAGGAACAGGTGATTAAACTTAGGGTGGGCGAGGACAGGTACACAGAGAATGACAAAGAGGTGTGTGAAGAACTCAACAAAAGGTTCCAGGAGGTCTTTACAATAGAACAGGGAGATATCACGGCGCTGGGAGAGGTGGCAGCAAACCAGGTGACCTTGGATAGGTTCGAAATTACAAGAGATGAGGTCAAAAAGCACCTATTGGAGCTGGATGTGAGAAAAGCTGTTGGGCCGGATGGAATCTCGCCATGGGTATTGAAAGAGTGTGCAGGAGCACTTTGCTTACCACTCTCCATAGTGTATAGTAAGTCACTGGAAACGGGGGACCTACCAGAAATATGGAAGACTGCTAATGTAGTACCAATATACAAAAAGGGTGACAGACAAGAGGCACTGAACTACAGGCCAGTGTCCTTAACTTGTATACCATGCAAGGTGATGGAGAAGATTGTGAGAAAAAACCTAGTAACACATCTGGAGAGAAGAGACTTCGTGACAACCCATCAACATGGGTTCAGGGAGGGTAAATCTTGCCTTACAGGCTTGATAGAATTCTACGATCAGGTGACAAGAATTAAGCAAGAAAGAGAAGGGTGGGCGGACTGCATTTTTTTGGACTGTCGGAAAGCCTTTGACACAGTACCCCATAAAAGGTTGATGCATAAGCTGGAGAAACAGGCAGGAGTAACAGGTAGGGCGCTCCAGTGGATAAGGGAGTACCTAAGCAATAGGAAGCAGAGAGTTACAGTGAGGGGTGAGACCTCAGACTGGCGTGAAGTCACCAGTGGAGTCCCACAGGGCTCTGTACTTGGACCTATCCTGTTTCTGATATACGTAAATGATCTCCCAGAGGGTATAGACTCATTCCTCTCAATGTTTGCTGACGACGCCAAAATTATGAGAAGGATTAAGACAGAGGAGGACAGCTTGAGACTTCAAGAAGACCTGGACAAGCTGCAGGAATGGTCGAACAAATGGCTGTTAGAGTTTAACCCAAGCAAATGTAATGTAATGAAGATAGGGGTAGGAAGCAGGAGACCAGATACAAGGTATCATTTGGGAGATGAAATACTTCAAGAGTCAGAGAGAGAGAAAGACCTGGGGGTTGATATCACGCCAGACCTGTCCCCTGAAGCTCATATCAAGAGGATAACATCAGCAGCATATGCCAGGTTGGCTAACATAAGAACGGCCTTTAGAAACTTGTGTAAGGAATCTTTCAGAACATTATATACCACATATGTCAGACCAATCCTGGAGTATGCGGCTCCAGCATGGAGTCCCTATCTAGTCAAGCATAAGACTAAACTGGAAAAGGTTCAAAGGTTTGCCACCAGACTAGTACCCGAGCTGAGAGGTATGAGCTACGAGGAGCGACTGCAGGAATTAAACCTCACTTCGTTGGAAGACAGAAGAGTTAGGGGGGACATGATCACCACATTCAAGATTCTCAGGGGAATCGACAGGGTTGATAAAGACAGGCTGTTTAACACAAGGGGCACACGCACTAGGGGACACAGGTGGAAACTGAGTGCCCAAATGAGCCACAGAGATATTAGAAAGAACTTTTTTAGTGTCAGAGTGGTTGACAAATGGAATGCATTAGGAAGCGATGTGGTGGAGGCTGACTCCATACACAGTTTCAAGTGTAGATATGATAGAGCCCATTAGGCTCAGGAAACTGTACACCTGTTGATTGACGGTTGAGAGGCGGGACCAAAGAGCCAGAGCTCAACCCCCGCAAGCACAACTAGGTGAGTACAACTAGGTGAGTACACACACACACACACACACACACACACACACACACACACACACACACACACACACACACACACACACACACACACACACACACACACACGTACGTTCCCCTACTCGGGGGCCTCGCGGCTGAGTGGACAGCGCTCGGAGGGTCGAAGTTCCATGAACCGGGTTCGATTCCCACCCGATGCGGAAACAAATGGACAAAGTTTCTTTCATCCTGATGACTGTTTTCCTAGCAGTAAACAGGTACCTGAGAGTAAGACAGCTGCTATGGGCTGCTTCCTGGGACATGTGCGTGTGTGTTAGAGATAAATATATGTACTAGATATAATAAAGGAAAAATAGATTAGCTAGAGAGGCGGGGTCCAAAAGCTAATAGCGCGATTCCGCAGACATAAATAGTAAATAATAATTAGTAAATATACACACAAGTGACAGTAAACACTGTTTGCCACAAGACTACACCCCAACCCGTCCTCGCAAATTCATATAGTCAATATTGACGTATTAAATACGTGCGTAGGTGACATACTAAACATAATACCCCTAAAAAGCTTCATAGAAAACACCGACCTTACCTAACCTTGTTAGTATGTTAAGATAAGCATCTTATAGCTTCGTAATTACAATTGTTACTTAACCTATTATAGGTATAGGTTAAGTAATAATTGTAATTACGAAGCAATAAGATGCTTATCTTAACATACTAACAAGGTTAGGTAAGGTCGGTGTTTTCTATGAAGCTTTTTAAGGGTATCTATTATGTTTAGTATATCACCTATGCACGTATTTAATAAGTCAATATTGACTATACGAATTCGCGAGGACGGGTTGTACACCCAGTGGTCAGAGAGATGATTTCATATACCACCACCTTACCCTACCATATGATACAATACGATACGATATCATATCATAGGATATGCTACTTTTACCATCCACCACACCCCTCTCTCTTGCCACCTTCCCCGACCCGCACTGCTTTTCAGTGTGATATCAATTGTAATTTCAATATCTTATTCAACCATATATATATGGTTGAATATGCGTACTAGTGGCTTTAGGTATTGTATGTACTACCTCTTATCTTAAAATCAAACAATGTTTGTACTGTAACTCTGTAACTATGTATGTACTTTTCCTAAATAATTTATTATTATTATTATTATTATACGTGTTTTTTAATCATTAATATACAATCTCTTCAAAATTGATCCTCAATTTACTAGCAAGTCATCATTACAGTATACACAGATATGGGAACGTTATCGAACCCTTAATCTACATGTAACGACGGGCCAGTGGCAACGTCTTGTTCCGTAATTGGGTGATTACTAATTATCGACTTGTGATTCGATCTTCTTAGTGATGCGAACACTGTGTAATGAAGCGCTCGTTAAGGGGATAATGAGGGCTTTTCTTGTCATGGTTATTATTGCAAGACCACGAACAATTGGGCGATTGTTGGCCTAGTCTGGTTTGATTGTTTGACCTAGTCTGGTCAAACCCTATTTGACAGTATGAGCCCAAATTGACGGAATGAGCCCAAATTGACGGAATGAGCCCAAATTGACGGAATGAGCCCAAATTGACGGAATGAGCCCAAATTGACGGAATGAGCCCAAATTGACGGAATGAGTCCAAATTGACGGAATGAGCCCAAATTGACGGAATGAGCCCAAATTGACGGAATGAGCCCAAATTGACGGAATGAGCCCAAATTGACGGAATGAGCCCAAATTGACGGAATGAGCCCAAATTGACGGAATGATGCCTAATGGACTGGGCAACTAAGACTACATAAAAAAAGAACTAGAACTAGAAGGTGAACTAGAAGGTGAACTAGAAGGTGAACTAGAAGGTGAACTAGGAGGTGAACTAGAAGGTGAACTAGAAGGTGAACTAGAAGGTGAACTAGGAGGTGAACTAGGAGGTGAACTAGGAGGTGAACTAGAAGATCAACATTTTCATGGGTGTGGGGGTATTGGGCGAGTTTTTTTCAGCCACGTTGTGACCTATTTTCTAAAGTTTTCTACTATTTTCTACAGGACGTAGGATAAATGTTGGTAATCGATTGGGGGATAAATAGAATACAACAGATAACAAGTCCCTATTTCACACGAAGCCACTTTGTTCTCTCTGGCAGCACCGACTACAGGTAGGAAGGAATTATCAAGGGAAAGCGCCAAGCCATTACGACTATATAGCACTGGGAAGGGGTCAGGGTAAGGATTTGGGATGGGACGGGGGAAGGAATGATGCCCCCAACCACTTAGACGGTCGGGAATTGAACGCCGACCTGCATGAAGCGAGACCGTCGCTCTACCGTCCAGCCCAAGTGGTTGGGTAACTACAGGTAGAAGACTTTGCATCTCTTGGTGTTCCACTCTCCCAAGTCCACCTGACCTGGGAACAAACCAATGCTGGCATTATGGGGTTGTAAACAACTCGAGCTTGTTTACAATTTAAAAAAAAAACAATATGCTAAGTAGACACTTGTGTTGAATTTTACAGCGGGGAATAATCTGCTCAGTCTAGCTAACGCACTGAAATATATTGGATTCGTCAAGAGAGGAGAGGACTATGCTATAGGGAAGGGATTTATCAGGTGGGGAAAGCGCCAAGCCATTACGACTATATAGTACTTGGAAGGGGTCAGGATAAGGATTTGGGATGAGACGGGGAGGATATAACCATGCTAAAGAGGATAGACATTTAAGAGGACCGCCAAAGAAGACCCATCGCTAGCATATGCGTCAATAGGTTGTCCGTGACGTCACGCTAATGGAAAAAAAAGACTTCCTTGCACAATGTTAAATGGTCTTAGAAATTAACTTCATATCAGCCTCTTGACACGAGAATTATACAAGAGTTGAGAGCGAGACGAAAGACAGGGAGCAAAATATAAATATTTTTTGTATTACATATCACTATAATGTTGGAAAGGATTACGAGTATAAATAAGTTATTTCCCCCAGTTGTCGGAAAAAATATATAAATAAATAAATAAATAAATAAATAAATAAAATAAAAAATTGTGTGTGTGTGTGTTCAGCCTTAACAGTCCCCAAGCATCGGTTTTTTAACAATACTCATATGATCCCTCAGGGATTCAAAATATCTTTTTTGTAGACTTCCTATGTCACGATCATGTGTCCCTCATCTCTCCTTCCTGCTAGTGACATGGTTTGACGTGATGTACGACTCGCAGTGGATCTAATATGGATGCCCGAGACTAAGGCACAACGACAGGTAAAGGAAACTATATGAAACACCTCTACAGTAACGAAGAACCAGAGTGAAATTGACAAAGTGGACGAGGACAGTCTCTCAATTGATAAATAGTAGAATTAGAACATTGTTGAAGAAATTGCAAATCAGAAAAAATAACGAAAAAATATATATATAATATATATATATATATATATATATATATATATATATATATATATATATATATATATATATATATATATATATATATATATATATATATATATGAGAGACAGTCAACAGATGAAATAAAGAAGACATGAAGGTCACAATACACACTACTTCACAAGCGAGAAATGCCACAGAACTCAAAATACATTAAAGCTTAGCTTAACAGGTAAAAATACAGCCTAGATACAGGGAGCTACATCTTATCTCCAATTGACATTGTGATAGGTATAAACTCCGGCAGACAAGTTACCAGCAAACCAATAGCTGAAGAGACAGCACCTTTTCAACAAACCCTATTCACAAGAAGCTCCAGCTGGGCCCACAGTTCCTCTTGTCTGAAGATTCTCTCCGACTCTCCTGACAAGAGGCTCTGCTTCCCGTGACTTACTGATGCTGCAGGAGATTCCGACTTCGTGCTGCCCTTCCTCCGAGCTCTGATCCCCTGCCACTGTTCCCCCTGGAGGAGGAAGAGCCTGGATAACACTTTTGGACAAAATACCAACGTGTGGCTCCCCTAACTTGTCATATGACACGGATTTTTTTCCCCAGACAGAAATGCAGACCTGAGGAATATCGTGCATCTTTCTCGAGTTTTTTATTTTTATGGGGGAGGAGCAGACATTGTATGAGGGAGGAAGATGAGACTACATAGAATGAGGAAGTAGGAAATGGGTAAAAACAGCAGTAAATAAAGAAAACTAATCCGAGATAGAACGTAGGATAAATGTTGATAATAGATTGGGGATAAATAGAATAAAAGAGATAACAATGATGAAAAATAAAAGCATCATGTAAGAGGAAGAGTACACACAGGGAGGAAGTGAACATACATGAAGTGAACACAGAGAATACAAGAACATGCAATATGAGAACACACAAAATAGAAGAGACTAAACAAAAATGAGAACATATACAGGTGTTTCATATTAAAGCAAAAAGTCAATCATCATTTTGATCCGAAAAGAGAGACGTGATGAAAACCAATATAAAAACGTTAATATTTTACCAGTGACGTCTAACGAGAATAATTCGTATTAATTATAATTATTACTAAAACAGCTATACTATTAACAATAAAATAGCATCAACGGCAACTTGTTAAGTTTTCTATTATATTTTTGAGACAAATGTAGAGTAAAATGACACAAACTTAGTGTAATGAATCGTTGCACGTGAGAGTAATTATCTACAAGCACTGCGTCATATTGTATTTTGAGAATACAAACTCCATGTGCAATAAAAATGTTAAAATTTGACGAAAGAACACAAATTAAATCATCATTCTATGATCTATCGAGTTCTTCAACAGTGATATTCTACCTTTCTTCATTCAATCGGTTTCAACCATGTTCTCACCTCTGTACCCCCTACAACCACGTTCTCACCTCTGTACCCCCTACAACCACGTTCTCACCTCTGTACCCCCTACAACCACGTTCTCACCTGTGGAACACCTGGTACAAACTAGATCAAGCTGGTAAAATTGACAATATACATTACTACGTCAAATACATATATTAATGTGTTACAAGCATTGTTATTATTATAAGCAGGAGACACTCAACATGAGTGTTTTTATTTTGCAAGAGTACATGTCACTTGTCCCACTGACCCCTGAAAGTTTTCCATGGACCCCGGGTTGAGAGCCACTTTGGCAAAAAAGAAAGTTATACTCAAAATATCCCTGTATTATCTCTAGAACCGGTTATAAGTATCTCTGGAAATTTACATGCTGATGTAGACCTGATGTATGTTGCGTCAGCAAAAATATTCGCACACCCTCCGTCACTATGTGATGGAATGGGAAAAGATACTTTAGTTTTGGTATAACTTATAACAAATGTTCAAGAAATATGTAAATATTAATTCAGAGGATTAAAAAAAATATTTGATTATTAAAAACTATTACCAAATCCTTTAGCCACATATCCTCAGTTTGCGAACTGTAGGTCGTAAATGTGGGTGCTTGTAACCTATCCATCACTGCCCACCTAATTGGGGAGGTGTATAATAGGTAAATCATTTATGAAACTAGCTCACCCGAGATGTAAGCCACTTAGCTCAGAGACTGTACTTAGGATCTATCTTGAATCTATTGTTGATACGGTACAAATATCAAACCGTATAACTAGCTTATTAAGACTGCATCAACCTTCGTTAAATTAATTTGGGGTTCAGTCCGTGAGCCCATTATGGGCTTCTGTAACTTTTTCCACTACCGCCCACAGTATAGGTATGGGGTGCATAATAATGAAACAGACCATGTTATACTATTTAGACCATGATTGTCGAATTTTAGGTCCTTACTACAGAGGTAATGATGTGTACTAGTTGGCCGCCCTGCCCCACTCTACCCTGACAGCGGTGTCTGTTCGACGCCCACTCTACACCTGACAGCAGGGGTGTCGTGTTCGACGCCCACTCTACACCGGACAGCAGGGGGTGTCGTGTTCGACGCCCACTCTACACCGGACTGCAGGGGGTGTCGTGTTCGACGCCCACTCTACACCGGACTGCAGGGGTGTTGTGTTCGACGCCCACTCTACACCGGACTGCAGGGGGTGTTGTGTTCGACCGCCACTCTACACGGACTGCAGGGGGTGTCGTGTTCGACGCCCACTCAACACCGGACAGCAGGGGGTGTCGTGTTCGACGCCACACAACACCAGAAATTGGTGTGGTGTCGAGTCATTACATACGAGGCCAATTTAGTTTATAAATATGAGGAAGTCAAAAAGGAAATAAAAATGTGTCGATGCCGGGGAAAAAATGAGACAAATAAAAAATGTTGCCTTTGTAAAATTCAAAACAGCACGAATTTTTCAACAGTGAAAAAAATCTTTTAGAGTAACTTCACCTGCTACAATTCATGAAATTAATTTAAAATCCTACACTTTAAGCCAATACAAAATATTCACGTAAAGAATTAGGTTTATCCTAATATTACCGAATTATGACATACTATTATATATTTAAACATGAAGACTTTATATTCAAATTCAACTATTAACACTGGCAAAAGCATATCAGCCTACTTTCAACCACATTTGAAAGATGAAAATTGTTATACATATACTTTCCCTTAAAATGTGATAATTTTATATATATATATATATATATATATAATATCATAAATTAGCATAATTTTACAAATCAAATTAGCATAAATTTAATGGACATTANTCTTAAACATGTAATGGACGATCTTCAGCCATAGAATTTCAGTCTTCTCCACTAACAGACATTCAATGTCATTTTGTTAAGACTTTTAAAAAAAAAAATATTTAATAGTCATCTTCAAAAAACCCTTAATTTCTGGATGGTTATAATTAATTTGGAACAAATATACATAAAGAAACTTGTGTAAGAACGTCCAGGAACCACATCTTTAGTTGCTTAGCCCCGACTGGGGCACCCTAGGAGCCTCAACAGATCCCTGGGAGCCTCAACAGATCCCTGGGAGCCTAAACAGATCCCTGGGAGCCTAAACAGATCCCTGGGAGCCTAAACAGATCCCTGGGAGCCTAAACAGATCCCTGGGAGCCTAACAGATCCCTGGGAGCCTCAACAGATCCCTGGGAGCCCTCAACAGATCCCTGGGAGCCTGAACAGATCCCTGGGAGCCTCAACAGATCCCTGGAGCCTCAACAGATCCTGGGAGCCCTCAAAAGATCCCTGGGAGCCCTCAACAGATCCCTGGGAGCCCTCAACAGATCCCTGGGAGCCCTCAACAGATCCCTGGGAGCCCTCAACAGATCCCTGGGAGCGTCAACAGATCCCTGGGAGCCTCAACAGATCCCTGGGACCCTGGGACCCTCAACAGATCCCTGGGAGCCTGGGACCCTCAACAGATCCTGGGAGCCTGGGAGCCTCACAGATCCCTGGGAGCCTCAACAGATCCTGGGAGCCTC
Source organism: Procambarus virginalis (assembly GCA_020271785.1). Lineage (NCBI taxonomy): Eukaryota > Metazoa > Arthropoda > Malacostraca > Decapoda > Cambaridae > Procambarus > Procambarus virginalis. The sequence continues at coordinate 34,663,866 of WNGS01165751.1, read as the reverse complement.
AACAGATCCCTGGGAGCCTCAACAGATCCCTGGGAGCCTCAACAGATCCCTGGGAGCCTCAACAGATCCCTGGGAGCCTCAACAGATCCCTGGGAGCCTCAACAGATCCCTGGGAGCCTCAACAGATCCCTGGGAGCCTCAACAGATCCCTGGGAGCCTCAACAGATCCCTGGGAGCCTCAACAGATCCCTGGGAGCCTCAACAGATCCCTGGGAGCCTCAACAGATCCCTGGAGCCTCAACAGATCCCTGGGAGCCTCAACAGATCCCTGGGAGCCTCAACAGATCCCTGGGAGCCTCAACAGATCCCTGGGAGCCTGGGAGCCCTCAACAGATCCCTGGGAGCCTCAACAGATCCCTGGGAGCCTCAACAGATCCCTGGGAGCCTCAACAGATCCCTGGGAGCCTCAACAGATCCCTGGGAGCCTCAACAGATCCCTGGGAGCCTGGGAGCCCTCAACAGATCCCTGGGAGCCTCAACAGATCTCTGGGAGCCTCAACAGATCCCTGGGAGCCTCACAGATCTCTGGGAGCCTCAACAGATTCCTGGGAGCCTCAACAGATCCCTGGGAGCCCTCAACAGATCCCTGGGAGCCTCAACAGATCTCTGGGAGCCCTCAACAGATCCCTGGGAGCCCTCAACAGATCCCTGGGAGCCTCAACAGATCTCTGGGAGCCCTCAACAGATCCCTGGGAGCCTCAACAGATCCCTGGGAGCCTCAACAGATCCCTGGGAGCCTCAACAGATCCTGGGACCCCTCAACCGATCCCTGGGGACCCCCTCAACCGATCCCTGGGACCCTCAACCGATCCCTAGGACCCTCAACCGATCCCTAGGACCCTCAAACGATCCCTGGGATCCCTCAACGATCCCTGGGATCCCTCAACCGATCCCTGGGGACCCCCTCAACCGATCCCTAGGACCCTCAACCGATCCCTAGGACCCTCAACCGATCCCTGGGGACCCCCTCAACCGATCCCTAGGACCCTCACCGATCCCTAGGACCCTCAACCGATCCCTGGGGACCCCCTCAACCGATCCCTAGGACCCTCAACCGATCCCTAGGACCCTCAACCGATCCCTAGGACCCTCAACCGATCCCTAGGACCCTCAACCGATCCCTAGGACCCTCAACCGATCCCTAGGACCCTCAACCGATCCCTGGGAATATTTCAACATATCTCAGGAAAGCAAATCAATTCCTGCTAAGTTCAACAAATTATACGACGTACAAATGCAAAGAATTACTTAAAAAGAATATTCGTTTACCTTTTCTTTTTTTAAGATTTAGGGCGAAAATTAAGCCGCTGTTATAATGAATGATGCTCTAACTGCCGGATACAAAAGCAGTTTTAAGAGAATTACGGCAGACGTTGTTAAACTGGCTGTTCTTAGTCTGCAAAAGGAGAGGAAATTTTAACATTCTAGTGTAACTGCACGATATATTAGGGATAACGCGGCGATCAAATGTCCATTAAGGGTACTTTGTGCAAGCTGGTGTGAGTGATAGTGTTAGGCGAACTTTCTACATTTAGGGTACTTTAAGGGCTTTTTACATGTATTTGTAACACCACTTAAACTATTTTGTTATCTTTCCGTTAAAATGAATAAACTAATAAAATCTAATATGAAAACCCAGTTAACGAGAGAGATGCGACTCGTAAAACCTTCAAATATGTAATTAGAACATATTAAAAAAAATAGGAGAGCCACGAGAAGGTTCACAAGGTTTGAAAAATCGGTAGAGCCATTGCCTTGCCACTTGCATAGTCGTCGTTCGAGCCCTGATGGTCCAAGTGGTTAAGTCAAAACACGTATGCCAGAACTCTCAATCTGTTCAATATACATACATGCTGTGATGTGGTGGAGGCTGACTCCATACACAGTTTCAAATGTAGATATGATAGAGCTCAAATAGGCTCAGGAATCTGTACACCAGTTGATTGAGAGTTGAGAGGCGGGCCCAAAGAGCCAAAGCACAACCCCCGCAAGCACAATTAAGCGAGTACAATTAGGTGAGTACATAAAACAAATTGAGTCACAATAACATGGCTGAAAATATAACCTAACCACATGACTTGATAATGGTCAAGAACGGACCGAAACGTTGTCGTTGCTTCCCTTTCGGACGTGCTGTAGGTCATCAAAACTCCCATTATCCACACGAAATGCAAATTAATTTACCTATTGCAATCAACAGCATCCCCATTGATGATCTCGCACCTCGGATACCGGAAGAGCAGAGGTGGAGTATTTGTAAAAAAATAATCTTGCTAAACTCATGAGTTGCCAAGTCCAATGCGACTTAGCAACATTATTTTACTATATAAAAGTAAAATTACGAATAATTATTTCTTTCAGTTAAGTAATTGATATGAATCATTTATCTAACTTATGACCCGACACGATAAGGAGATGATTCAAAAGGTGTTAGGTTTCAAAACCTAACAATTTGTAATTCAAAACCATCCTCCTAAGGTTTCCCAACGTCAAGAAACAGTCGTACTAAAGTGCTCCATCCTAAACTACCAGAGGACCCAACAAAGAAAACGGGACAGTATGCCAATTTCGTGAGCCCCTTCAATTTTCTAGTACGACAATTTTGGCCTTAGGTAGAGCATACGTCAAAATACATACGACGTGCTACTTGCAGGCCAGGCTAAACAGAGAATGCGTTCCACGTCTGACACTAGAAATTATCACACGTCTTTGGGTACGATATCAGTATTCCTTGAAAATTTCCATTAAGATAACTGCCCATTTCCCAACAAAAAAAATATATTTTATGAAATAAAACAAAATCTTAATAAATTGTCTGACACAGGCACACGGGGATTAAAACACTATAATGTTCAGAGAGGCGAAAAACATGATCAAATTAAATTGTTCTCGGGAGGGTGTGAACTTTTCCAAGAATGTTTCCCTTAGCCTCACATTCAAACTTTCCCCTATATGGAAGCTCAGAATGAAAGCGACGTAAACACGGTGATTAAAACTTGTTTTAAATAACAGTTTGCAATACAGTTCTCCCCTGCGAGACATCTGTTCTCAGGAGCGAGAAAAAGACAGATATAGAAAGTTTGAGAGATGAAGCTGAGAGGGGAATGAGAAGAGAAAAAGAGAAAGACGCAGGAAAAGGGGGTGAATGATAAAGACAATGATAAATGAGAGTGAGAACAGATGAAAATAGAAGAAGTTGCACCAAATGAAGGTAACATAACACTATGACGTCGGCCTTGGCTTCCTCCTCCACGTATGACGTCGGCCTTGGCTTCCTCCTCCATGTATGACGTCGCCCTGGCTTCCTCCTCCATGTATGACGTCGCCCTTGGCTTCCTCCTCCATGTATGACGTCGGCCTGGGCTTCCTCCTCCATGTATGACGTCGGCCTTGGCTTCCTCCTCCATGTCTGACGTCGGCCTTGGCTTCCTCCTCCATGTCTGACGTCGGCCTTGGCTTCCTCCTCCATGTATGACGTCGCCCTTGGCTTCCTCCTCCATGTATGACGTCGCCCTTGGCTTCCTCCTCCATGTATGACATCGGCCTTGGCTTCCTCCTCCATGTGTGAAGTGACACTAGTGTCTCACCTAAAACTTAACACTTTCTTACATCAAGTATACTTGCCAGAGCTTACAATATCCTGCGTTGTGTTAACCATACTCAGTTATCTTCCTAGACGTTCATTGTCCTGTTTCCACCTGTTCTGTCTATTCCAAAACGTTCATTGTCCTGTTTCCACCTGTTCTGTCTATTCCAAGACGTTCATTGTCCTGTTTCCACCTGTTCTGTCTATTCCAAAACGTTCATTGTCCTGTTTCCACCTGTTCTGTCTATTCCAAGACGTTCATTGTCCTGTTTCCACCTGTTCTGTCTATTCCAAAACGTTTATTGTCCTGTTTCCACCTATTTTAATTTGTACCTCTGAACATTCTGAATTTCCTTCATGTCCGTAGCGAATCTCGGGGGCGTGCCTGTGAAGATGTCATCATACGAATATTCTGAATAAATTCCTTTTGCAGATTCTGAAATTCGTGGAGATGCTGAACTTCTGGTGGTAATCTTCGTGTGATTCCAGGCGTCTGTCTTTATCTCAGTTTCTCTTTGTAATGCCTTTAGTTTTTATCCCTCATTATCCTTTCCTCTACCTTTTCTTCCCTTCCTCCTCCTCTGCTGCTCTTCGTTCCTTCCTCCCTTCCCTTCTCCATTTCGTATGTACTGTTTCCACACTCATTACCATGCGTGTGATGGTATAGTTTTCAGTAGCCAATATTGGTGTTATTTAATCTTGATCAGGTCGTGCGCAGCGCGCTCGGTGTCTGTGTGTGGAGTGCGTAATTAACAAAAAATATTTACCTAACAATGTTGCAAGACGGTGCTTCGGCTCCCGGGCCCCATCATCCCGTACATCATTTTTAATCATGGTGGCTTTATATTGAGTAATTCACGAGCTTTAAAGTTCAGAAGTCAATGTTATTATTGATGTAGACAATCTCGTTGGGCTTCGGAGCTCATAAAAGCTTTGATAAACGCAAACTAAGCAGCCATGATTGAGGAAAGATGTAGAGGCTTCGTAAGTGAATGCGTAAGTGCTTGATGAACCGTAATCCAGTGCTGTCTAATGATATCTGATGAGAGATAACAGCATGTGCTACACATTACACACAAAATCGCAATAGCGTGATGCATCATATGAACAAATTCACAAGTGCCATGACGAGGGTTCGAACCTACGTCTGAGAGGATCCCAGACGCGCTCTAATCGACTGAGCTACGACAAGGTCAAAAGAATTACAACTGGAAAATCAACTTGACCAACCACGGATCCTGCAGTCTCTCCGAGACCCAAACCAGGGTTTTACACAATTCTCCCATGCACCCGAGCTCTGCCAATAAGCTATTCGAAGAGGTAGAATACCTTATTGGCAGAGTATGGGGTGCATGGGGGAACTGTGTAAAACTCTGGTTGGTGTCTTAGAGAGACTGCAGGATCCGTGGTAGGTCAAGTTGATTTCCCGGTTGCAATTCTTTTGACCATGTCGTAGCTCAGTCGATTAAGGCGCGTCTGGGATCCTCTCGGACGTAGGTTCGAATTCTCGTCACGGCCCTTGTGGATTTGTTCAAGAGCATGTGATATATATATACCAGAGATAACCTCAGGTTTGTGCCATGACTACGGCTTCGTGGGACCTCCAGGTATGTTGATATCGCCTCCATGTTATCACAGGAGTAGCGGGCGGTGAGGCCCTCAGAGCTGGAATGTAAGGCAAGTTTACTTTGATGGCAGATAACAGGCGAGGCGAGTCTCGCCGCGCCCCTTCAATTATTATTGAATCTATTGACGTATTTCAGTAGCGATGGTCCGCAATGTGTGCTATTGTTTGGTGCAGTTATATTATAAACACGTAAACACGTAAACACACACACACACACACACACACAACACACACACACACACACACACACACACACACACACACACACATCTCCTTACACCCACACCCTACCCGTTCCCCCTTCCCTTAAACCCCCACCCCCCACCCCAAAACCCTCTGCGACCCTGCAAACCACCTCACAGATCCTCTCACCCACGGAACAGCTTCCCACACCAGTAGAATACTCGCCAAGAAAGGGATATGTAAATGAACAGAAGAAAGTGAGCTTCAAGGCGATGTACACTAACATAGATGGGATTACAAATAAACTAGTGAACTTGGAGAGTGGGTACTAGAAGAAAACCCAGACATAATAGCACTCACAGAAACAAAGCTAACGAAAATCATAACAAATGCAGTGTTTCCACAGGGCTACTATGTAGTGAGGAAAGAGAGAGAAGGGAGAGGAGGAGGTGGTGTGGCTTTGCTACTAAGAGAAGGTTGGAGTTTCGAAGAGATGGTAATTCAGAACTGTGAAGGTTTCAGGGACTACATATCAGGCACCATTGCAACTGGAGGACAGAAAATTATAATAGTAGTCATATATAACCCCCACCGAATGACAGAAGACCCAGACAGGAATATGATAGAAACAACATGGCCACCATCAATATAATAGAGAGAGCAGCTTCTGTGGCTAGCAGGAACGGATCCAGACTTCTAATCATGGGAGACTTCAACCATGGGAAGATAGATTGGGGGAACAGAGACCCACACGGAGGCCCAGACACGTGGAGAGCTAAGCTGCTGGATGTGGCAACAAGAAACTTTCTAAGTCAACACGTCAAGGGACCGACAAGAATGAGAGGAGGGATGAACCAGCCTTGCTGGATTTGATATTTACCCTAAATGAGTCGGATATAAGGAAGTTAAGTTGGAAGCCCCCTTGGGAATGAGTGATCATAGTGTATTGAGCTTTGAGTACCTGGTTGAGCTAGGAATTATCACCCCCAAAAAAGAACTGGGAACCAAAGGGCTGGCGTACAGAAAGGGAAACTATGAGGAGATGAATAAATTCCTATGGGATATACATTGGGACACAGAACTCGGAACCAAGTCCGTACAAGACATGATGGACTATGTCACCCAAAAATGTCAGGAGGCTGTAAGCAGGTTTGTCCCAGCCCAACAGGAAAAAACAGAGAAGCAAAGGAAGAATCCGTGGTTTAATAGGGAATGTATGAAAGCAAAGGAGCTGACCAAAAGGGCATGGAGGAACTTCCGTAATAACAGAACACCAGAAAGTAGAGAGAGATACCAGAGAACCAGGAACGAGTATGTCAGTGTGAGAAGAGCAGCTGAGAAAAGGTATGAAAATGATATAGCTAATAAAGCCAAGACTGAACCAAGCTACTACACATTGTCGGGGTTTCACGGTGTTCTCGTTAGAGAAGGGTTAAAGCAACAGTAGACTGGATCTCCTTTCCAGGTGGTTGCTCCAACAATAACCCTTACTCACCGTCGTTCGGCGGGTCTTCCCTCAATCCTCTAGGCTCCACTGCTGGCCTCGGAGAGTATCCCAGTCGATCTCACAACCGGCCTTTAGATTTGTAAGATGAGTGGGAGCACAGATCGTTCCCTCAATCTGTGGCCCTCCCGACACCGAACTCTTACACAGCCTTCAAGGTCGCCAACTGGTTTTTTAGATGTCCAGTAACACTGCAGTGGTCAGGTGTAATTGTGGCAAGAGCAAATTCCAGTAATATAGTATCAGGCAGGTCACTCTACTTTATATCATTACACGGTCACAAGATAAATGGAGGGGATGATATCAAACACCAAAGAGTTTTGGTATTTTACTTAAAAGACAACGAGAAATATATATGCATCAATGTATCAGAATTAATATATGACAATCGCTCCATTCATAGCATAATATTCTAGAGCGCACCATATGGCAACATCGGCACGTGTCACCTGTCAGAATGCCAGCTGACCGGGCCCTCGCGATCGTGGGAACAGACTAGTACTTGTTTTCTAATTGTCACGATCCCCGTTTATTTAACTTTTTCCAAAACACTATTCAACGTTCACATGGCTTACTTATGATTTCACTGGCCTCACGATCAACATCTATATTCACAATACTCTCACAGTGACTTTTCACTGTACCAAAAGATTACTCTATTCTTAATAATATTTACTGTGAATGCACTCACTTGATCACTGAACTTTTCTTTATATTTATACTTCCTCTCACAGAGATATCACTGGCAATCACTTCACGTATATGATATTATTCAGCACACAATCATGTCATATATAAATCAGTAATCAAACTTCAGGCATATATATATCAATAGATCATAGAGATCAACACACAGGCATTTATATCGATAGATTATGGAGATCAACACACGGGCATTTATATTGATAGATTATAGAGATCAACACACGGGCATTTATATCAATAGATTATAGAGATCAATCAACAGGCATTTATATCAATAGATTATAGAGATCAATCCACAGGCATTTATATCAATAGATTATAGAGATCAATACACCAATATCTGGTTTACTACCAATATATATATAATAATAATAATCACAGATCAATAATAATAGTCACAGTAAATTCTCTGATGAATCTTGGTGCTTGCACACACCCACACATAGATATATATGTAAACTGATACTGTGAGCGCTCTGGGTAGCCTCACCACATACTGTGCTCTCTGTGACTTAAACTCAAGTGAGACTTGCTCACGACATATAAAATATCCTGACAAGAATATATATATAGCTAACTAAAGGGGAAATGGGAGGGAACTGTAAACACCTACTTCACCTATCCTAGGATGACAGTTGGGTTGTAGCTCCTGGTCCAGGCTCTCGCCTCGTTCATCCAGAAACACAAGCCCCACGCCTTAGGATGTCGCGTCTCGCCGCTTCTGTACACAGCAGGTCCGTGCTTCTTCCCTACAGTACGTCGCAGGGTTGAAGTCGGTCTCCTGGCCGTCAACTTTCCTCCCAACTACGGCAGCCAGCCTACGTCTCGGCGGTCGTCGTACGTTTCCCAATTAGTCCTTGTCACTGTACTCCCAGAGTAACTGCCTCTCACCACTACGAAGTCACTGAAGTTATCAGCCGTCCCGGACGACACACGCACAGCACCCGACTTCAGAGCACTTGAAGCTCACAACACTGTCAATTCCCTCGTCGTCTAGATATATCGCTAGGTATTTGGGAAGACTTCTCGACGTGCTTGCATCCAACTGTTGACTCGTAGGGTTCCACGAAGGTGGGGTTACTGTCAAACTTGACAGGATCGTCGATCACACGTTCAACCTGGTTGACAAGGCTGTCAACCTGGTTCACTCACGGTGGGTGGCCCGGCCACTAAGCTGCCTCTTATACTGGTGAACTGCCAACGACGACACACGTCGATGCCCGGCCCACTTCTTGCAACGCACCTGTCCCTGAGCACTTGTTGCTCAATATTCTGTCAATTCCTTATCTGAGCCACTTCTGGGTTGCAGGAAGACCTCACAGAGTGCGTGCCAACAACTGGAGACGCTTAAATCCACCGGAGTTCGGTAAATCCGTCACTCTGACAGGATGACCGATCGCGCGTCCTACCTCTCGGACGTGTCGTGAAAGACTGATGTCGCCTGGCGCCAACACGGCGGACCCCCTATGCCTATGTGACGTCACTTTTCCCAAAGTTGGTTTTCATTGGCTCCCAGTGCCATGTCGCTGACGGTGACCAATCTGGCGCCACTGACGTCACACAGTTTTGGCGGGAGAACAGACTTGCCAGCGCCATATTGGCTCCCTAAAGGGCCTATCCCACAGGCCAAAATGTTACATTTTCGCAAATTTCTCGGCTCTTCGAGAATACTGTTCTCTCCCACATATGTTCAATTGTTGCCTGCAATGTAGAGAACGCTCGGGAATAGTGGACATGACTCTTACAGCAGGCGTGGGAGAATTAGAAGGGGGGGAACACCGTCACATACCCCTCCCCTTAAAATAAGAGTCATGTCTGGTTAGTGCATGCGGGACAACGCATCTGCGACTACGCTGTCCTTTCCACTAAAAATCTTGGCTTCCAGCCAGTATTGCAGCCGCCAATGTGTGACACTCCTCATGTGTCTGCAGACCGTCTTCAAGGTCATCCTGGGCGTCCACTGCTTACCTATTACGGACCGAGGGCTCCACACCTCACGTCCGTTCACCAGCTGGAACTGTGAGAAGTTTAACGGTTCTGCCACTGCTTTGCAAATGGCCAACAAAACAGGGCCCGCTGTCTCTTCCCACTCGTCTTCCTGCTCTACGCAGAACATTCTCAGAGCTGTCTCTGAGGTGGAGTGGAATCTTCCGACCGCCCCCTTCGACTGCGATCGGTAGGGCGACGACCGAATCTGCATCACTCCCCGATTTATCACTGTTCGTCTGACACACTCAGACCGGAACATATTTCCACTGTCAGCCTGATTTTCCCTGGGCCTCCTCACCCAAGAGAAAAGATGTTGTAGTTGCCCAGCCACTTCTCTCGACGTTGAACGTCGCATCGTGGTCATCCCTAGGTGACCCGCAGAGTCAACAGCGTGCAACGGACTCAACACTGCCGCTCTGCACTTGGCTGGCAACGCTACTTGATCTCTCGTACCTGGAGAGGCTTTTCCGACCTCCATCCTTACAGGTTTACACTGTCTTATTAATATGCCTTTTGCCTGTTAAAGTGAGTAGCTTTCTCGGGACCAATACGTCCTCCTTTGGCCTTACAAATCAACTTGGGGGATTCTGCCTGCTGCATCTCCTCGAGACTAGTGCGGTCCACCCCGAGAGAACCGGTGAGGGTCACCTGTACCTCACCTTCTGGGCTGCCTTCGCCCTCCACTCGCTCTCCGGGTTCCATAACGAGGTGATCAATTCCCAGGCCGGCGGACGTCTCCTCGTCGGCCTTATCAGATCCACGTCCTCCTCGTCCTTCGCACTGCCTCGGAATCATAGCACAGACAGGGAACGCCTCCATGGCGATTCCTTTCTCGTCCCCACAGGCGTCGAACACTTCGCCTTTCTTCTCTAAGTGCTCCAAGCACTCCTCGTCCTTCACGAGGTTCGGTAGGACACGTCCTCCACATGCATCATTTCCCAAAATGACCTGTGCCTCCCTCGTGGGCATCGTCGCACAGACCCCCACTACTAGGGTTTGGCATCCATAAACCGAACTCAGGGTTACCTGGTGTAGGGGCATCTGCACTGGGCCTCCCACAGTGGTCACACTTGCCTCACCTACACAGGTATTCTCGTGACACTCAGGGAAAAGGGTTCTGCTCACCAGGGTAAATTCCGCCCCAGTATCTCTCAGCATCATTACCGGGATAGGGTCTGCGTCCCCCACCCTTACAGTTCCCTCGCGCACGAACGGGTTAGCCTTCTTCCGTACGGGTCCATCCCGCACTCCTTCGGCTAACTGGTCCTCTACCCGCACAAAAGCAACGTAACCCCGCTGCTTAGGACGTCTGCATTCGCGCGCCATGTGTCCTATTAACCCGCAGTTGAAACAACGGATCCTTCTTCTTCCGCGGACTCCTCTTGCGCCTTCCAAAGACTCGTGCTCAGCATCTCCGGCCGTAACGATAACAAGATCTCTTGAGCTCTCCCTCGGTGACTTCTTCGGCGGTTCCACAGCACTCTTCTGTCCTCTGCTGTCTCCATTCGAGGGGTAGGACTTAGGATAACTCGGTCCTGTCCTCCAACCGTCCGACCTTCTATTATTCCTCCCATAACTGGAGAATGCGGGCGGTCGGTGCTGTCCCTCTCGACATGGACGTAAAGCTTCCTCTAGCATGTCTGCTCGATCGGCTGCGGCTCTCGGGTCCTTGATGTCCGCTTCCTTTACTCTCACCCTAATCTCGGGAGAGAGCACGGACATGAATTTTTCCATGACCATTAGCCTCTTGATCTGTTCAGCCGACCTTGCTCCTTCTGACTCCAGCCATTTCACGAATTTCCTCTCCATGTCCCTCGCCGTCTCCGCATACGATTTTCCTGGCGATCGGGTACATTCTCTGAACCTTTTCCTATAGCACTCCGGCGTCAGCTTGAACGAATGGAGCACGGCCCGTTTTACTGCATCATAGTTGGTACACTCCTGGAGATCGAGCATGTTGTAAGCTTCACGAGCTTCACCAGTGAGCCTTCCTTGAACTAGCTCCGCCCACTCTGCCCTCGGCCACTTCTTCAACGTAGCGACCCTTTCGAAATGCTCGAAGAAGCCCTCAGCCTCATTAGGCACGAAGACGGGCAAATCCCTCTCTCTCACTCGGCGGTCTTCCTGCTGTTGTGGTGGGGTAGTTGGAACTAGTCCTAGCTCAGCTCGCTTCAGCTCAATCTCCTTGTTCGCTTCAACCTCCTGCAGCTTCGTCCTAGCTTCTATTTCGCGCTCCTTCAGCTGTGCCTCTCGTTCTTCTCGTTGCTGCTGTGCCTCTCGTTCTTCTCGCTGCTGTGCTGTGCCTCTCGTTCTTCTCGTTGCTGCTGTGCCTCTCGTTCTTCTCTTTGCTGCTGTGCCTCTCGTTCTTCTCTTGCTGCTGTGCCTCTCTTTCTTCTCTTGCAGCTGTGCTCTCTTTCTTCTCTCGCAGCTGCTTCTTCGCGCTTCAGCTGTGCTTCTCTCTGCTTCCTCGCGCCTCAGCTGTGCTTCTCTTTCTTCTCGTTGCAGCTGTGCTTCCCTTTCTTCTCTGCGCAGCTGTGCTTCTATCTGCAGCTTCATTATTTCTAGCTTGATACTGCGCCTGCTGCCACTGGATCCCCGGCTGCTGCCACCGGTACTCAAGTTCTCTCCTCCACTGGCAGGTGTCTGTGGCCGCTCCTCTCCTAAGGCTTCATCACGTGCCTTGAGCTGTGCCATGATCTCAAGTCTTCTCTCTCCCACTTTGGAAGCTCTCAACTTGATCCCAAAGTGGTCGGCGATCGTCTGCAGCTGTGCCTTGGTGCACTCCTCCAGTACTTGCTCGTCTCTCGTGTCTATAAACCTGGCTACTTTATCACCCTCCATCTTGTGACAATGAGTGAAAACCTAGGCCTGATATTTAATACCACAATTACCACCTTGATCTTGCTCTTTATCCTGGCAAGGTCGCCAATTGTCGGGGTTTCACGGTGTTCTCGTTAGAGAAGGGTTAAAGCAACAGTAGACTGGATCTCCTTTCCAGGTGGTTGCTCCAACAATAACCCTTACTCACCGTCGTTCGGCGGGTCTTCCCTCAATCCTCTAGGCTCCACTGCTGGCCTCGGAGAGTATCCCAGTCGATCTCACAACCGGCCTTTAGATTATAAGATGAGTGGGAGCACAGATCGTTCCCTCAATCTGTGGCCCTCCCGACACCGAACTCTTACACAGCCTTCAAGGTCGCCAACTGGTTTTTTAGATGTCCAGTAACACTGCAGTGGTCAGGTGTAATTGTGGCAAGAGCAAATTCCAGTAATATAGTATCAGGCAGGTCACTCTACTTTATATCATTACACGGTCACAAGATAAATGGAGGGGATGATATCAAACACCAAAGAGTTTTGGTATTTTACTTAAAAGACAACGAGAAATATATATGCATCAATGTATCAGAATTAATATATGACAATCGCTCCATTCATAGCATAATATTCTAGAGCGCACCATATGGCAACATCGGCACGTGTCACCTGTCAGAATGCCAGCTGACCGGGCCCTCGCGATCGTGGGAACAGACTAGTACTTGTTTTCTAATTGTCACGATCCCCGTTTATTTAACTTTTTCCAAAACACTATTCAACGTTCACATGGCTTACTTATGATTTCACTGGCCTCACGATCAACATCTATATTCACAATACTCTCACAGTGACTTTTCACTGTACCAAAAGATTACTCTATTCTTAATAATATTTACTGTGAATGCACTCACTTGATCACTGAACTTTTCTTTATATTTATACTTCCTCTCACAGAGATATCACTGGCAATCACTTCACGTATATGATATTATTCAGCACACAATCATGTCATATATAAATCAGTAATCAAACTTCAGGCATATATATATCAATAGATCATAGAGATCAACACACAGGCATTTATATCGATAGATTATGGAGATCAACACACGGGCATTTATATTGATAGATTATAGAGATCAACACACGGGCATTTATATCAATAGATTATAGAGATCAATCAACAGGCATTTATATCAATAGATTATAGAGATCAATCCACAGGCATTTATATCAATAGATTATAGAGATCAATACACCAATATCTGGTTTACTACCAATATATATAATAATAATCACAGATCAATAATAATAGTCACAGTAAATTCTCTGATGAATCTTGGTGCTTGCACACACCCACACATAGATATATATGTAAATGATACTGTGAGCGCTCTGGGCAGCCTCACCACATACTGTGCTCTCTGTGACTTAAACTCAAGTGAGACTTGCTCACGACATATAAAATATCCTGACAAGAATATATATAGCTAACTAAAGGGGAAATGGGAGGGAACTGTAAACACCTACTTCACCTATCCTAGGATGACAGTTGGGTTGTAGCTCCTGGTCCAGGCTCTCGCCTCGTTCATCCAGAAACACAAGCCCCACGCCTTAGGATGTCGCGTCTCGCCGCTTCTGTACACAGCAGGTCCGTGCTTCTTCCCTACAGTACGTCGCAGGGTTGAAGTCGGTCTCCTGGCCGTCAACTTTCCTCCCAACTACGGCAGCCAGCCTACGTCTCGGCGGTCGTCGTACGTTTCCCAATTAGTCCTTGTCACTGTACTCCCAGAGTAACTGCCTCTCACCACTACGAAGTCACTGAAGTTATCAGCCGTCCCGGACGACACACGCACAGCACCCGACTTCAGAGCACTTGAAGCTCACAACACTGTCAATTCCCTCGTCGTCTAGATATATCGCTAGGTATTTGGGAAGACTTCTCGACGTGCTTGCATCCAACTGTTGACTCGTAGGGTTCCACGAAGGTGGGGTTACTGTCAAACTTGACAGGATCGTCGATCACACGTTCAACCTGGTTGACAAGGCTGTCAACCTGGTTCACTCACGGTGGGTGGCCCGGCCACTAAGCTGCCTCTTATACTGGTGAACTGCCAACGACGACACACGTCGATGCCCGGCCCACTTCTTGCAACGCACCTGTCCCTGAGCACTTGTTGCTCAATATTCTGTCAATTCCTTATCTGAGCCACTTCTGGGTTGCAGGAAGACCTCACAGAGTGCGTGCCAACAACTGGAGACGCTTAAATCCACCGGAGTTCGGTAAATCCGTCACTCTGACAGGATGACCGATCGCGCGTCCTACCTCTCGGACGTGTCGTGAAAGACTGATGTCGCCTGGCGCCAACACGGCGGACCCCCTATGCCTATGTGACGTCACTTTTCCCAAAGTTGGTTTTCATTGGCTCCCAGTGCCATGTCGCTGACGGTGACCAATCTGGCGCCACTGACGTCACACAGTTTTGGCGGGAGAACAGACTTGCCAGCGCCATATTGGCTCCCTAAAGGGCCTATCCCACAGGCCAAAATACTATTTTCGCAAATTTCTCGGCTCTTCGAGAATACTGTTCTCTCCCACATATGTTCAATTGTTGCCTGCAATGTAGAGAACGCTCGGGAATAGTGGACATGACTCTTACAGCAGGCGTGGGAGAATTAGAAGGGGGGAACACCGTCC
>WNGS01165751.1:34612638-34623494 GCA_020271785.1 Procambarus virginalis | reverse complement strand
CTAAGCACCTTTCTCTGTCTATTGGACTTGCTCTTTCTCTCTATTACTTTTGTCCGGAGTAGAGGGATTGGCTCCCCAAACTGAGCCCCTAATCGGGGAACCAACCCCCTCTGATTTAACAATTGACTCCACCAAATTTCTCCTTGTAAAAGACGCCTGTAATTATATATGTTACCTAAATATAATCGTTATGGAACCCAGGTTCGTTTCTCTTACCTCATTATACATCTCGCTTGATCAAGATACTGGAGGCTCTGACTTCAGTTATTATCTCGAATTTCAAAATCAAACAAAGGATAAATCCACAGGGGGCCGTGACGAGGATTCGAACCTACGTCCGAGAGCATCCCAGACGCTGCCTAATCTGGTAAGATTAATTTTAACCAAGTTCAGTAGAATTTCTGGTTGCAATTCTTTTGACCTGTCGTAGCTCAGTCGATTTTGGCAGCGTTTGGGATGCTCTCTGACTTAGTTCGAATCCTCATCACGGCCTTGTATATTTGTTCATTTGATGCATCACGGTATTGTGATTTCTGTGTGTAAAAAGGATAATTCGTCGCTTACGAGAAAATATTGATTTATCATGATGACTTTTGAGGGAAGGAACAATACCATGCTGGTTGCTAGCTTTATAACTGTCAATGTCTGATTCCTGTGTGTATGTATTTACTAGTTGTAAATACTATTTGTGTCTGCAGAATCAAGCTATTTAGCTCTTGGACCCCACCTTTCTATCCAATCTATTTTTCCTATATTATATTTACTACATATATTTCTCTCTAAACACACACACACACACACACACACACCACAGCCACACACACACACACACACACACACACACACACACACACACACACACACACACACACACACACACACAACACACCACCCACCAAAACCTTCTCTAGGTCTTTAAATTATGTGATTAAAGAAAAGCTTAACTTAAATAATCAGAGCCGTCCATGCGCTAAAACACAAGTTGTCTTTTGAAGTAAAATACCGGATTTTTGGAGCTATGATCCCCCAACGGACAAAGTACGAGTTCTGTGAAAAGTAACAGCTCAAAAAACCTCCATGATTGTGGTGCGTTGGTTAGCTGGCTTGGCAATAAAGTATTATGAACAGATATGATGTTATCTGATTGTGGTCTCAGTTTTTTTATTATTATTATTTTCTACCACAGACGTGGCCACACATTGAATTGCAGTCGGCTTTTTCCATTAATTGCTTTCCAGCTACACTGGAAACTCTTGTGGAGCCGGTCGGCCGAGCGGACAGCACGCTGGTCTTGGTCCTGGGTTCGATCCCAGGCGCCGGCGAGAAACAATGGGCCGAGTTTCTTTCACTCTATGCCCCCTGTTACCTAGCAGTAAAATAGGTACCTGGGTGTTAGTCAGCTGTCACGGACTGCTTCCTGGGGTTGGAGGCCTGGTCGAGGACCGGGCCGCGGGGACACTAAAAAGCCCCGAAATCATCTGAAGATAACCTCAAGATATCTCAAGATATAGCCTCAACCTAGTTATTTGCTGTGTTAGGTAGATATAATGATAGATTCTTGGTGAAATTTAGGTTAGGTTCGCGTGATAAAATATGTAATATTTAACTCTTGTGAATGTTCCCCAGATTCCTGAAGCTTGCGTTTAAGATCTTCCTATCTTTTGAGAGCATAACTTTTACATTTGTTACCAACAGTATTCATGGCAATCTGCAACGATGTTAAATGTCCATAAATATCATGCGAGTCAAAAGAACAGAGAGTGACAACAAACTATTCTTAATAATTGCTGAAATTATATCTGCAATTAACTCTAACAAGCAACACACTTTAAAGAATAGCAACACAAGGCTTGACTAGGGCTTTATTTTTTTTACTCTCGAACGGAACGTTGTTCCCACATTGGAAAGAAACGTCTTACAAACACACGTTCACCACAGGCACTCGAACGTTTCTCACACCATTGGGGGCGTCAAGACTGCTTCTCTGGGCCAACTTCACAAAACGTTTCTAACAACGTGGACGCTGTACCGCGTGCAACATAAGCAGCATCCGCTGCACCGCGTGCAATACAAGCAACACCTGCTGCACGTACTCCGATTATGACTCCTTGATTCGTGTGATTTTGGACCTTGATTCGTGTTCTCAATTTTCGTAAAATATCCCTCTTATTGTCAGGAAAATTTATCCTAATCTAGACAAACATGCATATAATATGCAAGATATGAACATATCAAATGAACTCTCGTTATCCCCGAAAAAAACTGCATTACCCCCGTGTGGGGGGGGGGGATAATTTACACTCATTACCCCCATGAGAATAATTTACCCTTAATGGGAAGCTCTGCTTTACATTATTGTACCGCAGTAAAATGTACAAAAAGCTAACCTTTGCCTGGAGGCCTACAGTGGACGCAAGTGCGTCTGGTGCGTCTTCCTAGAGGCCTACAGTGGACGCAAGTGCGGCTGGTACGTCTTCCTAGAGGCCTACAGTGGACGCAAGTGCAGCTGGTACGTCTTCCTAGAGGCCTACAGTGGACGCAAGTGCGTCTTAAGGGTCTGCCTGTTGTTAACCTAATTCCCTCCTCAACCTTTCACACTGTATAATCCAATATACTAGAGTCCATAGTCCGCTATTAAGCCGTTTACAAAGTAGCAGTGAGGACCCCTGGAACTGCCCTCAGTGTGATCCCACATTTCTCATCGTCGAAATATGATGAGTTATATAATTTATGTTGATAATCTCTCACCAGAAAAAGTGTATGAATACACAAAGACATTGGTCAATTATCAACATGTCTGCTCCCCGAATTCTCCCGTTGAAGATTGCATCTAAGATCTTATTTTCAAGATGACTTACAGTTGGTCAAAATTATAAATTAACATCTTTAAGGTCATTAAGAGAAATTCGTCTATTGTCTTTCGGGAAAGAAAAAAAATAGGACTTGCAACTGAGCACAATTTAAATTCAAAATATAATTTCATTCACCAGTATGATTAAATAGCAATTTCTTAATGCCCTTTTGGACTAAGGTACTTATGTCCCAATTAGCACTCTTCCGGAATTCCATCGTCTGTTCAAAGCTAATTGGCATAGTTTAATGAACCCCTAACGAGCGAGATTCCTTAGGATGTTTGGTCCTACGAAACCACTCGGTCTCAAACTGATCAATCATAAATGATTATAAAACTAATAGCAGTCGTAAACGTTCTATTTAATTTATGCAGACTACCTCACTTTCATGCAAACCTACGTACTTTCATAGTTAGATCGGGTAATTTAAATTGCTACTCAAATAATTATTTAGAAAACCCAAAGAGGGTCCACGTGATACTAATTAATGAAATACTTGAAAGTAGAGAATTACAACTTTTTCAATCACTAGTATATTAATTAAACTAAGCTTTAAAAAATTTATATTAAATTAAACAAAAAATTGTTGTAATTTGTCTTGAAGGTATTCAGGCCAACAGTACCAAATACTAGGCCGAATATATATAACAGCTTTGACGCAGATAAAATATAACGTATTTTTACAAGGGAGCCGGTCGGCCGAGCGGACAGCACACTGGACTTGTGATCCTGTGGTCCTGGGTTCGATCCCAGGCGCCGGCGAGAAACAATGGGCAGAGTTTCTTTCACCCCATGCTCCTGTTACCTAGCAGTAAAATAGGTACCTGGGTGTTAGTCAGCTGTCACGGACTGCTTCCTGGGGGTGGAGGCCTGGTCGAGGACCGGGCCGCGGGGACACTAAAAAGCCCCGAAATCGTCTCAAGATAACCTCAAGATAACTACATTTCAGAATAAACTATTTCAGACCCCATAATATATATGGTTTTCTTGACGCCATGTGTGACCTGAATCATTCTTTTAAAGTTAATTCATATCACGAATAGAGTTCAAATCAGGCTTTTAGACCCTAAAGAAACATCATCTCGAGAATAAAAATAGATTGTGATAATTTAATAAAAGCAAACATTAATTAATGTTTTGAATTGTAAACACAAAAACTGATATCTATCAGGTTTTGAAAAGTATCATTTTCACCAAATTTAATAACACAGAAGATCAGTTTGAAAAAATTACTAAATGAAAGGTATAAGGGTTTTTAAAAAAGCACTTTATTACAAATTTTCATCTCCAACCAACTTTGTAATGTCATGGGAGACAATGTCCCTGAAAAGGGTGCAACAGCGCCGATCTCGACCCGAATTTATTAGTTTCAACATCCTAACCAATCACTATGTAAAGTTTATTGAGGTTATCCGCAAGCGTCTGACCTCCAATAATTGGTAGACAAGCAAGCAGACATCCGAATAGTGTGTGGGTGTGTGTGGGTGGGTGTTTTCACCTAGTTGTATTCACCTAATTGTGCTTGCGGGGGTTGAGCACTGCTCTTTTTGCCCGTCTCTCATCTGTCAATCAACTGTTTCTACTACTACTATTTTTTTCCCCACACACACACACACCCCAGGAAGCAGCCCGTGACAGCTAACTCCCAGTTATCTATTTACTGCTAGGTAACAGGGGCATAAGGTTAAAGAAACTCTGCCCATCGTTTCTCGCCGGCGCCCGGGATCGAACCCGGGTCCACAGGATCACGTGCCCAGCGTGCTGTCCGCTCGGCCACCGGCTCCCCTCTGTGTGTGTGTGTGTGTGTGTGTGTGTGTGTGTGTGTGTGTTTGTGTGTGTGTGTTGTGTGTGTGTGTGTGTGTGTGTGTGTGTCAGTCAATTTTAATGATTGATTCTTAGAGCTGTAACACCTCGACTCTTACTATTAATATTTTGTTGTTACACCTGTACCAAAACTTACATGTGATGACAAATATGGCTGACACGTGAGCGAGAAGGTCATATTAAGGTGGTTGTGTAGTGGACCAGGAACGTGGAGGGTAAGGCAAGGTGTGTGTCATCTTAACTGCCTCTCTTGTAACACCTGCCAAGAAGCAATTTACCAAACACCTCGTGAGAGAGGAAACAGAAATGTGCGAGGAAAAGGTTTGGCGGAAATTAAGGTGGTTAAAAAAAATAGTGTGTTTTTTTTTCTCGATAAACTTAGGTGCTGTGAAGTATTTAATGATGCATATTTCTCAATTCTGTTTCCTTATGTTGGCATTGATATACCATCTTTTCTTTACTATGGTAGGGGAAGGGTGTGCGTTTGACGAGACAAAGGCGTGCTTTCGGAGATAAAAGGCAGATACCATTTGGCAATAAAAATGCTCTTGGTTATAACTTGAAAAAAAACCTCGATTGGCCAAGAACAAGACAAATTAAGCGTACTGTATTTCCATTTGGGTGAGTACTGTGGATTTGTTAGACCAAGGAGCATTATCCCCTCCGATTTTGCCCCCTTCTGCTTGTAAATGAGGCCGAGAAGGTAAATCAAATACAAAGGTGGGTCCGATTGAGATTTTTATGATATAGAGATTACGGAAAAAAATAGCATTAATTGCAATGTTGACGGTGTGTTGAACCCGGATTCACAGGAAAAATCTGGGACGAAATATTCACAATAAATCTACGCTACATACGTTTGTGTTTCATTTGAAATAACAAACAATATCATTGTTATGATGCCAAAGAGATGAATTTGTAAACAATAAATTTTCTCCTCTACATTGTGTATAGGTCACTAATATTTTAATAGACTTTTCTAATGTTTCATGAACTGGTTTATTCTCCCCAATATTAACGTTCTATTATTGTTTTACTGTAATGGTTTATACCTTGATCCTAAATTTTATTTATAGCAATGTACAGGATATGTTTTAAAATATATTTGGTAAATATATTTACTATTCTGGCATGAAATAATTATGCACATCTTGTACTATGATATTACTTTCATATAACGCAGTCCACTCTTAGTAAAAGCTCTTATTCCTTTGCCAATTATCGTGAATATACTAGAAAGGCGTTAGCTTCTTCTCTTGGTCTGGATTCTGGGAACTATGAAATTACCTCAAAAACACATTTTGTTTATATGGCATAAATCAAGTGGCAGAGTTCATGTGTTCAGATTTGCGAAGGAATTGAGAATGAAACGTTTTGCGAACACGCAGTGATAATATAGTGAGTTATTAGGTGACAGGAGTAATGACAATGGGTGATTATCCTTGGGTACGAGTCCAATTGGTGATAGGCAGGAGCCCGCTGGTAACAATCACAAGGACTGTGTGTCACCTTGAAGACCAGGAGTTGATGGACTAGTGTCACCCTCAAGACCAGAGTTGTAGAACTGGTGACAACACGAAGATCAAATGTAGGAATGGTGAAAATATTAACACGAAACCCAATTTCTAATGTGTGATTGAAGAATGTGAAAAAAAAATCATATGAATTTTTGCAATAGATTCCCAGTTTTAACCTTCCCTGCATGTTGCGTGCGTTAATAAGCGCCGTCCATAAGAAAAAAATTCTTTAACTCTGAATCAGACGCTAAATTCGTAACAATTTGTACAAATCTTTACAGGTGTAGACGAGTACAAGGGAAAATGGGACAGGACACATTTAAATAAAAAAATATCTTGCCTCATCTCCCCCCCCCCCTCCCCCACTTTTCCAATATGTTCATACATATATACACACATCTCCTTCCTTTGACAACTGGCGTCACGCTGGCGCAGGCAAATCTTTCGACAAAAAAGCATCGGGTGAAAAAGTAATTTTTTTCTTTCAATAAAGTCAGTTTTTTCTGGCGTTCATAGGTCACTGGTCCTGTCTGTGTGTTCGTGTGTGTGTTCGTGTGTGTGTGTGTGATCGTGTTCGTGTGTGTGTTCGTGTGTGTGTGTGTGTGTGTGTGTTCGTGTGTGCGTGTGTGTGCGTGTGTGTGTGTGTGTGTGTGTGTGTGTGTGTGTTCGTGTGTGTTCGTGTGTGCGTGTGTTGTGGTGTGTGTGTGTGTTGTGTGTGTGTGGGGTGTGTGGTGTGTGTTGTGTGTGTGTGTTTTCGTGTGTGGTGTGGTCGTGTGTGTGTGTGGTCGTGTGTGTGTGTGTGTGTTCGTGTGTGTGTGTGTGTGTGTGTTTGTGTGGTGTGTGTGTGTGTGTGTGGTGTGTGTGTTTACTCACCTAATTCACCTAATTGTGCTTGCGGGGTTGAGCTTTGGCTCTTTGGTCCCGCCTCTCAACCGTCAATCAACTGGTGTACAGATTCCTGAGCTACTGGGCTCTATCATATCTACATTTGAAACTGTGTATGGAGTCAGCCTCCACCACATCACTTCCTAGTGCATTCCAATTACTAACTACTCTGACACTGAAAAGTTCTTTCTAATGTCTCTGGCTTATTTGGGTACTCAGCTTCCACCCGTGTCCCCGAGTGCGTGTGCCCCTTGTGTTAAATCGCATGTCCTTATCTACCCTAGCATTTCCTTTGAGAAGCATTTGTAGTGAATCATTCCTCCCCTAACTCTTCCTGTCTTCCAGTGACTGTGACGGTTCAACTCCCATAGTCCTCTCCTCGTAGCTCATGCACAATGCCCAACTTGACGAATATTTTATATTTATGTAAACGCTCACTTGGCTCAAATCTCTCAAGTAAGTCGATTCCCAACATCAAATCAATTATGTTCAGTCAATCTTACTGACGCTTTCGTGAGATAACACGGAAATCTATCTTGGCTGCTTAATTATTTCATCTAAGTCATGACATTTCCTGAATAAAATATCTAGTTCAAGAGAGGAAACCCGTTCAGCTGGGCAAGGTAAACTTTGACCACATGTCAAACAGTTCCACTGTGAGTTCTTCAAAACAGTTTTTCCTTGTTCAAAATCGACTTTATAATTATATTAAAAATAACACCGAGAGCTATTCGTAAAACCCGAGTTTGGAGTCAGTCAGTCAATCGGGTTTTAAACAGATATAATTATTATAGTTGAATAAATCCACTAGTGCCTTGATGAGGGGTGTCGAACCTGTGTACTGGTGTGTTCCTGATGTTACGCTCCGTGTCGACTGATGCCACTTCCAGCTCCTGTTGATTTGTATATTGATATATAACAATAATGTGATTTCTCTGTGTACTGATATAGGTAATAATTTAAATAACATTTGTGTGCTATCATATCGAGTGCTGGGTTAACCACTCTAAAAAAAAAAAAGGAACAAGAATAAAAAAAAAACCACAACAAAAATATAAAGAAACGAGGAGCGAGAAATGAAAAAAAGAAAAGGTAAGTTTTCAACATTGCGAGGCAGAGAGAACAGACAAAGCCAGACAAAACACACATCATCCTCCTCCCCAGAGCTTTCTCTGGAGACCATCTGACAGCTGACGGTGGCCGTACGGCTTCTGCTGTAGCCGAGTGTTAAGTTTGTTTTGTTTTGAATTGTAAATAAGGACAGCCGCGTTGTGCTCCTGGTCCCCGGTCGTCTGCTGGAACCCAACCACTCTCTCTCTCTACATATATTTATGTTATATAGTGAGCTACCTGGTCGTCTCTTCTTGGCGGCGCCTTTTGATAATTATAAATAATGTGATATAATTTTTTGTTTTATATCGTTTATTTGTTACCGAGTGTTTCGTCATGTTCTAATTCTACTTGTGTCATTTGGCTTAACTCAAAGCTCATGTATATCTCTGTATTACCGTGTATATCTCATGTATATTCGTCTCCGTGAATATCTTGAGTATATTAGATCAAATTGCCAGAAACGTCGACCTAGAAACTATTCCATCCACGAATGATTCAATTGGTTGTTGTATTTAGATGGACTTCTGTTTCGTTTATCTTCCTACCTTCCCGAGCTGCTGGCTTTGTAAATGACTCTGATATCAAATCACAGCAGTAATCCCCTTCCTCATTACCCCTCCCATTTCCCCCCCCCCCCCTCATACCCCTACCCATTACCCCTCAACATTAACTCCCGCTGTACACATTCTACCCTCGACACTGAGGCAAATTTCCAGTATTTCCTTCCCTCTTTTTTCAGGAGCGACCGAAAACCAACAGGATACCGGAAGCCCTCGCACTGCTTTACAGCACCTTCGAGCGTGTTGCAGGGCTCTGGGCCTCCGTGCAGCTGTCTCCCTCAGTCCACCGCCACAACACCTAAGACGAGGGCTTGCCAGCACTTTACCGAGATACCACTCACTACTGAACCTCTGCCGGACGTGTACAAGACGCGACGCTCTCACACCACCAGTTTTATGGTTGGTCGCCTTTAAATTTCACTAAAATATTTTCACTCTTATATTTACATGTGCGTGTGTGTGTGTGGGGGGGGGGGTTGTGGGGGTGTGTGTGTATGTGTGAGTGTGTGTGTGTGAGTGTGTGTGTGAGAGTGTGTGTGGAGAGAGGGTGTCGAGAGAGTGTGTGAGAGGAGTGTGTGACTTTCTATGGAGAGTGGGGTGAGTGTGTGTGTGAGAGTGTGTGGTGAGAGTGGTTTGTGATAGAGTGTGGTGTGAGAGTGTGTGTGGAGAGTGTGTGTGAGAAGTGTGTTGTGAGAGTGTGTGGGGGGGAGAGTGTGTGTGAGAGTGTGTGTGAGAGTGTGGTGTGAGGGAGTACGGTGTGTGATGAGGGTGTGTGAGAGTGTGTGTGAGAGTGTGTGTGAGAGGGTGTGTGAGGAGTGTCTCGTTGGGAGTGTGTGTGTGAGAGTGTGTGTGAGAGTGTGTTCGTTAGAGCGTGGGTGAGGAGAGTGTGTCGTACGAGTGTGTGAGAGAGTGTGTGTGAGAGGTGTGTGAGAGTGGTGTGAGAGTGTGTGTGTGGTGTGTGTGTGTGGTGTGTGTGTGTGGTGTGTGTGTGTGGTGTGTGTGTGTGGGTGTGTGTGTGGTGTGTGTGTGTGATGAGTGTGTGTGTGATGGTGTGTGTGTGGGTGTGTGTGCGGATGTGTGTGGGGGTGTGTGTGTGAGGTGTGTGTGAGTGTGTGTGTGGTTGTGTGTGAGTGGTGCTGTGAAGTGTGTGTGAGAGTGTGTGTGTGTGAGAGTGTGTGTGTGAGTGTGTGTGATGAGAGTGTGAGTGAGAGTGTGAGTGAGAGGTGAGTGAGAGTGTGTGTGAGAGTGTGTGTGAGAGTGTGTGAGAGTGTGTGTAGAGTGTGTGTTAGAGTGTGTGTGAGAGTGTGTGTGAGAGTGTGTGTGAGAGTGTGTGTGAGAGTGTGTGAGGAGTGGTGAGAGAGGTGTAGAGTGGGGAGAGTGTGTGGAGAGAGTGTGTAGAGTGGTGAGAGTGTGTGAGTGTTGAGTTGTGAGTGTGTGAGTGTGTGTGTTTGTGAATGAATTGTGCCCAGTTTAACACAAATGTTTGAAACATGGAAGGCGGACCATCCTATGAAAGTCCTCTTTCACCTACCAGTCACCATGCAAAGTTAAATGAGAAATGGCCGAAAAGTCTGGTATCTTTCTTGAACATACAGATAAGCAATCAAATTTACAATCTACTTAATATACACATGTGTAAACGTTGCT
Organism: Procambarus virginalis; assembly: GCA_020271785.1. Lineage (NCBI taxonomy): Eukaryota > Metazoa > Arthropoda > Malacostraca > Decapoda > Cambaridae > Procambarus > Procambarus virginalis. The sequence goes on along the minus strand of WNGS01165751.1, from coordinate 34,613,096 downwards.
CTAGTACATATTATTATATATATATATCATATATATAATATATATGAACTTATATGATCTATATATATATAATATATATATGATAATCACTAATCCCATGAGTGGGAAAGACAAACGCTAACCACGGTAGTGTGGTCAACAATTTGTGATTCCAAAGTTGTTTTGTAATAGATGCAATTATATGCAATCAGTTACCCATCTTTTACCTCCAGCTTTACGGGGGATAGAATGGAAGCCGACATCCTTAAATTAAGATTATAGGCCAACCCCGGTCAGTGTATCCCTTAACCTCTCACTAGTCACCCTGAAAAGTTTAATGAGCCTAGCCACACGCTTTCCGGTCTCCAATCTAGGCCATTGTCTTTCATGTAAATGGATATGTATGCGTAAGCACATATGTAAGCCAGTATTTACCAGATGCAAAAAACAACTAATTCAATCAACTAAAAACAATATTC
>WNGS01165751.1:34535505-34545889 GCA_020271785.1 Procambarus virginalis | reverse complement strand
ATACTTCTCAATCGATTAGCAAGTGCAAGAAACAACATTCAGATGTAGCACGGCTTAACGTGTTGACAAGACACCTGCGGGGCATCATCAGTCTGTCAGTCTGGCAGAAATAAACACACTACATAATCAGATCACTTGCGATCTGCCCAAGTGTTTAGTATTGCTGGCGGGTTCTCCTCAAAGGCGCGCTTCGCCGCTCCGGAATGCCTAATAATGGCAGCAGAGCGCATTCTGCGTCATATTTATATATTTCCTGACTGGTGGATCAAAGTCATTTCCAGAACGTGAGGGACCGTCACTTCCCGTCGCCAGTGTGGACCAGGAGAAGGAAGGGGACACGAACGGCCACTATGTTTCCCGCTTCCACAAACACGTCTAAAATTCACTTCACTCGCGCGAGAGCTGTTCAAACCCACGTCCTTCCCACCTGCAGGGTAGAGGAAGGGGCCCAGGCTCTGGGAGAGGAACGGAAGGGCCCAGGCTCGGGAAGAGGCCGCGGGACAGGCAGACAGGTATACCCCAAGAACCCTGGGAGATGATGTGAGGGTTGAGACTCCGGCCCGTGTGACGAGCTAGCGAGGGTATAGAGAGAGGCGCTCTCTCAGCGGGGTCACATACACACCAAAGCAAGCCGACTTTTCACTACCTGTGTCCTTCCCCGGCGTTCCCCGGGCCTCCTGCCGCTGTGTGGCGACGCTCACACCACTACCGACGCCTCCTGGTGTCGATAGCCAATGAAAAACACCCGTCGCATGCGAAATAGCGAGTCTAAAATCGGCCAGAAATCCAGCGGGCTAGTGGCATGTAGCAACATAGGTCAAAGCGCATGCGTCGAATCACCAGGTGTGGAGGAGGCTGCCTCTCTCTCTCTGGCATCTCGGGCTGCTCTTCGCTAACCAATTAATACTAGTCTATATCTTTGTGTTCTCTGGAGCCCACTGACCCACTGGGGTGTTGCTTGACCCTGGCACACACCTGTTCAAGCTCCAGGTGTGTTCTAGGGTGCTGATGGCTAGTTACTTTCCCTTTGGCGTGGGGTGGGGGGGGGAGGGGGATTTATGTAATATATAATGGTAATCCCGTTGAGATTAGGGCAAGTAATCAATCCCTTGCACTGAGTGAAATTGAAATTGAAGTAAGTTATTGAGGTATATATTTACACACATAGGGCAGCTCAAGCTACATATATATATATATATATATATATATATATATATATATATATATATATATATATATACCTTAACCACTGGACCAACCATGACTGTACAAAAGACAATGGTAGCTAAGGCTACCATTGTAGCCTTGGTCACGGTTGGTCAAGTGGTTAAGGCACCAGCTACGCCAGTTGCATAGTGCTCCTGGCTATCGGGGTTCGAGTCACTTCTAGGGTGTGTGTAGAGCTTTCAGTTGCATATATGCCTGGGGATCATTCAAGCTTGTTCGCATATATAAATTATATATATATTTATATTCAGGGTAATGAAAATTTGCTCATGATAGCATGACATTATTCAAGACTCGTACACTGCAATGCACGCACGCATGCACCCACACACACACACACGCACACGCACACACACACACACACACACACATATGCATTCACAAACGCACTCACAAGAAACTATTCAACAATACATTAGTAAGTCAATAACATGCATTAGATAAAAGTATTTCAATGTCTGAATAGACAGTGCTTAGGAGCTGAAGCTCGACCTAGTAGATACATCTACATAAGCATGCGTAGATCCAAATAAAAATGTTAAGACTTAAAAATGAATTGATATGTTGGGATCAATGATAACAGAGAAAATCATCTCTTTCTCTCTGTCTGTCTGTCTGTCTGTCTGTCTGTCTGTCTGTCTGTCTCTCTCTCTCTCTCTCTCTCTCTCTCTCTCTCTCTCTCTCTCTCTCTCTCTCTCTCCCAGTTCCTTGTCCTTATATCCCTTCAAAGTTCTTTATGGTTTTAGAGATACTTAGGAACGCGATCTTCTTTAGAGATACTTCAGTTCTCACACACACACGCACTCAAGCAGCGGCAGACACTCACACACGCACTCAAGCAGCGCAGACTCTCACACACGCACTCAAGCAGCGCCACACACTCCCACACGCACTCAAGCATCACCACACACTCCCACATGCACTCAAGCAGCACCACACACTCCCACAAGCACTCAGGGAAGCACCACACACTCCCACACGCACTCAAGCAGCACCACACACTCCCACACGCACTCAGGCAGCACCACACACTCCTACAAGCACTCAAGCACCACCACACACTCCCACACGCACTCAAGCATCACCACACACTCCCACATGCACTCAAGCAGCACCACACACTCCTACAAGCACTCAAGCAGCACCACACACTCCCACAAGCACTCCAACATCACCACACACTCCCACACGCACTCAGGCAGCACCACACACTCCCACGAGCACTCAAGCATCACCACACACTCCCACACGCACTCAAGCATCACCACACACTCCCACACGCACTCAAGCAGCACCACACACTCCCACACGCACTCAGGCAGCACCACACACTCCCACACGCACTCAAGCAGCACCACACACTCCCACACGCACTCAAGCAGCACCACACACTCCCACACGCACTCAGGCAGCACTACACACTCCCACACGCACTCAAGCATCACCACACACTCCCACACCCACTCAAGCATCACCACACACTCCCACACGCACTCAAGCGGACCACACACTCCCACAAGCACTCCAACATCACCACACACTCCCACAAGCACTCCAACATCACCACACACTCCCACAAGCACTCAGGCTGCACCACACACTCCCACACGCACTCCAGACCAGTACAAACCCTCAAAAAGATGGTAGATACTTCCATGTGAAGACACATGAAGAAGAAGGAGGAGAAGGGAGGAAGATAATGGGTAAGGAGCAGGGAGGAGGGAGAAGGAGGGAAGCCACTTAGAGCTAATTGCCGATAACTGAACCACTGACAATGTCTAAGGAAAGGGGGGGGGGAAGTAGCCAATGACAGGCAGCCAAACCGTTTCCGTGACTCGGGGGCCAATGAGAAAGGCGGAGAGCATAAGGATCATGTCAGGTCGACCAATGATAGCGTTGAGATTGTTGTTGTTGTTAAAGATTCGCTACCTGGAACAAGAAGTTCCAAGTAGCACGGGCTATGGTGAGCCCCGTAGCGTTGAGACGTCGTCACACCTCGAGGAGGAGTTGTGGCGACCTCTGGCCTCTACTGCTGTGACGAGCTGGTCCTTCAGTCACGAGTCCTGCTTCATCTACGAGCCATCACGACTAGTACTCCTATCCACCATCTAATCCACGGTCTCCTATTCTGCGTCCAATCCACGGTCTCCTATCCACCATCTAATCCACGGTCTCCTATCCACCATCCAATCCACGGTCTCCTATCCACCGTCCAATCCACGGTCTCCTATCCACCATCTAATCCACGGTCTCCTATCCACCATCCAATCCACGGTCTCCTATCCACCGTCCAATCCACGGTCTCTATCCACCATCTAATCCACGGTCTCCTATCCAGCGTCCAATCCACGGTCTCCTATCCACCATCTAATCCACGGTCTCCTATCCAGCGTCCAATCCACGGTCTCCTATCCACCATCTAATCCACGGTCTCCTATCCACCGTCCAATCCACGGTCTCCTATCCACCGTCCAATCCACGGTCTCCTATCCATCCTTCGTTTCACTTCCACAGATTATTTAAGACATAATGTCTCTGGTGGCCAGGCTTGAAGAAGGTCTTAGCCAGGTCTTTGAGAAGGTAACGATAGCATATTGGCTGTAATTATTTATGGCAAAGTACGTCTTCCCCTTGTATGGCGGCCAGAGGGAGGAGCGGACGGTATCTATCCCTCTCCCTCTGCGGTTGACTGCTATTTGTCTCAGTATATGACGTGATAGTTGACTCGAGTTGCGAGAGAAGATTGAGTTGCCGCGCGCTGCTCTCTGCGGTTGAGGGCAATTTTTGCCATCGGTTGACACGTGATTGCTACTGGGGTCAAGTTCGATTACCGAGGCTATATAACACGTGTCAAAGGAGATGCAGTAGCTTAGGCTATTTCTACCCCTCCACCTTGCTATCGGGAAGGAGGCTTGAGCACCTATCCATCCCATGGCCATAGAGGGAGAGCTATGCTGTGATGCCTGTTAAAGAAACGAGTTACTGTTTGTTTTTCTAAGCACGGCTTTTGCAGTGCTAAATAGCATAGATACTGTGTATTATCGTCTGTCTTACACAGAGCAAGAGATCTATTCTAAATATTACGTAGTCGGTTACTGTACACTCAACCTCATTCAATTGTAGAGAACATAAGAACATAAGAACAAAGGCAACTGCAGAAGGCCTATTGGCCCATACGAGGCAGCTCCTATTTACAACCACCCAATCAAAAACCACCCAATCAATAGAGGTTGAAGTAGGTGTGAGAGGGGGGGTGGGGGGTTGGGGTGGAGGGGTCAGGTGCCGTTGTGGCTGCCACCCAGACAGCATGTTGACAACTGATCGTGTTGCGAGGACGGTTGACCAATTACCGTCACCTGCAATCTTGTGGTTTGTGAGACGACGCGCTCTTAACCGAGAGTTTCGGATGGAGTGAGGCGACGTGAGGCCTGAGTTATTGACTGTGAATTTAATAGATTATTGATAGGTAGTGGAGGAGTAGGGGGGGTGGGGGGAAGGGGGGGGGGTATTCACTGATATCCCTCGAGATAGCATGATGAACGAGGCTGTCAGTCAGTCCCAAGTGTTGCATCTTGCAGGGAGACCATCTTGAGGTTATCTTGAGATGATTTCGGGGCTTTTTTAGTGTCCCCGCGGCCCGGTCCTCGACCAGGCCTCCACCCCCAGGAAGCAGCCCGTGACAGCTGACTAACACCCAGGTACCTATTTTACTGCTAGGTAACAGGGGTAAATAGGATGAAAGGAGCTCTGCCCAGCCCATGTTTCTCGCCGGTGCCTGGGATCGAACCCAGGACCACAGGATCACAAGTCCAGCGTGCTGTCCGCTCGGCCGACCGGCTCCCCTAATGGTCCTAAATGACGGCTGAATGGCCTGGCGACCATTGTGGATGGTGTTCACTGGTGTTCAGATTACGTTAGGTCATGAGTGTAATTTTAGGGTGAAAGCACGTGTGGTGTATGTGCCTAATCATGCTAGCTTGGGTTGAGCTTCGGCTCTTTGGTCCCCGCCTGTAAATTGCCAATCATCTGATGTATATTAAAGGGAGCCGGTCGGCCGAGCGGACAGCACGCTGGACTTGTGATCCTATGGTCCAGGGTTCGATCCCAGGCGCCGGCGAGAAACAATAGGCAGAGTTTCTTTACCTATTACCCCTGTTACCTAGCAGTAAAATAGGTACCTGGGGTTAGTCAGCTGTCACGGGCTGCTTCCTGGGGGTGGAGGCCTGGACGAGGACCGGGCCGCGGGGACACTAAAGCCCCGAAATCATCTCAAGATAACCTCAAGATAAGATATAGGTTCCTGATGAGTCTATTAGGCTGGATCACAGATACAGATAAAACTATGAACAGTAAAATGTTATTTATAGAGTTTCTGTGGCACCTTTTGGGCACTCAATTTCCCATGATAATTTTGTACGTAATAATCATATCTCTCATAATTCTTTTTGCCTTCCAGCGAAGTGAGGTTGCATCATATCTGTGTTGCTCATACCTCACAGCTCTGGGACCAGTCTCGTAGCATAGCTTTCAACCTCCTCCATTTTCTCTTTTGTTGACAACATATGGCTTCCAGGCTGGTGCTGCATTCACCAGGATTGGTCTGGCATACGTGGCATCAAGGTTCTGAATGATTCCTTTCAGAGATTTAAACCGGAAGTCTATATATATATTATATCTATATATATATATAATATATATATATATATATATATATATATTAGCCAGGATAGCATTGCATCCGCCGCTGATGACGCCCAGGTGATGTGGGCTTCAGGAGACAGGTTTGGCGTAATACCAACACCCAGGAACTTTTTCTCTGATTAGTGAAAGGTTGCATCTGCTATTTAGTGTGTTGCAAGGGACGTAAAGGTGGAGGTGGCACTCTGACAGGCATCCCACACCTGCAGGAAGCCTACACCTGCTCCAACACTGCCTCCATAACCGTCTACTCCCGTATCTTGCCTTCACGATCAACCTAATAGTAACATATCTGTATGATTCTCAACACCGCGATGGATAGGAAGGATGAAGTGGAGAGGAGAGAGGGTGGACAGGGTAGAGGGGTGGACAGGGTAGAGGGGTAGACTGGGTAGAAGGGGGTGGACTGGGTATAGAGGGTGTAGACTGGGTAGAGTAACGGGTTGAAGGGGGGACTGGGTGGACTCAAGATACTGTTGTTCGTCTCAGCCTTGCAACATTGCACACGTCAGAGACCTGCAGACGTCTCACTCTGGCAGGAGTCGTCCGGGTCATTAAGTTCTCTCGTTCGATATTTTCTCGGGTTGAAGGGATGGAAAGCCATGAAAATCCCTTTTCCTTTAATTATACCTACGACCATTTGCAAGCGTTGCTGCGTCTCAATCTTTTCTAATCCCGCAGGTTGGTGGAGGCATCATTGAGAGCTCCCGCCTCCCTCCCACCATCACCAATCACAATCCTGAGCGGCAGATCAGACAGCTGTACTACGGATTGTGATTGGCCGCGAGAGCAGCGGCGTTCCTTTCATCTACCCCGTCTGCTCCGCCCCACTGACTCACGTAGCAGGGAACTTGCTGCGTTTAAGTCGAACCAAAAACACATTTGCTGCGTTACATGACATCTACATTAACGTTCGGGTGTGTTCATTAGTGCGTCGCTTGCCGCAGGTCTGTGTGGTCTAGATGGCAAGGCGTGACAAAGGTCGGAATGGATATGGAGCTAAACGATCACAAAACGCGACGTACCATCCTATTCAGTTGCATGGAAGCTTTTGTCACGGCGAGTACACTATTTGCCCCCGCCCAGCCGGCCCCCAGCCCGCCCCCAGCCCGCCCTCAGCCCGCCATTACGCCTGAGAGACATCAAGCCCCAGCAAGCACGACCAAACTCTTGTCGGGCCGGGAACAGTAAGCTGGAGGAGGGAGAGTGTTTCAAATAACGGGGTTACCAGCGGAAGGGGGAGCGCCCCAGCCCCCCCCCAACATGTGGGGGGGGAGAGGAGGGGCATGACCACCCACGAGACGAGGCCAGGCCCACAATCCCCCCCCCACACACACACAATCCTTCGTGATTAACAACTTGGGATGATCATTTTGCTCCGCGACCCGCCGGTCAGGTAGCCATTATGACTCAAGATTAACTCACGAATATTGATCAGTTAATAGGCGTCAACAAATCCACAAGGGCCGTGACGAGGATTCGAACCTTCGTACGGGATTAATAGGAGTAATCTAAGCTTTGCTTCCCATTTAACACTAAGGTTTTCCTCGCGTTGCGGCTCCACTCTCCTAAAGGGAAATTTGGGTTTCTGATAATTGATAGAATTCTCGGTAATGTTGGACGTCTGCATGCGATGTGGGTGTGGGTGTGTGGGTGTGTGTGGGTGTGGGTGTGTGGGTGTGTGTGGGTGTGGGAGACTGTGTGGGTGTGGGCGTGGGTGTGTGTTTGGGTGTGTGGGTGTGTGTGTGTGGGCGTGGGTGTGTGGATGTGTGTGTGTGTGGGTGTGTGTGTGTGTGTGTGTGTGGGCGTGTGTGTGTGCACTCACCTAATTGTGCTTGCGGGGGTTGAGCTTTGGCTCTTTGGTCCCGCCTGTGTGGATGTGTGGATGTGTGTGTGTGGGTGTGTGTGGGGGTGTGGGTGGGAGTGGGTGGTCTNCTCTCTCTCTCTCTCTCTCTCTCTCTCTCTCTCTCTCTCTCTCTCTCTCTCTCTCTCTCTCTCTCCAGTTCCTTGTCCTTATTTCCCTTCAAAGTTCTTTATGGTTTTAGAGATACTTAGGGACGCGATCTTCTTTAGAGATACTTCAGTTCTCACACACACGCACTCAAGCAGCGGCAGACACTCACACACGCACTCGGGCAGCGCCAGACACTCCCACACGCACTCAAGCAGCGGCAGACACTCACACACGCACTCAAGCAGCGGCAGACACTCACACACGCACTCAGGCAGCACCACACACTCCCACACGCACTCAAGCAGCGCCACACACTCCCACACGCACTCAGGCAGCGCCACACACTCCCACAAGCACTCAGGCAGCACCACACACTCCCACACGCACTCAAGCAGCACCACTCACTCCCATTTGCACTCAAGCAGCACCACACACTCCCACAAGCACTCAGGCAGCGCCACACACTCCCACACGCACTCAGGCAGCGCCACACACTCCCACACGCACTCAGGCAGCACCACACACTCCCACACGCACTCAAGCATCACCACACACTCCCACACGCACTCAAGCAGCACCACACACTCCCACAAGCACTCAGGGAAGCACCAGACACTCCCACACGCACTCAAGCATCACCACACACTCCCACAAGCACTCAAGCATCACCACACACTCCCACAAGCACTCAGGCAGCACCACACACTCCCACACGCACTCAGGCAGCACCGCACACTCCCACAAGCACTCCAACATCACCACACACTCCCACACGCACTCAGGCAGCACCGCACACTCCCACAAGCACTCAAGCATCACCACACACTCCCACACGCACTCAGGCAGCACCACACACTCCCACACGCACTCAAGCATCACCACACACTCCCACACGCACTCAGGCAGCACCGCACACTCCCACAAGCACTCCAACATCACCACACACTCCCACACGCACTCAGGCAGCACCACACACTCCCACAAGCACTCCAGACCAGTACAAACCCTCAAAAAGATGGTAGATACTTCCATGTGAAGACACATGAAGAAGGAGAAGGGAGGGAAGATAATGGTTAAGGAGGAGGGAAGCCACTTAGAGCTAATTGCCAATAACTGAACCACTGACAATGTCTAAGGAAAGGGGGGGGGGAAGTAGCCAATGACAGGCAGCCAAACCGTTTCCGTGACTCGGGGGCCAATGAGAAAGGCGGAGAGCATAAGGATCATGTCAGGTCGACCAATGATAGCGTTGAGATTGTTGTTGTTGTTAAAGATTCGCTACCTGGAACAAGAAGTTCCAAGTAGCACGGGCTATGATGAGCCCCGTAGCGTTGAGACGTCGTCACACCTCGAGGAGGAGTTGTGGCGACCTCTGGCCTCTACTGCTGTGACGAGCTGGTCCTTCAGTCACGAGTCCTGCTTCATCTACGAGCCATCACGACTAGTACTCCTATCCACCATCTAATCCACGGTCTCCTATTCTGCGTCCAATCCACGGTCTCCTATCCACCATCTAATCCACGGTCTCCTATTCTGCGTCCAATCCACGGTCTCCTATCCACCATCTAATCCACGGTCTCCTATCCACCATCCAATCCACGGTCTCCTATCCACCGTCCAATCCACGGTCTCCTATCCATCCTTCGTTTCACTTCCACAGATTATTTAAGACATAATGTCTCTGGTGGCCAGGCTTGAAGAAGGTCTTAGCCAGGTCTTTGAGAAGGTAACGATAGCATATTGGCTGTAATTATTTATGGCACAGTACGTCTTCCCCTTGTATGGCGGCCAGAGGGAGGAGCGGACGGTATCTATCCCTCTCCCTCTGCGGTTGACGGCTATTTGTCTCAGTATATGACGTGATAGTTGACTTGAGTTGCGAGAGAAGATTGAGTTGCCGCGCGCTGCTTCCTGCGGTTGAGGGCAATTTTTGCCATCGCTTGACACGTGATTGCTACTGGGTTCAAGTTCGATTACCGAGGCTATATAACACGTGTCAAAGGGGATGCAGTAGCTTAGGCTATTTCTACCCCTCCACCTTGCTATCGGGAAGGAGGCTTGAGCACCTATCCATCCCATGGCCATAGAGGGAGAGCTCTGCTGTGAGGCCTGTTATAGAAACGAGTTACTGTTTTTTTTTCTAAGCACGGCTTTTGCAATGCTAAATAGCATAGATACTGTGTATTATCGTCTGTCTTACACAGAGCAAGAGATCTATTCTAAATATTACGTAGTCGGTTACTGTACACTCAACCTCATTCAATTGTAGAGAACATAAGAACATAAGAACAAAGGCAACTGCAGAAGGCCTATTGGCCCATACGAGGCAGCTCCTATTTATAACCACCCAATCAAAAAACCACCAATCAATAGAGGTTGAAGTAGGTGTGAGAGGGGGGGTGGGGGGTTGGGGTGGAGGGGTCAGGTGCCGTTGTGGCTGCCACCCAGACAGCATGTTGACAACTGATCGTGTTGCGAGGACGGTTGACCAATTACCGTCACCTG
>WNGS01165751.1:34514188-34533918 GCA_020271785.1 Procambarus virginalis | reverse complement strand
TATATAGAATGTCTGTTTGACCGCCTTCCCGAAGTGGGATGAGCAGATGCTTGGGGCTACCTCACGCAGTTTTCACATAAAAAATGGGGGATAGGTGAGTGTCATAGCCGAGTCGGGGGTCGGCCCAAGTGCTAAGTATTAGAAATATCGGGATCTTAAGATAACCCCCACATGCGAATTTCATTAAGACTGAAACAGACTCTGGGTTTTTCATAGAGTTTTGATGCTTAAGTCTCGCCGTTTACCCGAGTAAAATGTGGGGAAAGAGGAAGAGAAGAGAAAGGGAAAGAAGAGTAGGGATAGATGAGAGGAAGGAGGTTGGGGCTGGAGGAACAGGAGGAAGGCTGGGAAGGGTAGTAGGGGTGGGAGAGGATAGAGATTGTGAGAGAGGACGGAATGGGTAGAAGGAAGGCTAGGAGAGAAGGGAGGGGTATAGTGACAGACAATTCATAGAGAGAAGGATGGGACCCAAGTGCAGCAGGTATCACATTTAGTTTGATATATGCAAAACATCACAATTAAAATAACGAAACTGAGACGGGCTCTTTCGCATTTATAGACACAAGGGCCTAAAAGATACCAGAAGCACCAAGAATTCCAGGGAGAATTAGACCACGATTCAACAGGCCTTTCCTCATCCACTTACGAAACCTATGCATCTTTTAACAATTCTGTCGGCTTTTGTTTACATTTATTAATCAGTAAACGAACCTCAAAACTTCACAAATAGTTATAAAGAACCTCGTAAATTCTTGAGACCCGACCTTGGCCGTAAAAGGCAGGTCAAATCGTGTTGAAAATTAAGCATTGGCTATCAGCTAAATAGCTTCTGTGCAACATAAGAACTAAATGCTATTTTGCAACAAATGTATTCCTCGCCATTTTAAATGAAAGTTCTTTTGCATAACTATAATTCAGATTCAAATTTTACAGCCAATGCAAAGGTCAATAATGCAATCCAATGCAATAATGTGGATGAAAACAATTAATTCCAACTCGCCACCGTTGGGTTCATTCTCGACTCACAGTCGGGGGATCCCGGGTTCGATTCTCGGGCGGGACAGCAGAAATGGTTGGGCACGTTTCCATTCACCTAATGCCTCTGTTCACCTAGCAGTGAACAGGTACCCGGGAGTTAGAGGCAATTGTTGTAGGGTTTGCAACCTGGGAAAGAATTAGTAGTTCGACCTTGAGGAAGGACCTCGATGCAAGACTAAAGAATATACACACACCAGGCTTCTGTCCCCGACAAAACCGATTTTTGCTGGACCAAGGAGCACTTTATCATACATATCAGTTGGATTGCTACAGGGTAGGAATTACCTAAGCTCATTTATGTAACACATTTTCTCCTCAATTGATGCACTTGAACGTGTTCAATTATCCAACACACGTGTCAGCTTATTATTATTACGTCATAACATTAATATATAACTAATACGTCACAATCAAGTAGCATGAAAATAATCCACACATGTGACATGAAAGTAATTTTAACATCACATGTGTGAGTTAGGTTAATATGTAAAATATAAAATGAAATGCATTAATATTTCTCTTGCTTAATATTAGGGATTTTTTCTATTTGTTTTAATGATTTCTAAATAGAGCTTTAAACAATAAACTGAAGTAAGTTACGACATATTGAGGCATTGTATTTAATGTTTGACCACATAAATGGATATAGTATGCATAACGGAAATCTCTGCCATTGTAATACCCAGGGGCCATATTCACGAAGTAGTTACACAAGCACATACGAACCTGTAAATCTTTTCTCAATCTTGGCGGCTTTGTTTACAATTAGTGTAACAGGTAAGGAGCTCCGAAGCACCAGAAGGTTGTTTATAATAACAACAGTTGATTTGAAAGTTTCATGCTTGTAACTGTTTAATAAATGTAACCAAAGCCGTGCAAGATTGAGGAAAAAGGTCGTGTTCGTAAGTACTTGCGTAACTGCTTCGTGAATCGGCCCCAGTGCGAGATAAGCTTAATCGAAGCTTAAAGCCACCCCCCTTTAAATAGATATACAATGGGAGTATATCCCAATGCCCACTCTGAGGAAGAACGTGCCAAGGGTGATGCGATTATATACCCTTAACTGGTAATGCCACACTACACTCCCTTTTGTAATATAAATTTGTAATAAAGTTTGAAAGATTTTTTCGACCTTTTTTACCTCCTATTTTCCTTTTCCCTTTGTTAATCCCCATAAGCGATATGAGAAAGGATGATGAATTTATCAGGAGAATGCCTAAGCCGACTATTTTATCAATAGAAATTATATATATATATATATATATATATTATCATTATATATATATATATAGATGTCGTACCTAGTAGCCAAACGCACTTATCAGCCTACTATGCAAGGCCCGAGTTGCATAATAGGCCAATTTTCATGAATTAATTGTTTTTCGACTACTACCTACCGAAGCCACCTAACCTGTTTTTCGGCTCCCTAACCTCACCTAACCTTAAAGATAGATTGGTTAGTATGTTTGGTTAGGTTCGTCATATATCTACGTTAATTTAACTCCAATAAATAAAAACTGACTTCATACATAATGAAATGGTTAGGTTTATCATTTCACAAGAAAATTAGAGAAATATATTAATTCATTAAAACTTGGCTTATAGGCAAATCGGGCCTTGCATAGTAGCCAAAAGTTAGTTCTGGCTACTAGTACGACAATATATATATATATATATATATAATATAGATATATATTATATAGATATATATATATATATATATTATAATATATGTGGTGTGTGTGTGTGTGTGGGTGTGTGTGTTGTGTTTGTTTGTGTGTGTGAGAAGCTGCATGAACGCGCAAGAGCCCCTATTCACTAGAACTCTTTTCCCCGGCCAGGATTCGAACCATGCCGTCCAGGATCAACCCCTAAACGTACACATTACCGTGACACCGAACCAATGATCGTCATAAGGAGTGGTCAGTCTTGGCGCCTATTAACTAAGTCCCCAGACTTATCAACCCCCAACGACACTCATGGGTCCATTTGGTTACAGTTTTTTCATCAAATTCTTGCGCATGCGCCATAATATATATATATATTATATATATATATATATATATATACATAGATAATTATATATATAATATATAACCCCCTGTACATACTGGTATTTACAGGACTCCTTTAAACCACTTGTCCATCAGGACCGGACAAAAGATGATGGTAGCCATGGCTATTTAGCCCATCAGCCCGCACGGCACTCTGATGGTAATCTTGGGGCAAGCATTTTATCAAATCACCTCGCCAAGACTCAACCCGTCCTCGCAATTTAATAAGTCAATATTGACTTATTAAATAAGTGCAAGGTGACATACTTAACATAATAGTTATCCTTGAAAAATCTTTTTATAACAGCGACCTTACCTAACCTTGTTAGTATGTTATACAAGCATCTTATTGCTTCGTATTACAATTATTACCTAACCTATACCTATAATAGGTTAAGTAACAAATTGTAATTACAAGCTATAAGATGCTTATTTTAACATACTAACAAGTTAAGGTAAGGTCGGTGTTTTCATTGAAGATTTCAAGGGTAACTATTATCTTAAGTATGTCACCTATGCAAATATTAATAAGTCAATATGACTTATAAATTTGCGATGACGTTGCAAGACTACAGAGGCCACGGGCTATGAGCTAAATAGCTCCGGCTACCATCCTGTTTTGTCCGTCGTGATTGTCAAGTGGATTAAGGCGTCTGTACATACCAGTTGCGCTTGCTCAAAGGGCTGGCCAAGCATGGTTCGAGTCACTTCTGGGGTGTGAGTTTCCAGTTGCTTATAGTCCTGGGAACCATTAAGGCTTGTTCGCAATATTACTCCACCCACACAAATATTGAATGTATTTCAGTGAATTTTTTCTTCTATTACAATATGTATAATTAAAATACCTTCTAAAGCGTCTTTTTCTTTTTTTTCCACTGATTTTATATTGCTTTTTTTAATGCAAAAAATGCTTCATTATGCCACAAAATATCTGGAACATTAATTTTAATATAGAAATTTCGCCGGCAGAAAATAATATTAGGTAATTATTTAAAAGTGTCCCTGCCTTTATAGTTAAAAGCACCTGAATGACGTTTTTCTGTTTTATTTTTTTATTTTATTTTTTTTTGGTGGGGGGGAGCGGGCTAATTCTTTTATTACAATGGATTTTCAGCATATTACTTGTTACATATTGACAAGTTGCTTCGTCATCTCTCGTCTCCCGAGGCTCAGGCAATGCTTCCACTACTCTTTCCCCCCTCCCCCTTCATATGGTATATATATACTTATATGTATATATATACCATTCCATATAGTCATATGGCTTGGTGCTTTCCGCCCCTGATAGTTAAATTCAACCCCACCCCCAATGTTGATACATCTCTTTAAGATTGCAACCGAAATAAAACACCAATTATCATGCGATACAAAAAGAAGCTTTTTACTAACTTTCTTACCCGAGTTCTACGGGCCACGTGGGATTTTTTTTCTCCGGGAATGAACATTGTGTTCTTTAGTACACGATGACCTCACAATCATGTGTTGCATGAGACAAGTTTGGGCAGGACGGTGGATATTACTTGCCGTCACGGGTCGCCACCAACGCGGTTCCCAACCACCGATATGATCAAAGTTATGCAAAAGGTTTTGTAACTTTGAGCCCAATATGATCCATACGTCCGGTATGTGGCCATCTAAACCGAGAATAGTGGTTCATCCCCCCTCTTCTCACATAAAAAGTATGATTAATAATTATATATATAATCCTTGACAAGATCCAAATTAGAGAGCAAGCGCAGGTCTCCATGGATCCCTGTTCTTGCAAGGGTTGAGCATTCATGCTCTTAATCCCCGCCTTTCACCCATCAGTATATTCAATGCGCTGACTCCTTTTATTCTTATCATACATTCGGTTATTTCGAGAACTCCTCATCTAGTCATTCCACTTATTTAATGACTCTGAACAGTATCCATAATTTACGATGGTTGTTGTTGAATCCCCTGATCCTCCAATCTCTCTCTCTCTCAATCTCTCTCTCTCTCCTCTTCTCAGTGTTGAGAGGTCTAGTTCCTTCAGTCTTTCTGTCATAGCTCAGTCCCTATACTCAGGAACGAGTTATATGCATATTTTCGGATCTTTTGTAATATTTTTGTGTTTCTTTAGGTAGGAATTCGGATTTACTCTTTCCTCAACCTGACATATTCATTCCTGGCACTACCAGAGTGCCAGGAATAAATATGTCAAGTTTAGAAGAGAGTAAATTGAATTCCTACCTAAACACAAAAGGTATTCATTCCTTTGGCTATCAAAGGAATGAATACTGTCCTTGGGCTAGACGGAAGAGCGACGGTTTCGCTTCATGCAGGTCGGCGTTCAATCCCCGACTGCTCAAGTGGATGTTCGACTGCACCATTCCTTCCTTCCCCTCCCCCGTCCCATCCCATATCTAATTGTGCTTGCGGGGGTTGAGCTCTGGCTCTTTGGTCCCGCCTCTCAACTGTCAATCAACTGATGTACAGATTCCTGAGCCTATGGGCTCTATCATATCTACCCTTGAAACTGTGTATGGAGTCAGCCTCCACCACATCACTGCCTAATGCATTCCATCCGTTAACTACTCTGACACTGAAAAATTTCCTTCTAACGTCTCTGTGGCTCATGTGGGTACTCAGTTTCCACCTGTGTCCCCTTGTTCGCGTCCCCCCCAGGGGGGACGCTGGTGTGTGTGTGTGTGTGTGTGTGTGTGTGTGTGTGTGTGTGTGTGTGTGTGGTGTGTTGTGTGTGTGTGTGTGTATGTGTATGTGTGTGTGTGTGTGTGTGTGTATGTGTGTGTGTGTGTGTATGTGTGTGTGTGTGTGTGTGTGTGTATGTGTGTGTGTGTGTGTGTGTGTGTGTAATATTAACACCCGAGATAAAAACCAAAGAAATTCGATCTGAATAATTAAGTCTGCAGGGCCGCGGGGAGGAACTTCGCCACAGGGTGAACTAAACATTGCCGGCCGGTTCTCAAAGGTTACTTGCCACATACTAGACAGTGTAATGGGTTATTTTATTGCAGAATTGGCTGATTAAGTTATCCGTAGCACTGCGGGTATGTGTGTCAAGATCCTGGACACCATTTTGGGATAACAACCTTGGACAAAATGCCTTGAAAAAAAAGCTTCAATAATCTATTTAGCAATATAATGGCCCAAGTACTGAATACAAATATAATTTAATATGATATAGTTAGTATAAAATATTATACATTCTATAAGTCTAGTAGTCTATATAATTTCCTCTCCTGATGGGTCATATTTTGACTTTTAGTTAGGAAAATAGGTGTCATTTATTGATTTTTTTTTTTCATTGATTTTTTCATTTTTTATTTTTCATTTAATTTCTATTATAGGAGAGATGGTTGAGATAATCACCTCGTTACACTGATACACAATAGTTTAGATCTAGAAGTAGATAGTAGAAGTAGATGGTAGAAGTAGATGGTAGAAGTAGATGGTAGATGTCCATGTATGACAGACACGCCTTTACGTCTCCTGAGTTTGCCACTGGAAAAACAAGGCTGTTCAAATTTTCGAAATGAACACCTGTTTATCTGAACACCTGTTCATTTGAACACCTGTCCCCCCCCCCTATTGCGTTCTGTCTCACAATTACTAATTCCTTACCAATTATATTCTGAGCAACTGCTAATTATTCAAGGCGGTAAATCTATATTTATATTCCTCTTCCTAATTACATGTTGTAATCAGAAACAGTATCCTGCTGCCTATCGGTAGAAGCAGGAAAAAAAATAATTATTCACTGTCAATATCCATATTAAATAACCAATTAGGATTCCCCTACATTGATGAGTTGGACGAAGATCTCATTTATTTCAGTGTTCCAAAAATTGGGTACAGCAAATTGGGGATTTTTGTCGACCAGACCACACACTAGTAGGTGAAGGGACGACGACGTTTCGGTCCGTCCTGGACCATTCTCAAGTCGATTCCTGGAACATTCTCGAGTCAATCGACTTGAGAATGGTCCAGGACGGACCGAAACGTCGTCGTCCCTTCACCTTCTAGTGTGTGGTCTGGTCAACATACTTTAGCCACGTTATTGTGTCTCATCGCCTGCAGCAAATTGGGAGCTTCAGCAAAAGACAGGCAGAGGAAACGGCTCACCATAGCCCGTGCTACTTGGAATTTTTGTTCCAAGTAGCAATCTTAAACAACAATAACAACAGGTAGAGGAAGGTTGACAGACTATCATCTGACGCAAGTACCCACCGTTAGATCACTGATGGCATTAGCACACGAACTGGGTACCATCAGCAGCATATGCAACGCCTCCCATATGAATTCTAACCAAAATACCATAAAAAATGTTAACACATTTTGATTAAGCTGTTTCGTCTACACTGGTCCCTAGAGATGAAGTATATGCTTGAAAAGACTGCGAAAGGGAGCCGCCGATATAGCTAGATTAGAGAAGACACTGAGAGGCACATAATCACAGCATACAAAATCCCCAGAGAGGGATAAATAGGAAGAGAAAAGGGGGGGTAGAACCATTGGGAATTTCTCTACTAGCGTTGTTTCAAGACACGTAGGCCTCACACACACCTGTCTCACACCTGTCACTCACCTCTCACACACCTGTCACTCACCTCTCACACATCTGTCCCCCCCCCCTCCCGTCCACCACCGAGACAGTAGAAGCAACATTATATTAATCATCATCGTCTCAAGCTTCATCACCATGTCATCACTCGAGTCAAACAGCGAGTCCTGATCTACGGAACCGCTTAGGCCTACTCCAACCGCCGCCTTATTTGCTAAAGGATGTTTTACAGGCCTAAGGGCACTGAGCCAAGACTCAGGAGGACCCCTACCCCACCCTTGGACGGGTCGGTAGAGCGACGGTCTCGCTTCTTGCAAGGTCGGAGTTCGATTTCCGATGGTGTATAAGAGGGTGTTTCGGCTTTGTTCCTCCACTCGGGCCTAATAACCCATTCTCCTTGGTCATATATCGCAAAAATCATATAGGCCTACTCGCTTTCACATCACGAGGCAGAGATTAAGACCTAGATATACTTAGGTCTTAAAATATTAAATATATATATATATATATATATATATATATATATATAATAATATATATATATATATATATATAAATTCCTACAGTGTTGCCATTAGTATCACCATATATGTGTAATATTGCCACATATATATGTGCAATATTGTCACACATATATGTGTCAATATAACCCCCCTTCATATAAGGTATGACCCCTATATGTAAACTAATACCATAGATTAAAACCATTATCGATGTAAACTATTACTATACATGAAAATTATTGCCATAAATGTAAAACCCTAAAAAAATAGTGATTTACACCATTTTTTACACTACGGTGATTCCCATTTACATCAATTACCATACATGTAAACTATTATAATTGAATATTATTACCATGGATGTAAACTGTCACCGTAAATGTAAAGTAAACCGCTTGGGTATGGTCCCGGTGGTGTTGGGTTTGGGTTTGGGTTGGTGTGTTGCTTAATAGGCCTATCAAGGGAGGGAGGCGTTATTAAGGACGTGACAATTGCTTTCTGTCTAACTGTCCCGGTCAGTATGTTTTGGTCCTGCATATTGTCCCAGGACTAAAAGTCTTCATTATGTGTATGTATACCGAGGAGTGGGATACATGTGTGTGTGTGTACTCGCCTATTTGTGCTTGCGGGGGTTGAGCTCTGGCTCTTTGGTCCCGCCTCTCAACTGTCAATCAACTGGTGTACAGGTTCCTGAGCCTATTGGGCTCTATCATATCTACACTTGAAGCTGTGTATGGAGTCAGCCTCCACCACATCACTTCCTAATGCATTCCACCTGTTAACTACTCTGACACTGGAAAAAAATATTTCTAACGTCCCTGTGGCTCATGTGGGTACTCAGTTTCCACCTGTGTCCCCTAGTTCGCGTACCACCCGTGTTAAACAGTTCATCCTTATCTACCCTGTCAATTCCTCTGAGAATTTTGTAGGTAGTGATCATGTCTTCCCTTATTCTTCTGTCTTCCAGTGTCGTAAGGTGCATTTCCCGCAGCCTTTCCTCGTAACTCATGCCTCTTAGTTCTGGGACTAGTCTAGTGGCATACCTCTGAACTTTTTCCAGCTTCGTCTTGTGCTTGACAAGGTACGGGCTCCATGCTGGGGCCGCATACTCCAGGATTGGAGTATGCGGCCCACACACACACGCTCACATGTGTGTGTGTGTGTGTGTGTGTGGTGTGTGTGTGTGTGTGTGTGTGTGTGTGTGTGTGTGTGTGGTGTGTGTGTGTGTGTGGAAATACTGACAACAACTTCAAGTACCAAATGAATACATTAATATATTAAATTATTTATATAACTGCTTTTCGTAAATACTAAAAAATAGTTTACCGTGGAATTCATCTTAATAATTTCTATTAAAAAGTAAACATTATCTGTAATAATTTTCCCGTTGATTCGAATATATGAAATCAAAATAGCTCGTAGAATACACTCATATATGTTTCACTAAAAATTATGAAATATATGTATCGTAGGAACATATGCTGTATATATGTGTGTACATATACTATATATATAGACCTGTGAATAACAAAAAAAAATTATATGTAGGCTAAAGCAGAATATTTTGTCTACAGATAAAATGTATTTTGCTGTTTAAAACCAATATATCTCATTTGTGACACACACACACAAATGAGACACATTGTTTCTCGAGAGAGATATAATGTGTATCTCTCTTGAGAGAAAAATCTCACAATCTTCTCTCGTGAGACTGTCTTTCTCACGAGAGAAATATGCTAATATCACGAGACAAAGAAACAGAAATGAGGATTAGAGATACTTACCACCATTTGGGTTCGCGTCTCTTGACGTCCGCCGTGCTGGTGCTAAGGACGAAGGGCAGCACCATTAGCGTCGCCACCACCACCACCAGGAGGAGGCCAAGCTGGTTGAAGGTGTGCCAGGCCCCCGATCTCCCTCTCCACCCAAGTTTCATGATCTCCCGCCTGTAGGAGGAGAAGAGGTTCCCCAAGGGCGGCCGTGGAGGGTGAATTAGTTCGGTGGTGGGCGGTGGGCTGCTGTAGGTGGGCGGTGGGCTGCTGCAGGTGGGTGTGTGGGCTGACGCATGCTCCCAGACCTATCTCAGGGCTTCCCTAGCCCTGGAATAGGCTTCAGACACGGCTAGTAGGCCTTATCTAGCGTGACGTCTGAACTGATAGCTATTCACACCTAACCACACACGTTTAAACACTGTCTACGACTGTTAAAACTTCGTATTCCGTTTAACAGTAAGAACTCTCCTTTAAGACTTCACCGAATATCGTTGTGTCCGTGAGATTAACACATGTCTCTTAACATTATTCATTTGAAATGGGATAAATAACTCATTTTCACTATCAAATCTGATCTGCAATTGAACAAATGAATGCAAAATACTTCTCAATCGATTAGCAAGTGCAAGAAACAACATTCAGATGTAGCACGGCTTAACGTGTTGACAAGACACCTCGCGGGACATCATCAGTCTGTCAGTCTGGCAGAAATAAACACACTTCATAATCAAGATCACTTGCGATCTGCCCAAGTGTTTAGTATTGCTGGCGGGTTCTCCTCAAAGGCGCGCTTCGCCGCTCCGGAATGCCTAATAATGGCAGCAGAGCGCATTCTGCGTCATATATATATATTTCCTGGCTGGTGGGATCAAAGTCATTTCCAAGAACGTGAGGGACCGTCACTTCCCGTCGCCAGTGTGGACCAGGAGAAGGAAAGGGGACACGAACGGCCACTATGTTTCCCGCTTCCACAAACACGTCTAAAATTCACTTCACTCGCGCGAGAGCTGTTCAAACCCCACGTCCTTTCCCACCTGCAGGGGTAGAGGAAGGGGCCCAGACTCTGGGAGAGGAACGGAAGGGGCCCAGGCTCGGGAAGAGGCCGCGGGACAGGCAGACAGGTATACCCCAAGAACCCCTGGGAGATGATGTGAGGGTTGAGACTCCGGCCCGTGTGACGAGCTAGCGAGGGTATAGAGAGAGGCGCTCTCTCAGCGGGGTCACATACACACCAAAGCAAGCCGACTTTTTCACTACCTGTGTCCTTCCCCGGCGTTCCCCGGGCCTCCTGCCGCTGTGTGGCGACACTCACACCACTACCGACGCCTCCTGGTGTCGGTAGCCAATGAAAAACACCCGTCGCATGCGAAATAGCGAGTCTAAAATCGGCCAGAAATCCAGCGGGCTAGTGGCATGTAGCAACATAGGTCAAAGCGCATGCGTCGAATCACCAGGTGTGGAGGAGGCTGCCTCTCTCTCTCTGGCATCTCGGGCTGCTCTTCGCTAACCAATTAATACTAGTCCATATCTTTGTGTTCTCTGGAGCCCGCTGACCCACTGGGGTGTTGCTTGACCCTGGCACACACACCTGTTCAAGCTCCAGGTGTGTTCTAGGGTGCTGATGGCTAGTTACTTTCCCTTTGGCGGTGTGTGGGGTGGGGGAGGGGATTTATGTAATATATAATGGTAATCCCGTTGAGATTAGGGCAAGTAATCAATCCCTTGCACTGAGTGAAATTGAAATTGAAGTTTATTGAGGTATATATTTACACACATAGGGCAGCTCAAGCTACATATATATATATATATATATATATATATATATATATATATATATATATATATATATATATATACCTTAACCACTGGACCAACTATGACTGTACAAAAGACAATGGTAGCTAAGGCTACCATTGTAGCCTTGGTCACGGTTGGTCAAGTGGTTAAGGCACCAGCTACGCCAGTTGCATAGTGCTCCTGGCTATCGGGGTTCGAGTCACTTCTAGGGTGTGTGTAGAGCTTTCAGTTGCATATATGCCTGGGGATCATTCAAGCTTGTTCGCATATATAAATATATATTATATATTTATATTCAGGGTAATGAAAATTTGCTCATGATAGCATGACATTATTCAAGACTCGTACACTGCAATGCACGCACGCATACACCCACACGCACACACACACACACACACACACACACACACACACGCGCACACACATATACATTCACAAACGCACTCACAAGAAACTATTCAACAACACATTAGTAACTCAATAACATGCATTAGATAAAAGTATTTCAATGTCTGAATAGACAGTGCTTAGGAGCTGAAGCTCGACCTAGTAGATACATCTACATAAGCATGCGTAGATCCAAAATAAAAATGTTAAGACTTAAAAATGAATTGATATGTTGGGATCAATGATAACAGAGAAAATCATCTCTTTCTCTCTGTCTGTCTGTCTGTCTGTCTGTCTGTCTGTCTGTCTGTCTGTCTCTCTCTCTCTCTCTCTCTCTCTCTCTCTCTCTCTCTCTCTCTCTCTCTCTCTCTCTCTCCCAGTTCCTTGTCCTTATTTCCCTTCAAAGTTCTTTATGGTTTTAGAGATACTTAGGAACGCGATCTTCTTTAGAGATACTTCAGTTCTCACACACACGCACTCAAACAGCGGCAGACACTCACACACGCACTCAAGCAGCGGCAGACACTCACACACGCACTCGGGCAGCGCCAGACACTCCCACACGCACTCAAGCAGCGGCAGACACTCACACACGCACTCAAGCAGCGCCACACACTCCCACACGCACTCAGGCAGCACCACACACTCCTACAAGCACTCAAGCATCACCACACACTCCCACACGCACTCAAGCAGCACCACACACTCCTACAAGCACTCAAGCATCACCACACACTCCCACACGCACTCAAGCATCACCACACACTCCTACAAGCACTCAAGCATCACCACACACTCCTACAAGCACTCAAGCATCACCACACACTCCCACACGCACTCAAGCAGCACCACACACTCCTACAAGCACTCAAGCATCACCACACACTCCCACACGCACTCAAGCATCACCACACACTCCCACACGCAATCAGGCAGCACCACACACTCCCACACGCACTCAAGCATCACCACACACTCCCACACGCACTCAGGCAGCACCACACACTCCCACACGCACTCAGGCAGCACCACACACTCCCACAAGCACTCCAACATCACCACACACTCCCACACGCACTCAGGCAGCACCACACACTCCCACACGCACTCCAGACCAGCACACACTCCCACAAGCACTCAGGCAGCACCACACACTCCCACACGCACTCAAGCATCACCACACACGCCCACAAGCACTCAAGCATCACCACACACTCCCACACGCACTCAGGCAGCACCAGACACTCCCACACGCACTCAAACATCACCACACACTCCCACACGCACTCAGGCAGCACCACACACTCCCACACGCACTCAGGCAGCACCACACACTCCCACACCCACTCAAGCAGCACCACACACTCCCACACGCACTCAGGCAGCACCAGACACTCCCACACGCACTCAAGCATCACCACACACTCCCACACGCACTCAGGCAGCACCACACACTCCCACACGCACTCAGGCAGCACCACACACTCCCACAAGCACTCCAGACCAGTACAAACCCCCAAAAAGATGGTAGATACTTCCATGTGAAGACACATGAAGAAGAAGGAGAAGGGAGGAAAGATAATGGGTAAGGAGCAGGGAGGAGGGAGAAGGAGGGAAGCCACTTAGAGCTAATTGCCGATAACTGAACCACTGACAATGTCTAAGAAAAGGGGGGGGGAAGTAGCCAATGACAGGCAGCCAAATCGTTTCCGTGACTCGGGGGCCAATGAGAAAGGCGGAGAGCATAAGGATCATGTCAGGTCGACCAATGATAGCGTTGAGATTGTTGTTGTTGTTAAAGATTCGCTACCTGGAACAAGAAGTTCCAAGTAGCACGGGCTATGGTGAGCCCGTAGTGTTGAGACGTCGTCACACCTCGAGGAGGAGTTGTGGCGACCTCTGGCCTCTACTGCTGTGACGAGCTGGTTCTTCAGTCACGAGTCCTGCTTCATCTACGAGCCATCACGACTAGTACTCCTATCCATCATCTAATCCACGGTCTCCTATTCTGCGTCCAATCCACGGTCTCCTATCCACCATCTAATCCACGGTCTCCTATCCACCGTCCAATCCACGGTCTCCTATCCACCATCTAATCCACGGTCTCCTATCTACGTCCAATCCACGGTCTCCTATCCACCATCTAATCCACGGTCTCCTATCCACCATCCAATCCACGGTCTCCTATCCACCGTCCAATCCACGGTCTCCTATCCACCATCTAATCCACGGTCTCCTATCCACCATCCAATCCACGGTCTCCTATCCACCGTCCAATCCACGGTCTCCTATCCACCATCTAATCCACGGTCTCCTATCCAGCGTCCAATCCACGGTCTCCTATCCNTATATATATATATATATATACATCGGAAGGTTAATTCCTCATCTCTGTGTGTATATACATTGTCAGTGTATTTTAATCACGAACCAACTTTAGGAACTAAAGTATTCTTATTGGTCACTAAGTCATTGAAGTGGTCTTAATGACTCTATCCAGCAGTTGGCATACGGCTTATACTTAAACCCCGGATATATAAGATATTCTCTACTAGGGTCAATGGGAGATTGAACCCAGAGGTTCATTCTTTCATTGAACCTCTCATCCTAGAGGTTCAGAGGCCGGAAACCTCTTCGACCGGTTCTAGAAATCATCTAGATTTCTAGAACTGGTCAAGAATACTTCTACGACCCTGAGATAATCTCACTATTTACGGCTCATACAAAGTTGTGACTAATCTGTACACTAGAGGGCGACTAAGTTAGTATTCACAACTTATAAATCTAACAAAAAATTAAGGAAAAAAATATAGTTATGTAAAAAAAATTCTAAATTATAAAATGTAGGTTAAAACTTATTAAAATTTTGCATCAAGCGAGAAAAGGAGTTTCAGTATTTTGTGGAGGAAAGCATTTTAGGTTGTACTAATGGTTATTATTGAGTACAATAATTGTTTAAAGGTTGTTGGAGGACAGGTTGTAGGAGGACAGGTTGTAGGAGGACAGGTTGTAGGAGAACAGGCTGCAGGAGGACAGGCTGTAGGAGGACAGGCTGTAGGAGGACAGGTTATAGGAGAACAGGTTGTAGGAGGACAGGTTATAGGAGGACAGGCTGTAGGAGAACAGGCTGCAGGAGGACAGGCTGTAGGAGGACAGGCTGCAGGAGGACAGGCTGTAGGAGGACAGGCTGTAGGAGGACAGGCTGTAGGAGGACAGGTTGTAGGAGGACAGGTTGTAGGAGGACAGGTTATAGGAGAACAGGTTGTAGGAGGACAGGTTATAGGAGAACAGGTTGTAGGAGGACAGGTTATAGGAGAACAGGTTGTAGGAGGACAGGCTGTAGGAGGACAGGCTGTAGGAGGACAGGCTGTAGGAGGACAGGCTGTAGGAGGACAGGTTGTAGGGGGACAGGTTGTAGGAGGACAGGTTGTAGGAGGACAGGCTGTAGGAGGACAGGTTGTAGGAGGACAGACTGTAGGAGGACAGGTTGTAGGAGGACAGGCTGTAGGAGGACAGGTTGTAGGAGGACAGGCTGTAGGAGGACAGGTGTAGGAGGACAGGTTGTAGGAGGACAGGCTGTAGGAGGACAGGTTGTAGGAGGACAGGCTGTAGGAGGACAGGTTATAGGAGGACAGGTTGTAGGAGGACAGGCTGTAGGAGGACAGGTTGTAGGAGGACAGACTGTAGGAGGACAGGTTGTAGGAGGACAGGCTGTAGGAGGACAGGTTGTAGGAGGACAGGCTGTAGGAGGACAGGTTGTAGGAGGACAGGTTGTAGGAGGACAGACTGTAGGAGGACAGGTTGTAGGAAGACAGACTGTAGGAGGACAGGTTGTAGGAGAACAGGTTGTAGCAGGACAGGTTGTAGGAGGACAGGTTGTAGGAGGACAGACTGTAGGAGGACAGGTTGTAGGAGGACAGGTTGTAGGAGGACAGGTTGTAGGAGGACAGGTTGTAGGAGGACAGGGTGTAGGAGGACAGGTTGTAGGAGGACAGGTTGTAGGAGGACAGGTTGTAGGAGGACAGGTTGTAGGAGGACAGGTTGTAGGAGGACAGGTTGTAGGAGGACAGGTTGTAGGAGGACAGGCTGTAGGAGGACAGGCTGTAGGAGGACAGGTTGTAGGAGGACAGGTTGTAGGAGGACAGGTTGTAGGAGGACAGGTTGTAGGAGGACAGGTTGTAGGAGGACAGGTTGTAGGAGGACAGGCTGTAGGAGGACAGGTTGTAGGAGGACAGGCTGTAGGAGGACAGGTTGTAGGAGGACAGGCTGTAGGAGGACAGGCTGTAGGAGGACAGGTTGTAGGAGGACAGGTTGTAGGAGGACAGGCTGTAGGAGGACAGGTTGTAGGAGGACAGGTTGTAGGAGGACAGGTTGCAGGAGGACAGGTTGCAGGAGGACAGGCTGTAGGAGGACAGGCTGTAGGAGGACAGGTTGTAGGAGGACAGGTTGTAGGAGGACAGGCTGTAGGAGGACAGGTTGCAGGAGGACAGGTTGCAGGAGGACAGGTTGTAGGAGGACAGGCTGTAGGAGGACAGGCTGTAGGAGGACAGGCTGTAGGAGGACAGGTTGTAGGAGGACAGGTTGTAGGAGGACAGGTTGTAGGAGGACAGGCTGTAGGAGGACAGGCTGTAGGAGGACAGGCTGTAGGAGGACAGGTTGTAGGAGGACAGGTTGTAGGAGGACAGGTTGTAGGAGGACAGGTTGTAGGAGGACAGGTTGTAGGAGGACAGGCTGTAGGAGGACAGGTTGTAGGAGGACAGGCTGTAGGAGGACAGGTTGTAGGAGGACAGGCTGTAGGAGGACAGGCTGTAGGAGGACAGGTTGTAGGAGGACAGGTTGTAGGAGGACAGGCTGTAGGAGGACAGGTTGTAGGAGGACAGGTTGTAGGAGGACAGGTTGCAGGAGGACAGGTTGCAGGAGGACAGGCTGTAGGAGGACAGGCTGTAGGAGGACAGGTTGTAGGAGGACAGGTTGTAGGAGGACAGGCTGTAGGAGGACAGGTTGCAGGAGGACAGGTTGCAGGAGGACAGGTTGTAGGAGGACAGGCTGTAGGAGGACAGGCTGTAGGAGGACAGGCTGTAGGAGGACAGGTTGTAGGAGGACAGGTTGTAGGAGGACAGGTTGTAGGAGGACAGGCTGTAGGAGGACAGGCTGTAGGAGGACAGGCTGTAGGAGGACAGGCTGTAGGAGGACAGGTTGTAGGAGGACAGGTTATAGGAGAACAGGCTGTAGGAGGACAGGCTGCAGAAGGACAGGCTGCTGGAGGACAGGCTGCAGGAGGACAGGCTGCAGGAGGACAGGCTGCTGGAGGACAGGTTATAGGAGAACAGGCTATAGGAGGACAGGTTGTAGGAGGACAGGTTGTAGGAGGACAGGTTGTAGGAGGACAGGTTGTAGGAGGACAGGTTGTAGGAGGACAGGCTGTAGGAGAACAGGCTGTAGGAGAACAGGCTGTAGGAGGACAGGCTGTAGGAGGACAGGCTGTAGGAGGACAGGCTGTAGGAGGACAGGTTGTAGGAGGACAGGCTGTAGGAGGACAGGTTGTAGGAGGGACAGGCTGTAGGAGGACAGGCTGCTGGAGGACAGGCTGTAGGAGAACAGGCTGTAGGAGGACAGGCTGTAGGAGAACAGGCTGTAGGAGAACAGGCTGTAGGAGGACAGGCTGTAGGAGGACAGGCTGTAGGAGAACAGGCTGTAGGAGGACAGGCTGCTGGAGGACAGGCTGTAGGAGAACAGGCTGTAGGAGGACAGGCTGTAGGAGAACAGGCTGTAGGAGGACAGGCTGCTGGAGGACAGGCTGTAGGAGGACAGGCTGCAGGAGAACAGGCTGAAGGAGAACAATCAACTTACCTCTAACTACACAATAGATATAACAGACGAATTAGCCAAAAATCAAAAAATATTAAAAACATATGAAAGAGAGAAATAAGTCATAGAAGAGAGAATAAAGAATATAGGGAGCAGGGAGAGAACTAAATTCCAATCTTCAAGATAACGATAACAAATGTAAACTTAAGAATAATATGTTTTAAGCCTCCTTATGAAAGTGGCTTTGTTTCGGCGCGTTCAGGATCGTTATCATGCGTTCAGGATCGTTACCAAGCGTTTAGCATCGTTACCAAGCGTTCAGGATCGTTACCAAGCGTTTAGCATCGTTACCAAGCGTTTAGCATCGTTACCAAGCGTTTAGCATCGTTACCAAGCGTTTAGCATCGTTACCAAGCGTTTAGCATCGTTACCAAGCGTTTAGCATCGTTACCAGCGTTTAGCATCGTTATCAAGCGTTTAGCATCGTTACCAAGCGTTTAGGATCGTTACCAAGCGTTTAGCATCGTTACCAGCGTTTAGCATCGTTACCAAGCGTTTAGCATCGTTACCAAGCGTTTAGCATCGTTACCAAGCGTTTAGCATCGTTACCAAGCGTTTAGCATCGTTACCATGCGTTTAGCATCGTTATCAAGCGTTTAGCATCGTTACCAAGCGTTCAGGATCGTTACCAAGCGTTCAGGATCGTTACCAAGCGTTCAGGCTCGTTACCAAGCGTTCAGGATCGTTACCAAGCGTTCAGGCTCGTTACAAGCGTTCAGGATCGTTATCAAGCGTTCAGAATCGTTACCAAGCGTTCAGAATCGTTACAAGCGTTCAGGCTCGTTACCAAGCGTTCAGGCTCGTTATCAAACGTTCAGGCTCGTTACCAAGCGTTCAGGCTCGTTACCAAGCGTTCAGGCTCGTTACCAAGCGTTCAGGCTCGTTACCAAGCGTTCAGGCTCGTTATCAAACGTTCAGGCTCGTTACCAAGCGTTCAGGTCGTTACCAAGCGTTCAGGCTCGTTACAAGCGTTCAGGCTCGTTACCAAGCGTTCAGGCTCGTTACCAAGCGTTCAGGCTCGTTATCAAACGTTCAGGCTCGTACCAAGCGTTCAGGCTCGTTACCAAGCGTTCAGGCTCGTTATCAAACGTTCAGGCTCGTTACCAAGCGTTCAGGCTCGTTACCAAGCGTTCAGGCTCGTTACCAAGCGTTCAGGCTCGTTATCAAACGTTCAGAATCGTTACCAAGCGTTCAGAATCCTTATCAAGCGACACTGATAACGCACCATGGTCCTATTGACTATGGTCCCAGCGTCATAAAAATGACGTTCTAAATCGCCCGAAGCAGCCCGTGGACCCAAGTATAGAAAACGCGACAGTCCGTCAATTAGCCATTCGCTGTGATTTGTAGTACGTCGAATTTTGACGTTGGGGGAGTATTGCGTTAATATGCGATGCGTTATTCGAGAGAGAGAGCAGCTGGCTGCATTAACTTGCCTGGAACCGCTGGTTCGGATCCCCCGCAGTGCTCCAGGGATTTTAGCATAATGATATCAGGTCATTGTGATATCCAAATTTTAATAATAATATTAACAAAAGGTGTAGTCATGATTTCATTAAATAAGAGACAATAGGAACCTCCCTACCACACACCTGTACAGGAACAGGTGTACACAGGTGTATACAGGTGTACACGGGTGTCTGAGAAAAGCATATCAAAAGCGTAGATTATTAACAGGTGTGGCCTGGTCCTATAATTACCAGCGGCCAGATTCACGAAGCACTTACGCAAGCACTTACGAACCTGTCCATCTTTTCTCAATCTT
>WNGS01165751.1:34496087-34507559 GCA_020271785.1 Procambarus virginalis | reverse complement strand
TCATTATGTATGAGGTCAGTTTTTATTTATTGGAGTTAAAATTAACGTAGATATATGACCGAACCTAACCAACCCTACCTAACCTAACCTTAACCAACCCTACCTAACCTAACCTTAACCAACCCTACCTAACCTAATCTATCTTTATAGGTTAGGTTAGGTTAGGGAGCCGAAAAAGTAGTTGGTAGGTTAAGAAAGGTTAGGTTAGGTAGTCGAAAAAACAATTAATTCATGAAACTTGGCCTATTAGGCAAATCGGGCCTTGCATAGTAGTAGCTGAGAAGTGCGTTCTGGCTACTAGGTACGACAATAATATAATATATATATATATATATTATATATATATATATATATATTATATATAATATATTATATTATAAAATCGTAATGGCTTAGTGCATTCTCCTGATAATTCATCATCCTTTCTCATACTAGCTTTTGGGGATAAAAAGAAGGAAAAGGAAAAATAGGAGGTAAAAAGGATCGAAGAAAAAATGTCAACTTTTTACAATTTATATTACAAAAGGAGTGTAGTGTGGCATTACCAGTTAAGAGTATATAATCGCACACCCTTGGGCACGTCGTCCTCAGAGTGGTGCATTGGGATATACTCCCCTTGATATATCTATTTAAAGGTGGCTTAAGCTTCGATAAGTCTTATTCTCGGCCCTGGGGCCAGATTCACGAAGCAGTTACGCAAGTACTTACGAACACGTACATCTTTCCTCACATCTTTGACGGCTTTGGTTACATTTATTAACATGTTTACAAGCATGAAAACTTCCCAATCAACTGTTGTTATCATTATAAACATCATCCTGGTGCTTCGGGCTCCTTAACTGTTACATAATTGTAAACAAAGCCGAACAGATTAGAAACAGAATGTAGAGGTTCGTAATGCTTTGCGTAACTGCTTCGTTGAATCTGGCCCGTGGGATATTACAGAGCACGAAGAATTTCGTATGCATTACTATAGTCATTTATGTCAAAATTAAATACCTGACTAATAAGTGTAATACTTCAGTTATATTAGTTTAAAGCTCTATTTAGAAATCATTAAAACAAATAGAAAAACATCCCTAATATTAAAGCCAAGCCGAGAAATATTAATGCAATTTCATTTATAATTTACATATTAACCTAACTCACACAGTGTGATGTTAAAATTACTTTGCATGTCACAAATGGTGGGTTGGATTATGTCAGCTATTTGATTGTGACGTATTAGTTATATATTAACGTTATGACGATAATAATAATAAGCTGACACGTGTGTTGGATAATTGAACACGTTCAAGTGCATCAATTGAGGAGAAAATGTGTTACATAAATGAGTTGCTTAGGTAATTCACTTACCCTGTAGCAACTCCAACTGAGATCGTAATGATAAAGTTCGCTCCTTGAGTCGCCAGCAAAAATCGGTATTTGGTCGGGGGACCAGGAAGGCCTGGTGTGTGTATCATTCTTTAGCTTAGGCGATCCGAGGTTCCAATTCCTCAAAGAGGTCGAACTACTAATTCTTCCCCAGGTTCGTCAACCCATACAACAATATGCTCTATAACTCGCCGGTGTACCTGTTCACTTAGCTAGGTGAACAAGAGGCAATTAGGATGAACTGGAAAAACGTGCCCAAACCATATTCTGCGTAGATCCAGCCCGCAGAATCAAACCCGGGATCCCCCGACTGTGAGTACTGAGAACGAAACCAACTGGTTGGACGAGTTGAATTAAATTGTTTTCATCCACAATACTATTGCAATTGAGGATTGGCATTATTGACACTTGTGCATTGCCTGTAAAATTGTCGAAGTCGTGAATATATTAGTTAGCAAAAGAACTTTTCATTTAAAAATGGCGAGGGAGTACGAACTTTTGTTGCAAAATAGCATTTAGTTCTTATGTCTGCACAGAAGCATATTTAGCTGATAGTAATCGCTTAATTTATCGAAACACGAATGTTACCTGCCTTTTACGGCACAAGGTCGTGGTCTTCAAGAATTTACGAGTTCTTTATAACACTATTTGTGAAGTTTTGAGGTTCGCTATAGCTGATGTAATATGATGTAAACAAAAGCCGACAGAATTGTTAAGCAAGAAGTGATAGGTATTATCGTAAGTGGATGAGGAAAGGCCTGTTGAATCGGGATCTAATTCTCCCTGGAATTCTGTTGCAATTCTGGTATCTTTATTGGCCGCTTGTGTCTAGTTCACAATGCGAAAAGAGCCCGTCTCAGCTTTCTATGCTTTATTTATCATGTTGGTTTTTGGCATATAGTGCAAACAATACAATGTGGATACCTGCTGCACTTGAGGATCCCATGCCTATCTCTCTTATGAAATTGTCTCTTCACGTATACTCCCGTCCCTTCTCGTCCTAGCCTATTCCTTCTACCCATTCCGTCCTCTTCTCACACATCTCTATCCTCGTCACCCAACCCCTCTACCCTTCCCTAGCTCACTTTGCCTACTCTGTATTCCTCCATAGCACCCAACCTCCCTTCCGTCTCATCTATCCCTACTCCTTCTTATCCTTTTCTCCATTCTCTAATCCTGCTTTTCCCCACATGTTTACTCTGGTAAACGGCGAGACATTAAGCATCAAAACTCTATGCAAAATACCCCAGAAGTCTGGTTTCTAGTGCTTAATCGAAATGTCGCATGTGCGGGTGTATCTTAAGATCCCGTATATTTCCTTAACTAACTCTAGCACTCGTGGGCCTTGGACAGCCCGACTCGCGCCTAACCCACTCTGGACCTAGAGTCACCCACGATCTATTTTATGGATGAAAACCTGGCGTGTAGGTTAGCCCCAAGCATTCTAGCTACCTCTACCACTTCGTGGAGAAGGCGGTCAAACAGACAATCTCTATATAAAGATATTGATTATTTTATAAGGACTATACAAATTCTTTCCCTCAACTGGCAGTTCGTGAAGACAAAAAATACATCTGAACTTTAACCTGAAGTCCCCTTAAGTTGGGGGGAGGCCGGTCGGCCGAGCGACAGCACGCTGAACTTGTGATCCTGTGGTCCCGAGGTTCGATCCCGGGCGCCGGTTGAGAAACAATGGGCAAAGTTTCTTTCACTCTATGCCCCCATGTTACCTAGCAGTAAAATAGGGTACCTGGGTGTTAGTCAGCTGTCACGGGCTGCTTCCTGGGGGTGGAGGCCTGGTCGAGGACCGGGCCGCGGGGACACTAAAGCCCCGAAATCATCTCAAGATAAGTCGGTAGACGGATTCGTAAATAATTTAACATGAGAGCACAATATGTTCCTAAATTCAAAGTGCAGCCCAAAATCTTTCGGTTTTTACTGTATAACAGCATTAACTGTGAAAATAATGACAATGTACAGAGCAAACAGAAAATTGCTTAAATATTCGTAACAACGTTAATAATGACAAATTCGTGACGAGATTAAAAATAAAAAAAAGTCAAGGTCAGATTACAAATATTTAACGATCACGTGTTCCAACTTATCAAAAGATTTTTACCCAACCCCAACATTTCACAACTTACCTCCTCCCCCTTCCCCAATCCTTCCCTTCCCTCCCCCCTCTTCCCTAATCCTTCCCTTCCCTCCCCCTCTTCCCTAATCCTTCCCTAATCCTTCCCTTCCAAGGTCATCGGTGCCAATTAGGAGAATTATTTCTCGCAGACTTGTGCCGTGTTGTCTGCTGGCTTGAGCAGAACATTCGTAAACTTAAAAAAAATATCTTATTTGTGTGCGAGGAAGTTCGTGATACAAAGTAGAATTATAATTGTGTGTTTGTGTGTATGTTGGAGGGGGAAGGTGGTTGTATGTGCTCGTTTGTGTGTATAATTGCGCTTTCCTGTGTATACGTTGATAGTTATCTTGACATTATTGCTGTCATGGTTACTCGTGAAGTTACAGTGCTTCATTAGGCAGAGTTCCGAAATTCCATGAAAGCAAACATTGAGAGAAATGAATCGACACCCTCCGGAAGGTCATTTACATATATCAGAAACAAGATAGGACCAAGTACAGAGCCCTGTGGGACTCCACTGGTGACTTCACGCCAGTCTGAGGTCTCACCCCTCACCGTAACTCTCTGCTTCCTATTGCTTAGGTACTCCCTTATCCACTGGAGCACCTTACCAGCTACACCTGCCTGTCTCTCCAGCTTATGTACTTTGTGTGTGTGTGTGTGTGTGTGTGTGTGTGGTGTGTGTGTGGTGTGTGTGTGTGTGTGTGTGTGTGTGTGCGTGTGTGTGTCGGAGGCTGAACGGACAGAACACTGGACGCGTGGCCCTGTGGTCCCTATCCCGGGCGCCGGCGAGAAACAATGGGCAGAGCTTCTGTCACCCTGATGCCCCTGTTATCTAGCAGTAAATAGGTACCTGGGAGTTAGTCAGCTGTCACGGGCTCCTTCCTGGGGGTGAAGGCCTGGTCGAGTACTGGGCCGCGGGGACACTAAGCACCGAAATCATCTCAAGATAACCTCTCAAGATACATGTGTGTGTGTGTGTAGGTGTAGCTTGCCGAACTGAGCCCGTCCTTCTCTTGGGGGGGTACCGTATCCCTTATGATTCCGGCACTTAAACTTTCATAAATCTTCTTGAGATCTTTATAGGGATGTCGCTTTTCAGTTACACTTTTCTAAGTGGGTGTCTCAAATACAATTCAAGTTTAGCTAGATCGTTATTCCGGTAATGACAAAGTTGTTCCATTAGCTAGTTTTCTCAGTTCCTTTTGCCTCCGAGTGTCTATATTTCTTCTATTACATAAGATTCTCTAATTTCTAACTTCTCTGCCAAATTTGTTACATGGTACAAGTGCTGCCATCTTTTGTCATCTTGGAACACTTCTCGAGAAGAAACGTTTTTGACCTGAAATTGATGTATCACCGCGATAGTGACTCCTCCCCACCCCCCCCATACGGTCTCGCAATTTAAAATATAATCACAAGTCTGTGTAACGTATTAGTGGGTTTATTTGAACATTTATAAAATATTTATAATCAGACATTTTCCATTGGTAATTTGTCGTTCGGACTATTAAGCAAAACGGCGTTTCGTTTGATGAGAATTTTCCGCGAGTGAGTTACCTCAGAAGGTCAACCTTGATCTTGGTTTAATAGCTTTTGAATTTTGTCACTGCAACTTCTCGCTAAAATGCTTTCTGCAACATTAGCTTAAAAATGTGTGTGGTTCTGTGTTAGGATGATGGGAGCAGTGGAAGGGGAGCCGTGTGTGTGTGTGTGTGTGTGTGTGTGTGTGTGTGTGTGTGTGTGTGTGTGTGTGTGTGTGAAGGGAAGCCTTGTGTGTGTATTCACCTAGTTGTGCTTGCGAGGGATGAGATCTGCTCTTTCGGCCCGCCTCTCAAATGTTATTTACTACTAATTTGTTTTCTACACACACACACACACACACACACACACACACACACACACACACACCTACACACACCTACCTACACACCCAGGAACAGCTGGGTGTAACCAGCTGTTCCTGGTTGTATCCAGTCCGTAACAGATGTCTAAATTCCAGGTACCTATTAACTGCTAGGTAACAGGGGCATCAAGGTGATTGAGAGACTGCCCATTGTTGTTGAACAGACCACACACTAGAAGGTGAAGGGACGACGACGTTTCGGTCCGTCCTGGACCATTCTCAAGTGGATTGTGATGAGGAAGATTGATTGATGAAGATTAAGCCACCCGAAAGGTGGCACGGGCATGAATAGCCCGTAAGTGGTGGCCCTTTTGAGCCATTACCAGTATCAATAGATGATACTGGAGATCTGTGGAGGTGCGACTGTACCCTGCGTGACGGGAGATGTCTCCTGGTGCAGGCAATAAATAGGTAAGAGAGAGGTGAGGAGCAAGGTAAGGTGTAGTAGTGGGAATAAGAACTGCACAAGGCCCATTGGCCCATACGAGGCAGCCCCTATTATAACCACCGAATGAGAAGGGGATAGTAATAGGAATAAGAAGAGGATAGCAAGGGAACGTAAGAGAAAACAATGAACATAAAAAAAGAGAGAAGATAGAAAGAAAAGGAAAGAGAAAGATAAATGGAAGGGTAAGCTTACGGTAGGTCACGTTTGTTAGAAAGATTAGAGCATTTAAGTATATACTGTGAAAGGGAAGAGTCAACAGCAACAAAGCCAGGACTCAAACTCATGTTGGGTACGTTGTGTATTAGAGACGATTCAACAAGACGGCGTCTGTGCAGCATAGAGGCTGGAAAGATTATTTTGGAGGAAGACCAATCAATAGGATGATTAGAATCCCTAACATGATATAAGAGAGCATTGTTAGTGTCTGCAGACTTAACACTTCTCGTATGTTCTTTAAGTCTGTCATTCAGTGTGCGGCCAGTTTCACCAAAGTATTGGAGAGGACAAGGCGAACAGGAAATAGAGTAGACATCAGCAGCATTAGAAGCAGGAGGAGCAGTGTGAACTAGATTGCTACGAAGTGTGTTAGTTTGTCGAAAGGCGAGCTTTATGTCAAGTGAACAAAAAGTATTAATAAAAGTTTTAAGTTCAGATATGAAGGGAAGGCAGAGCACAGTGTTACTAGTGTTGGAAGCAGGTTTAGGATGAAAGAAATTTCGTTTAGCTTGAGAATAGGCATAAATGTTAAAATGCAAAGGATAACCAAGGCGAGAGAATGATTTGTAGATAATGGCAATTTCAGAGTCAAGAAACTGAGGGTCGCTGATGCGTAGAGCACGGAGGAAGAGAGAGACGAAGATCCTTTTCTTAACAGAAGGAAGATGGTAGGAAAAGAAGTGAATGTACATGCCACTATGCATGGGTTTACGGTAGACAGAGAAAGAGAACCCAGACACAGAGCTATGAACATGAACATCAAGAAAAGGAAGGAGGGAATTAGATTTCCATTCAACTTGGAAATGGATGGAAGGAGTCAGATTGTTAAGAGTGGCGAGGAAAGGCTGGAAAAGACTAAGGTCATGAGGCCATAAAGCAAAAATGTCATCAACATAGCGATGCCAGAGAGAGGGACGAGTATCAATAGAAGGAAGAAGAACAGTTTCGAAGTATTCCATGTAGAAATTGGCAAAAACAGGGGAGAGGGGGAACCCATAACAACACCGAAAATTTGAGTGTAATATTTACCATTGAAGAGAGAGAGTTAGTCAACACAGTCTAATGAGTTCAAGGAAAACGTCAGTGGGAAGAAGGCCCTCAGACGCCTTCTGTCTAAGGAAAGAGAGAACGTCATCGAGGGGAACATTAGTGAACAGAAAGTAGACATCAAGACTAAGCATCTTACAAGACGGCTGCATGACGTCGTCGTCCCTTCACCTTCTAGTGTGTAGTCTGGTCAACATTCTTCAGCCACGTTATTGTGACTCATCGTCTGCACGTTGTTTCTCGTCGGCGCCGGGAATCGAACCCGGGCCGGGGCCTTACGTGGCCAGCGTGCTATCCACGCAGTCACTGGCGCACCCCCCCTCCCCTGTGTGTGTGAAGGGAAGCCGTATGTGTACTCGCCTATTTGAGCTTACGGGGGTTGAGCTCTGGCTCAACCCGCCCCACAACCGTCAATGAACTGTTGTACAGATTCCTGAGCCTACTGGGCTCTATCATATCTACATCTGAAACTGTGTATGGAGTCAGCCACCACCACGTCACTGCCTAATGCATTCCATCTGTTAACTACTGACACTGAAAACTTTTTCAGACGTCCCTGTGGCTCATTTGGGTACTCAGTTTCCCCCTGTGTCCCCTTGTTCGCGTACCATCTGTGTTAAACAGTTTATCTTTATCTACCCTGTCAATTCCCCTAAGAATTTTGTAGGTAGTGATCATGTCTCCCCTTATTCTTCTGTCTTCCAGTGTCGTGAGGTGCATTTCCCCCAGCCTTTCCTCGTAACTCATGCCTTTTAGTTCTGGGACTAGCCTAGTGGCATACATCTGAACTTTTTCAAGATTCGTCTTGTGCATGACAAGGTACGGGCTCCATGCTGAGGCCGCATACTCCAGGATTGGTCTTACATATGTGGTATACAAGATTCTGAATGATTCCTTACACAGGTTCCTGAACGCTGTTCTGATGTTAGCCAGCCTCGCGATGTTGTTCTTGTTATGTGGGCTTCAGGAGACAGGTTTGGTGTGATATCAACTTCTAGATCTTTCTCTCTGTCCGTTTCATGAAGTACTTCATCTCTTATTCTGTATGGGTGTGTGTGCGCGCATGCGTGCGTGCGTGTGATGGGGGAGTCCTGTGTGTGTGGTGTGTGTGTGTGTGTGTGTGGTGTGTGTGGTGTGTGTGTGTGTGTGTGAAAGGGAGCCTCGTGTGATTGTGAAGGAGGGGGCTCCTTGTGTGTGTATAAAGGTCAAAATAGCGTTTTCGTTATAAATTACTTTTTCCAATCAAAATTACATTTGAATACATGGCGTCCTCTCTAACATGGGGTAGACAAGGTGTTCTTAAGGCGCTTCACCGCGTGATCTTCAGTAATTTAAAAGCAGATAAGTCCAGAGGTGGGTATCAGCGGTGTGTGTGTGTGTGTGTGTGTGTGTGTGTGTGTGTGTGTGTGTGTGTGTGGTGTGTGTAAAAGTGAGAGAATGAAGAACACAACCTCGTGTAAGACCTCCGATAATCACACTTAACACTTCAGTAATTTTACATTAAGCAATAAATCACACGTTTTTTTCCGAGAATCTTGAGATTCATCAAATGGAGTGGCTCGTTTCGTATCTTAAATTAACTGTGCTAAGTATTTTATAGTGACAAACTAAGACGCAGTCACTTGTCAATATTGCACAAGAAGAAGCAGTCACTTGTCAATATTGCAGTAGAAGAAGCAGTCACTTGCCAATATTGCAATATTCTGGAGTGACAAACTGAGAAGCAATAAATATTATCAATATTCAGTCACACACTAGTAAGAGTCCTCACCACTTTGCTAGGGTCCAAAAAAAATCCAATGAAGGGAAAAGGCACCATAGAGAAAGGGGCAAACACCATAACTCCGACTTCAAGGCACCATTATGAGGAAGGCAGCATGCACGCCCTAGCAAGAACGCTATCAACAGCTGTCCTGACACAGAGCAATATCGAGTGTGTTAGACCTCGAGGAGAAGAAGAGTGTTGATTGTCCACTGTTGTTATCAAATAATTCGCTTCATTGAGCTGATACTCGAGACTCGGGGGGGGGGGCCTCCACAGTCTCCATATTATTGTTCAAAAATCATAAAGTAAAAATAAATATCCATGCAATGTATCTGGAGGTTATCTTGAGATGATTCCGGGGATTTTTTTTTTAGTGTCCCCGCGGCCCGGTCCTCGACCAG
Organism: Procambarus virginalis; assembly: GCA_020271785.1. Taxonomy (NCBI): domain Eukaryota; kingdom Metazoa; phylum Arthropoda; class Malacostraca; order Decapoda; family Cambaridae; genus Procambarus; species Procambarus virginalis. The sequence goes on along the minus strand of WNGS01165751.1, from coordinate 34,498,268 downwards.
GCCTCCACCCCCAGGAAGCAGGCCGTGACAGCTGACTAACACCCAGGTACCTATTTACTGCTAGGTAACAGGGGCATAGGGTGAAAGAAACTGCCCATTGTTTCTCGCCGGCGCATGGGATCGAACCCAGGACCACAGGATCACAAGTCCAGCGTGCTGTCCGCTCGGCCGTAGGTAACAATTACAATTTGAGGTTAGAAATAACCTAAGCTATGTGCTTCTGGGCTGTGTCTTAGGTTCATTAAACTTGTATGAATAACTATTACGAAAGAGTATTGATAACATAAGCACTGAAAAAAAGTAATTTGAAAGCCAGATCACTTGAGTAGAGCGCAGATATTGATATAATGTTCCAATTGTACTCATTTGGAGAACCTTTTTGTGATTAATAATTGGTAACGTTGAATGTGTGTGTGTGTGTACATGGTAGAATGTTTTCTCGCTCAGTAATGAGTGAATGAAGATGTTTAATCAAGCCATCAGTCTGCTGGCGATGCAATGGTGGCGATTCTCGAAACTATTAATGATTAAATGTGGGTTACTATGCTCACACAGACGCTCTTGTGCTTAAAAACACACAACCCGGATTCACGAAGCAGTTACGCAATGTACTTACGAAATTTTACATCTGTCCTCAATCTTTGACGGCTTTGGTTACATTTATTAAACAGTTTACAAGCGTGAAAACTTCCCAATCAATTGTTGTTATTGTTATAAACAGCCTCCTGGTGATTCAGAACTCATTAACTGTTTAATAATTGTAAACAAAGCCGCCAAAGATTGAGAAAAGATGTACAGGTTCGAATGTGCTTGCGTAACTGCTTCGTGAATCTGGGTCCAGGTTCGTGAGCGTAACACCTACGTTCCCCCACTGGCGCACACATGCACGCGCACACACGCACGCACCCCTTCCCCTAGGGTACTAACGAAGTTCTTCATATACTAACAGAGGATTAGTGATTCCGTAACCAGCCAATGAGAATGCGCTTCAGTCACTTCATCCACGTTCGTTCCAGCTGATGTTAATGGCGTCACATGGTGATTTAGAGAGAAAAAGCTAAACAAAATATATCCGAAATCCGCACGAATTCGTGTAATAGTCAACGATCGGAACGGTTCGTATTCCAATCATAGCCATCAAACGCGTCAGTATATTGACCAATGGGTTTCTAGATTGCCAGTGAGTTGTTTTTAATTCTATTTAGCAAATCCTGACCTATCCTACCCTCTCCCCCACCGCATAACCCCTATCCTCTATCCCATCCCCATCCTCCTCCCCCTTCTACCCATATCTCTCCTTCCTACCTATCCCCTTGTTCTAGTAGTAGTAGTAGTAGTAGTAGTAGGCATCCTTCAGTCTAAGACTATGGAGTTGCGTCCTGACAGGGCGCAAAGCCTGGGTAGGTAGATATGGAGGAGAAGCTGTTACCCATGCAGCAGCTCCCCCCTCTCCACGTTGCTGAAATTATCCAATAGAAAGGCAAATGCCAGTACACATGGTTCCAGCAACGTCGCAGGAGCTGCCAGAACGAGGTCGACGTCAACAACGAACTGCCTTAGGGGCTCCAACTCCGGATTTTTCCTCGAGGTTGACTCCTGAAGCTTTTACCAAAACAGGGTACGGCCGCAAGGCAGCGGAGGTTTAAAATCAGGGGTTTCCTTCCCCTAGATGGGCTGCCTTCCCAGGCTATCGAATCCCATCTACCCGGATCCCCCTTGTTCTACCCATTCCATAATCTCCCCTCCAACATCCTCCACTAGTCCATGTCCTGTAATTTTGTTCGGTACTGAGCCATTGGCATGATAAATAGGACATAGCAATAAAATCATCTGAAATAATAGATACACATACATTGATGTCGGGTCTCTCACGAGGTTGTGTCTTCTGGCGTTTAAGTGAGAGAGAGACAGAGAGAGACAGAGAGAGAGGCAAGCAGATAAAAGTCGACCAGCTGACACTTTACGAGAATTTCTTTACGTTATAAGTTTGAAAAAAAGTATTTTTATACGTGCTTTTAGAGCGTTTGACGAACATAACGAGCGATAATTCCGCCACGCCAAGAAATATCTTGGCTGTTTTTTATCTGTCCATTTCTTTGTGTTAACGGAGATGATCGCATGACGTTGGTATTAACGCAGCTGTAAGTTACTATTTTGTACAATGTAATGATTAATAAAACT
>WNGS01165751.1:34482251-34495087 GCA_020271785.1 Procambarus virginalis | reverse complement strand
TCTTACAGTCGGCTGCTATGTGAACACTATTTCTAAAAGTCCTGTGGAGATTGGGAGAAAAATAGCTCGTTCCTTAACTTATTGTCGCGTGCTTGTGTGTTCTCGACGGGTGAACGTTGGGGCTTTTTTAACGTCATACAGCATCAACTAGCTTCCTGTTGTGTCCACAGAAGTATTTGTAAGAACACTGCCACAGTTTGAGAGTCTCCCTTGTTGTTGCAATCTTATGGCTTTTCCTAGTCATGTCTCCATGTTGTTGCTATCCTAGGGTGTTCTCCTGGTCCCCCTTAATTGTTCAAGATAAAAATGCACTCCACGTAGAACATTTAACTGTACCTGTTTGTGCAGTGAATGTTAAGCGGTTGATACGGGCATCTACTGTAACATTTGCCCATGAGTGCATTTTATATTTATTATTAATATTTCCTCTTATAGGGAGAATGTTTTTATAGTCCGAACATCTTGAGATGATCTCAATAACCTGAAAGTTGCCACACTTAAGGTATACGACAGAAGAATGTGTTCGAGTGAAACTGAAAGCCTTCATAAAGTATGGAAGGGTTGTGAAGTTGAAGGGTTGGGAATATGGTATTAGACCGGACTGACTCGTCAATGTTGATGTTACGCTCCTCAACTCGAGTCCAACGACTGTCAAGTGAGTTCACTGGCGAGCAGTAACCGTTCACAGTTCCGGATACACTTTGGGTCAAAAGTATGAATGCATCCAACGATCCATTACTTAGAATCAAGCTTTTCGAGACTCATTCCAGAACTAGCACTAAGGGAATGGAAGTAGTCATGAATTTGGCTAACTTTCCCCCAGGTTTGATGAGAAAATTAGTTTATAATTATCGACGAACCATTCTGAATCATTAGCCGATTTTGTAGCAGCGCGCCAGTATCTCTTGTTATGTTTCAGTCTCACGTAGCTTCGTGATGAGAACATTATCGTTGATCGCTTGGGTGATCCTGATGCAATATAAGTCCAACTTCTCTTGCAACACGCAGACTATGCACGAGGATTGGCTCCATCAGAGGGGAATTAGAGCCTCGTGTTTCGGGTACATCAACTAATTAACTGAACCGATGCTTATCAGGACCACAGAACAAGTAATCATTAGGCAGGTTAAAGGCCATTTCATGGTTTTGCTTTATATATTAATCTGATTACCTCAACAGTTTGTGTGCATATACACACACGCAAGTGGTGTGTATGTGTGTGTTTTGTGTATATATATATATATATATATATATATATATATATATATATATATATATTATATATATCTATATATATATATATAATATAAAATAATATAATAATAATAATAATAATAATAATAAAAGCACGCGTGCTTGAAAATCAATCATTCTAGTACGAACCTTTTTTTTTTAACTTGGGAAGAAAGTTGGAGAAGAACTCCAACATAGTTTATTTTACAATTTATTGGACTTGACGCGTGTCGCTAAAGTGAATACAAATTGGCAAAAGTGTCTCACGATGTATGTTATTATATATATATAATAATATGTGTGTGTGTGTGTGTGTGTGTGCAATTTCTGGTAGTGCTGTATGATAGCTAATAACGTGAATGAGTCTTAATGAAGGCTGAGTGGGATTAGGTGGGCTTCAATTATTCTATCAGTGATAGTGCATATATAGATATATATATAGATATATATATTATATATATATAATATATATTATAGATATATATATTCCATATAAAATAAACAGGTGTTACCTAGTCGAAGGAACTAGGACATCTTGCCCAGAATTCTATCTAGTAAGCTGGGGTAGTTGGTGTGATGTTGATTTCCCTTGGTCTAGTAGATGGAAATAATGCTGAAATATAAGTTGGCTGCTGATAATTGTGTGTATGTCATGTAGTGCTTAGGCCATATCTAGGTTCCTTTTGGCGACTAGTTCCCACTTGCTGGTTTGGACATATTGGTGATGGTCTGATTGTGCTTAGAAATGACGTGAACTTAATACAGCCTTGTTGTTTGTGCATTGTAAGGCACCTTGAAAGAGATGTTGTCTATATATTGTGATTTTTGGGGGTGGACACTCCCTAAGTAAACATATAAGGAATAAGACAACATTCGTCACCTTCAAGGCTTTCCGTTTAGTGTCGGGAGAGTTTTTCAAGAGAAATTAGTTGTTCTCTTAGTTATCAAGTATATGGCCGGTTGTATCTTCTGTTTACTGTTGGTAGAGCTCTGTTATGTGCTCTCTCTCCATCACTATGTGAAATTCGACACGAAATTTTGCTCTAAGATTTGTTAAGCAGTAGCCAGCATACCATATCAGGTGTCTGCAAGGCGATATCATCATCAACTTAGACATTAGGTCTAAGTCTCAGGTCACTAGGATTTTTTTCCTCAAATGATATACATTAAAATGAGCAAATACACCTGGAGGAAACCCATGATGATTATACCATCGACTTGTACTCGAGACCATCAGAGCTCATGCAAGATGCCTCCTGAGTACGTGCGTCTAGTATTTGCCTAGTAATGCTTTTCGGGTTGTCAATGAGTGCAAACTGGATCCCGACAAACTTGGTTTACCATCCAGTGGATGACAACTAGAAGTATAAGACAAAGTATACCAATATGCAAGTGCACTCTTTGACATCCCAGAATGCTTCCTTGGGCAACAACTCAAAGGAACATGTAGGTGAGGCACGTTCCTGAGACATGATGGTCTTCTGTGTAAAACAGCCAATGGTGTCACTATTGGTGTCCCCCCAAAAAAAATTATCCCGAGAGATATTTAAAAGTCCGGATCTGCCTAAAAAAATTCTTATTTAAATATACGATTATTTGTAGTTTGATTTACATAATGCTACGTATATTTCGATTATGATTATATTATATATATATATTATATATATAATATATATATATAATATATATATATAATATATATATATATTTATTATATATAATGAGTTTACTAAGGGCTTGTAGTCCTGTATGTGTGCCTCAGTCACCATCACAACACTCACCAAATTCTTCTCACCTAATTGAGGGTGCTGGGTTGAGCTTCGGCTCTTTGGTCCCGTCTCTCCACTATCAAATAACTGGTGTATAGATACCTGAGCCTGTTGTGCTCTATCGTATCTACATTTGAAAATGTGTGTATGGAGTCTGCCTCCGCAGTGTAACACATACTTGACATGTAGCTCTGTTACTTAACACATCTAATAGTGCAAACTACTGTGATTTGCAAGGGCCTCAGTGGGATCATGTAAGAACATAAGAAGAACATAAGGTAACTGCTGAAGCCCTATGGCCCATACGAGGCAGCTCCTATTTAAACCACCCAATCCACGAATATACATGTCCAACCCACGTTTGAAACAATCAAGGGACCCCCACCTCCCCCACGTTATGCGGTAATTGGTTCCATAAATTGTTTCGTTTCTGCCTGTGGTGATACTTTTAATACCCTATCATATTACCTTTGTTAAGTCCGGCAAATGCCGCTTGTCTCTGTTCTAAGCAGATAACAGATAATACCAGACGTGTAATCTCTGAATTGCAAACCAGGAGTCCGAGTATTAATTTGTATAAGCTTTATTCGCAATGATATTTCAACATATTCGATGAGCTGCTTCGTACCAACGCTCTTCTATTCAAAGGTGTTTCTTCAATTTAACAAATCCGTTTATGTACCTGTTTGAAAGTAATTATTATACAAATGTGAAGATTCGTGCCTATATCTTATTACAGAGAAAGATTTGTTCTTATAGATAAAATTTGCATAATATACATATATAAATAGAACACGACACAGCACACTGATAATCGTCAGCATTTAACATTGAGAATTATGAGCATCAACATTGAGAATTACGAGCATTTAACGCTGAGAATTACGAGCATTTCTCACTGAGAATTACGAGCATTTTCTCAATGAGAATTATGAGCATTTCTCATTGAGAATTATGAGCATTTCTCGCTGAGAATTGAGCATTTCTCACTGAGAATTATGAGCATTTCTCACTGAGAATTATGAGCATTTCTCATGAGAATTATGAGCATTTCTCATGAGAATATGAGCATTTCTCACTGAGAATTATGAGCATTTCTCACTGAGAATTATGAGCTTTTAACACTGAGAATTATGAGCTTTTAACACTGAGAATTATGAGCTTTTAACACTGAGAATTATGAGCTTTTAACACTGAAATTATGAGTATTTAACACTGTTCGAGTAATAAAGGCATTAGCAATATTGATGTATGAGGAAAATTTGCAGTACATTTTTTACATAGTTTGACGGGGAATTTTTAGCGAGCGCTTGCCAAAAAAATACTCGAATGTTCTTTGATCCTCTGTCAACGGTAGGAAGAAAAAAAAACAGTTGTCGATCTCGGAACGATTTTAGTTTTAATTGTACGCAACACGGATCTCAATCCTCTGCATTATTTATTGTCTTCGCTGTTGCATGTTGGCATTATATTAGCAATATTGTGTATTAATCTTGAAACACAATCTGGTTGCTGTAACAGAAGTATTGCAAATTGTGGAAGACTCGCATTTCGCAATGTAATTTAAATGACAAATCTCAATTTCTATAAAATAAATGAGCCTTATGAATACTGAACATGGAATATATAACAAGCCACATTTTTTTAGTGTAAAAATTTGTTGCAATCAGAATCTCTCTTGTTTTGTATTATTTTTTAATGAGTCATAATTAAACATGTTACATATGATCCATCAAAATAAATAAAATATTTAGATTTCGTTATCAAATTCATAAATAAATTAATGATTATAGTTACTACACTAAAACATTAAATTGCTTCAACTGTGATTCGTGTAATGATCAGCATTTAAATTTTATGACTGTCTGTTTAGACTGCAGCCTGCTCTACTTGCAGGCTGCAATAATACGAAGCTTTGCAATAATAATTTATTGCCATGTTTTAATTTTCATCCACGCTTCTCACCTGCTTGCAACCTATAAAATTCCTACTATTTCCTCTCATGCCAACATAGTCTCATAGCTAATCTCTTAATGTATATGTGATACAGGGGTCAGGATAAGGACAGTTTGAAGATATCATTCAGTGCATGGTGGTGTTTGGGAGGTACGGTTCAGTAGCAAGGAAATAAATGTTTTTGAACGGTAAGGACGAACGCTTGTAATATGACTTTCTTCTCTCATTTTCAACAGGAAAGTGTCTGAAAATTCAAATTCATTCTAATGGAAGTGTTCTAAGAAGAAGTGAGTATGAATACGCTAATCAAATTAGCATGTTAAGTTAATACAAGCTTGTTAAGAGTGCTAAAGAAGAGCGCCTACACCCAAGAGCAATAGAATGAGTTAACAGTGATCACTAACAGTTAATGAGAGAGGGAAGAGGAAGTCTGAATACATAGCGAAGACAAATTGGAATACAAATTTAAGCATAATAAACAAGGTTTGTGAAAAGACTGTTTAGAGTAAAAAATAGTAATACAAAAAATACACCAAGTATTTGAAAAGAAAATTCGAAGAAAACAATATAAAACTAATATAAATAGTATATATAAGTTTATATAAAGGTATAATTTTGCTGTACTCTTAACACAATAATATGTTCATATAATAATATGAATATACATTATTATTACGTGTCTATTCCTGGAAGTCATACAAGAGCATCAATGCAAATTTGATAAATTTATTTCATATAAATGTACAAATGAACTAGCACTGATCAAAGTCGATTTGATTTACATTAAATAATAGATTATTCGAGACAAGAGAATTTAATGTGCGCAGTTTGATTATTATTAGTTGGTGTTTGGGATTAGCTAGAATAGATAATGATAATTCTAATGAAGGATATGTAGGTATTCTTCACAGTAACCAATTGGTTACTGTGAAGACAATTTTGAGTGACCTTGAGAGTAGATGATGATCAAATATACTGGTGTGAATTAGATATGGAAGCAAAGATTAATTTTTAGCAGCTATTTTTCCCACTTACATGTAAACAATATTTTCAACTAACAAATGTGTAAATTTTTCTCATATTTATAAGAACAATAAACAACTGTAGAGCATATCTACAATATTATACCTGTCATTCTTCACTCCAATCAGCAGCATTCTACCTAGACACACACACACCCTAATCATTCCACCTTCATACGAACCCTTATCATTCATTCCTTATCATTTCTCCTGCTTATCTCTCCACCTCTGTGTTCTTTGGATCTATAAGGCCACTGCACACCTTGCAATCGTTCTCAAGTGGCTTTTCCACTTTAATCAGCAAATACCTGAGCCACACATTTCAATTCCCTGATCTCGCCATGTTGATCAATTAAACATCTTACTGTTTATGTTGATTTTATAATAACTATCCTGCTGTAGGTGAGTGTAACCACTCACCTGTAAAAACTGTAAAAAAAACTGTTACCTCTAGTTTTTATTTACGTAGAGGCCCTATTATTCACTCTTTTTGTTACGCTACGCCTTAAAAAAACATCTCGTCCATTGCATCTGTGCTTCTCTGCAATATATAATTGCAAATGCATATACCTCTCCGGCACATGCAAGCTTCCCACATTGAAGGTCCGGTAATGATGCTCTTGCTTCATACTTCCTTGGTTGTTTGTCTTGCGTTCAGCTCCTGAAGCCTCATGGCCTGCTACATGTGCTGGTGCAATGCATTCACTCATCAAGCTTTCGCAACACTATCTGTTTTGAATCATCTTCCTGTTGATGTATTTCTCTGTTTAGCTGCTGCCTTGTTTTACCGTTTATCAGTTGCACTTCTCCCACTGTTTACTTGTTGCTCTACTTCCTTGTTTACCTGTTGCCACACACTTCGCTCTTTATCTTCAATTTTCCCACTGGCTTAACCTCCTTGTTTTACTTGTCCTCCCAAATGTATTTCATTTTATTATCATTCCTAATTATTAACATTTTTGTGCCAATATTTTTGTTATTGAATTTTTGCTTTTCATCACGTCTCTTTTCGCTATACCTCCTCTTTTATTTGTCATGTTATCAGGTTCTCTCGCATGTTATTATTCCTGTTCACTATTCCTCCCATTCTCACATCTATCGGAAATTACAAAATGTGTAATTCATTTCGAGGATGAGACGGAAAGAATGGAACAAATCATATTGAATGAAATACTTGGGCTTCTTCACATACGACGGTCTCTAACTTGATTGATTAATCACAAATCTGTACATGAAACTATAGCCATGAGAACAATGGGTGACAAAAGATATAGTGAAGATCGCTTTTTAGTAATTAGTGTTTTAACTATAAGGCTATATAATATAATTATATATACGCTTGACTCTAAAATATAATTGTATTCTGAATTGATCTCTAAAGTGCTCATGGCCGGTTCGTATATTTTTTACAAAGAACGTTTTTTTTTCTCTCGCAGTTTGAGACTTTTTTATTGACTATGAGCTGGACTTAATCGTCCGTGGGGGGGAGGGGGGGAGAGATCGTCAGTGGCGTAACTCGTCTCAAATTCCGCTTTACTGTCTATGTAAACTGTGCCTGCACCCGTCCATCTCTCGTCTTTGTATTTACTTGTCTCGTGCTTTAGATGTAAGGGTTTCGTTTCCCCTTCCCTTTTGTTACCTGAAACTGCGTGTTACACCACACCTGACGAGGTCATCTGCCTTATGAGTAGAAAAGAACACTTCGTTGCGTGGTACAGGTACGTGGTACAGGGCCCCCTTCGTTGCGTGGTACAGACTCCCTCCGTTGAGTGGTACAGGTACAGGGCCCCCTCCGTTGAGTGGTACAGGGCCCCTCCGTTGAGTGGTACAGGTACAGGGCCCCCTCCGTTGAGTGGTACAGGGCCCCATCCGTTGCGTGGCACAGACTCCGTCCGTTGAGTGGTACAGGGCTCCTCCGGTGAGTGGTACAGGTACAGGCCCCCCTCCATCTCGTGGTACAGTCCACGCAGCAAGGACTGTACCAAGGTGCAGCTCCTGTAGCTCAACAGCAGGCAGGGAATAGCTCCCTCTGGCATAACAACTTACCAGCCTCTCATACAAGCAGCTGGAATTTAGGTTGGCGGGATGCCATCCCGTACTAAGTGGTAATACAAGTAAATTCCATAGACATGCCGCTCGTCCATTCCCCTCAACAGTATTCGAAACACGGGATTCTTGTTTCAATTTACAAATTATCGAAAGAAATCTTGCACGACTCTCACGACCGATAAACCCGTCTTCAGAATCGGTTTATTCTGAATCACGACTGTATTCAGAATCGGTTTATTCTGAATTACGACCGTATTCAGAATCGGTTTATTCTGAATCACGACTGTATTCAGAATCGGTTTATTCTGAATCACGACCGTATTCAGAATCGGTTTATTCTGAATCACGACCGTATTCAGAATCGGTTTATTCTGAATCACGACCGTATTCAGAATCGGTTTATTCTGAATCACGACCGTATTCAGAATCGGTTTATTCTGAATCACGACCGTAATTAGAATCAGAAACTTTATTAGTAAAAACTTATAAAAACCATTGGAATAATAGCTGGTTTATACAGCAGTCTGAGTTAAACTGACATCTTCGGATGAACAAATCCACAAGGGGCAATGATGAGGGTTCCAACCTACGCACGGGATGTTCCCAGACGCGCCATAGTCAATTGAACCATGAGTTAGTCAACTGTAACTGATTTGTTCATTTGATATATCACGCTATTGTGGTTTGTGTGTGTATTTACCTCTTCGGCATGAATGAGCAACAGCTTATATGTTACTCATATATGTTATATGAAAGCTTGACAGCTTTCAGCTTATAATTTGAAAGGTTATATATATATTGGAGAAATCATATTTACCATTAGAGCGGTAATAGCGATATCGGCATAAATGATCATATAATTAGAACCGATGTGATGAAATGACAGAAATTTGCACACTATTGCATGGACTCCGCAACGCAGTTTCTGAATGATGGAAACGATATCAAAACAGACCCGCGACAATGTCACTGGATCTCTCTTGTTGAATATAATATGCCTTGATTCCTGGGGGTAGGAGATGGAATCTAGGTAATGTGGCTATATACAGCTGAATACTGGCGTAACGTGTGGTAACGTTAAGAACTTGGTAACGTGGCTGCTGAGAACTGCTTGTGTTTTGAACTGCTTGAAGATTTGGAAAAAAAAGGAAACGCAATTATTATTTTGTGAAAATTGAACGACACCCCCAGCACTCTTGAGGTTAATAAATGATATCATAATCAAGTGAAGTATTAGTATTGATAAAAAATAGGAGCTAATTATAGTGTTATCGTAATTTATTATTAGATAATGCAAAATTACAAGGCTTCCTTCACTGTGAAATGTTAGTCACGACGGAGAATACACGGAAATATGTACTTTTTCCAAATAAGCTCTTTTATGAGTCCTATAAACAAAATTACCGACGATTATTAATTCTTTTGCAGAGAATAAGCCACAGAACGTGGCTGAGAGGAGAAAACCCAACACATGAAAATTGCAGAGATGTCTCGGCTCCTCCAAGAACTTTAATTTACTAATTTACTTAGATGAAGTTAGAGTACGTTTGGTTCAAATAAAAAAAAATGCACTTACTATCCTTTAAAATTTAACTTTAAAATATTTAAAATTTTAGATAAAATTTAACTATTTAAAACATAAGGAAACTTTTGTAAGAATTGTTATTAAGGAATATCGATTTTTAAAACTACTCGGGTTATAGGTTATATATATATATATATATATATATATATATATATATATATATATATATATATATATATATATATATATATTTTGAGATAATTTGGTAGCAGTCTTTCTTGTAAACATATGTTGTTGAATATGACCGAAAGGGTAAGATAAATGATTCTAACACGAATCTTCTCAATGTTTATTACGTTTTTCTTCACTGTTGAGGGTATTTAAAAAAATAACTTTCCAAAGTTCGTGAAAATGTGAAGAACAATGCCATGTTATTTGTGCACTGTTAGTCGCCTAGAAAGAGACGTTGTTGGTTTGCCTATATACTGAGATCTTTGGGGCAGACAGTCCCCAAAGTGGGCATGTGAAGGCATAGACGACGTAGGTTTCTTTCAAGGCGTTCTGTTTGGTGTCTGGAGAGTTCTTCATGAGTAGGTTGACCGTTTTCTTGTTTTTGTAGTAAATTGTATCTTCTGATTTTTGTTTGTGGGGATAACGTGTCTAATAATAAAACCTTTCAGGACACTTTCCTCCGTTTTATGAGCCGTCGAAAAGAAATTTCTGTAAAACATTCTAATAAGGAGTACAAGTGTTGCGTTAGTTGACTTCAGAAGTTACATGGCGTTTCACCTTTCTTTTTATGACGACTTCAACATAACCGTTAGAGAAGTCATTGTTGACTAGGACCTGCCATATTCTACAGAGTTCTTCGTCGACCTGCTTCCAACCAGAGCTGTGAGTGAGAGCTCGGTCGAAGTAAGCATTGACAACACGCCTCTTGTACCTGTCTGGGCAGTCACTATTGGCATTAAGGCACATTTCTATGTTTGTTTCCTTAGTGTATACTGCAGTGTGGAAACCACCATTCCTTTCCGTGACTGTTATATCTAGAAAGGGCAGCTTCCCATCACTTTCCATTTCGTAAGTGAAACTGAACGCAGAATTCTGCTCGAATGCCTCCTCCAGCTGCTTCAGACGTATGACATCAGGTACCTGTATACAAATGTCGTCACCATATCTGCAGAATATGGCGGGTTTCAAGTCCATGTCAGCTAAGATGCTCTGCTCTATGGTACCCAATTAGAAGTTTGCAAACAGGACACTTAGGGAGGAACCCATGGTGACCCTATTTACTTGCTTATACATGTGCCCATCTGGACTCAAGAAATGCGCCTCCTTTAGTGCAGGCTTGGAGTAACTTTCTCATAAGTTACTTTCTCTCGTAACTTTCACTTTCTCATGAGAAAGTTACTCCAAGCCTGCACTAAAGAGGCACTAAATGGAGTCAGCCTCCACCACATCACTGCCTAATGCATTCCACCTGTTAACTACTGACACTGAAAAAGTTGTGTGTGTGTGTGTGTGTGTGTGTGTGTGTGTGTGTGTGTGTGAGTATTTATAAATGCAGAATACGGAACAAACAACAAAAATATGTAAACAGTTACAGTAGTAATTTCTTCACAGTACTTCAAAGAAATACGTGATTATTACACCTTCAAAAATGATAACATTAATAGCAGCACAATAGTAAGTAATTGTATGAAGTATTATACGGCAATAACTGATCACAGTTACCTGAAAAGCTGAATTTCCTAAAAAAAATATATATTGGAAGATTTTAACTAATGTAATAATATATTTAATTTAGAATTTTTAAGCATGAATCAAAACTTAGTAATCTGAGCTATGAACTTTTATACATAAGTAAAATTTGGCAATCTTACTTAACCGAAGTAGCCCTCTAAATGCTTAACTCTATCAAACTATCTCTAAATTATTGCAATCAGTATGATATTTACACATTTAATAATGAGCAGACCTTTTGAGATGAATTAGCAAATAGACATAAAAGCTGTAGCAATTTGAAAAAATGATCCCTGTCAATTTGCCCTTCTGTTAATAGGACGGACACACACACATGAATTAGACCATAAGAGATTTAGTTTGCGAATAATGATTTGTATGTTTGCTTCAGGAAATTTTGGTTTCTGTCATTACAAGAAGTCCTAACAGAAAGTAATTTTGTTTTTGTTAGATTTATATAAGAGGGGGAAACAATCATTGGAACCTATAAGCATTTCCAGAGTGAAATAAATAACATAGCTTGATTATTTATAGCATTTTTAAATCAAACTTTTTCAGTGCGTCAGACCAGTGGAAGAAGACCTACGAAATTACCTGCATGGTCACTAAACTCATTATTATTATTAGTTCTGGTTTTATACTAGCAAATCAAGAGTGAATAACGAACTTGATCATCACGTTATCAATGATATCATTCCTCCACGATTTCTAGATTTCACCCACCAATATTTTCAGGAGTCAGGGTTTCCGTGCAACACACACCTCCGAGAGTTGCAACATGGATTCCAACATGGGATAAGTTCAATACTTTCCGGAAAACAACGAAAGAGATTTTCAACAGTTCTCGGTTTACAATACCAGATATTTCCATCAGCTGGGTCACTGAACTTGTTACGTTGCATACCTGCAATAGTTCCTTGATCACACACTAGATGTCCCATGCCAGGTACACAGACTTGCAATTCATTTCCCTATATTCAAGAGTGAACGAGACGAGTCGTAATTTGATTGTTTGCTCAAACGAATATTCCGTTTCAAAATTTCCTCACACAAGTATTTTCTCTTGATCAGAGATGATAGATATTCCATTGAATTTCGAAGCTTCCTAAGGCGCAAGCTGTTACACCAATATTGTGAGGAATTCCCCACATTTTCTCCATCACAATTCATATTACACTGATACACGTCGAGATATATGTATATATATATATATATATATATATATATATATTATATGTCGTACCTAGTAGCCAGAACTCACTTTTTGGCCTACTATGCAAAGCCCCGATTTGCCTAATAAGCCAAGTTTTCCTGAATTAATATTTTCTCTCTATTTTTTTTCTTATGAAATGATAAAGCTACCCACTTCATTACGTACGAGGTCAATTTTTTTTTATTGGAGTTAAATTAACGTAGATATATGACCGACCTAACCAACCCTACCTAACCTAACCTAACCTATCTTTATTGCTTAGGTTAGGTAGCCGAAAAAGTGTAAGGTTAGTTTAGGTTAGGAAAATAGGTTAGGTTAGTCAAAAA
>WNGS01165751.1:34470047-34481251 GCA_020271785.1 Procambarus virginalis | reverse complement strand
CCTCGCCCCTCTCCTTGTTCACTCTCCGTCCTGTCCCTCTCTCCTTCCTGCCTCTTATATTGTTCATTCTCCCCGTATTTTCCTTTCATCTTACCTCGCGTTCGTGGAAATAGAGGATTGCGTGTTAATTTATCCTGGGAGCAGTTTAGCATGCCTTGTGATCTTGACTTCCGACCTCAAGAGGATGAGTGAGTGTTCCATCTCTGAAACTGTCGATCAACAAAGCCCACGGTATGGAAAGGTATTCCTCGATATTGAAAGAAATTGGAAGATGAGGCAAGAAGAGGGAGAGGGAAGATCAAGATGGGGGGTTGTGATAGCGGAGGAAATAGTGGGAGAAGAGGAGAGAGATGGGGTAGTGAAAGAGAGAAGGGGTAGAGTAAGAAATGTGATAGCAGAGAATAGAAAGGTGCGAAAATGCCTGAAGGAATGAAGAAGATGAAGGAAAGAAGATGGAAGGAAGAGATGGAAGGGAAGAAAGATGGAGGGAAGAAGATGGAAGGAAAAGAAGATGGAAGGGAAGAAGATGGAAGGGAAGAAATGAAGGAGTACAGATCAAGAGGTTAACGTGGAGCTCCAAACTAGTACGAGATGCGATGTTTAGCTTAACGATAAAAGAGAAATTAGTTATCACAAGATAACTACTTTCAATAACTGTCATTAGATAACTCAGTAACATAATCAACAGAACACACCAGAGATATATAACTTCAGTATAAAGCAGCCACAAGAAGAACCCCGACAACTGTCAGACTGGTTTCATTAGCCAAAACTGTTAACAGTGAGATTATAAATAATTCCTCTGAGTCAGAGATCAGGGCCATGCAAGTAGAGCTCTTCGGTTCCGTCTCTACCCTGAGAGAAGGAGAGGAGAGGGATAGAGAGGTGGAACGGAAGAGAGTTGTGTTGGAAGGACAGTGGTCCACGGACTGGGGCTCTTTACTACCCTCGTCCGTGGGGCCCATTACCACGGACAGGTGTGGTAATGGGCCTCACGTACGAGGGTAGTAAAGGGCCCTAGTCCTCCATCTTTTAATTAGGTTGCAGTACAAGTTCCACGTAATTTTCAGCCCTATCTCCCTGCTTTAAAGGTGTGTGTGGAGCCTACCTCCCTTCCTTCATTTCTTCCTTCCTTCATTTCTTCCTTCCTTCATTATTCACTATCATAGTGAATCATTTTATTTAGAAAATCTTTGCAAGTCATTCGTGATCTTAATTTTCCACCCGCTTCCATTTGTTCATATATTATCAATGACAATTTGTCTGCTCTCATCTGGGCTATTTCCTAGGTATTTTCTATGTCGTGATCATGTCTTGTAAGTTTCATTTCTCTCTTCCAGTGACGTCAGATTGAATTTCTTTAGACTTTCCTCTTAACTCATGCCATTCAGATCTGTGACTAGTCAGATGGTATAACTTTGGATACTATCCAGCTTTGTTTTCTTATGAGACCTGAACTAGATGGATATGCATAATCCAGAATTAGTTTGGCTTATATAATATACAAAGTCTTGAATGACTAATTCGTTTACATTTTTTAGGGTTCTTCAAATCACCATATTTTACAGTTTTCATCCTATTTTTCATTTCCTTCTTTTGCAATTGTTTTTTTTTACACTTCTGTCTTCCTTTCGTTCTTCTATGCCTTCTTGTTCCCCCTCCATTTTCTTCAACTGTTCCTTTCACTCCTATTTTTTTGTCTTTACCTCCGTTCCCTCTTAGAAAAGGCAGTTTTTGGCGTGAGGTTAAGAGTCCCGAATTCCCTAAGGACAGCCGAGTGACTCGGGAAGGTTCTATTTTAGAGGACAGAACACAGGCGAGCTCCATTCTCTTAAGGAAAGCATTATGGTCCTATTGGGCCACACCGTCTTTTTTCTAACCTTAATTTTCACATCTTCTCTTTATCTTTTAACTTATTATCCCTTGTTGGCTGTTTCCCTCGATATATCTTCTCCTCCTGATACAACTTCTGTGACTACTTGTCTTCTAGCCCTCTTATTCATATGCCTTTTCCATTTTTCCTTTTTTTCCTTCTTATATTTTCTTCGAATCATTTCAACAATTCTTCGTCTTATCTCTTTCTCTTCTGCCTCTCCATCTTTCTCGGATCCTACAATATCTTTTATTCGAGGTTCTCTTTGTTCATTACATTTTTCCCAAATGTTAATTTTTCTCTGGCAGCTTATACAAAATTAGATTTCTAGTTTCTAATGTGTTTATCATTATTGAAGCCTTTACCAGCTAATGTGTCTTGCTCAATACGTGTCTTATATCAATCGCAAATGTTAAATTCAAATTAAACGTTTTCATAAGCTGACACACATTTGTTTATAATATAAACAAAAATAGTTTCTTGAATATATCGGCTTAAGAGAAAGTGTTATTAGTGCTTAGACGGAAATTTTGATGCGAGTTTAATATAAGTAAATAATGAATCATCAATTCCTGTTGAAAGTGTACGTCTGAAATGGTAATTAAAATGAGCGAGACAGCATTTCCTGTTTCACCTTTATGAAAAGCAAAAAAAATCTGTTTGATATCAGTTCTCTTTTAGAGTTATGCAAGCTTCTAAAGAAGGTAATAAACGTAATACGTGTTGCATATTGATCTTGCATAAATCTTACATTTATTTTGAAGTCAGAAAAAGTATTTATAAGAATATACAGCCTCTGTAATAGTGAATGTTGAGCCTTTTGGCCTGAGAGTTGAATCAACGTGAGGGCATAACAGATATTTACATTTATTCTTAAAGAATGTCAACTTCTGTCAACAGTTCGTCTAAGTTAAAGCCCGGGATATTGGTACAGATCTTCCTGTCTCTCCGTTTCTCTTAGAAATTTACCCGTCTGGAGATTTTCTCCCGACAGGGAAACGCCAAAGAAAATATTGCCATTCATCTATTATCCCCAGTCAATGGGAAATCATTCCATTACTGGTGCTATTTCAGCCACTGCACAATCTTGCCCATTGAGTGCAACATCAGTGGAAAATATCGTACGTATTTTCCCCTTTTCTATAAGTGGAATTATTTTTAATTTTATATTTGATAAAGGGTTTAAAGGCCACCAGAATATTTTACCATCAAGCAAGTACATTTTAGTCTTGAACATGCCGATTGAGTAATAGAAGCTAATGAATTTATTTTTATATAGACTTATTTTTATACAGGATTTTTATACTGGATTTATTTTGTAATCTAAATTTATTTTTACACTGGATTTATTCTTTGTTCAGGATTTATTTTTTATCCAGGATTTTTGTTATTCAAGATTTATTCCAGAATATTCCACAAAGCATTTACAATTGTTCAAAATGTTGAACTTGTTATCACACTTCCGAGGTTGAGACGTCAAGGCCGCTTCAGCAGTACATTGATTAATACAGCCCTGACGTTTATAAATATTTATAAAGATGCCTACTACTACTACTGAGGTTCATAAAGGTTTATTAAGATGTCTACTACTGCTATTGAGGATTATGATGGTTTATAAAGATGCCAACTACTACTACTGAGAATTATAAATGTTTGCAAAAATGGCTATTACTAATATTGAAGTTATAAATGCTTATATAGATTCCTATTTAATACTACTTGGGTTTATAAATGTAGCGATATCATGGCGTCCTAACTGTACTTTTTTATACCAGTATCCTCTATGGATATTGGATCAGAGCTCCAGGAGTTTTCACTCGTCTAGCTTAAGAAGGCTAAGAGCGTGAGCTTGAATCCGTATGACTGGATTGTAAACCTTATTGTATGCATGTAGCCATGAGGCTGTAGACCCACGTAGCCTCAATAGAGAACACTTGAATGTGTGTGTTCCTTCAAAACGCAACCATATGTTGCAACCATGCGACGGCCACATGCATGATTGATCATGCACTTCTGTGGATTGGTTGCATTTAATTCTTTTGTGACACTTTAAGGTGACATTCTCTTAGGAGGTTGAATACACACTCCTGATATTCTTAATGCATTTGCAACTAACAGTCGGCTGCTATGTGAACACTATTTCTAAAAGTCTTTGTGGAGATTGGGAGAAAAATAGCTCGTTCCTTAACTTATTGTCGCGTGCTTTGTGTGTTCTCGACGCTGGTGAACGTTGGGGCTTTTGTTAACGTCATACAGCATCAACTAGCTTCCTGTTGTGTCCACAGAAGTATTATGTAAGAACACTGCCACAGTTTGAGAGTCTCCCTTGTTGTTGCAATCTTATGGCTTTCCTCCTAGTCATGTCTCCATGTTGTTGCTATCCTAGGGTGTTCTCCTGGTCCCCCTTAATTGTTCAAGATAAAAATGCACTCCACGTAGAACATTTTAACTGTACCTGTTTTGTGGCAGTGAATGTTAAGCGGTTGATACGGTGCATCTACTGTAACATTTGCCCATGAGTGCATTTTATATTTATTATTAATATTTTCCTCTTATAGGGAGAATGTTTTTATAGTCCGAACATCTTGAAGATGATCTCAATAACCTGAAAGTTGCCACACTTAAGGTATACGACAGAAGAATGTGTTCGAGTGAAACTGGAAAGCCTTCATAAAGTATGGAAGGGTTGTGAAGTTGAAGGGTTGGGAATATGGTATTAGACCGGACTGACTCGTCAATGTTGATGTTACGCTCCTCAACTCGAGTCCAACGACTGTCAAGTGAGTTCACTGGCGAGCAGTAACCGTTCACAGTTCCGGATACACTTTGGGTCAAAAGTATGAATGCCATCCAACGATTCCATTACTTAGAATCAAGCTTTTACCGAGACTCATTCCAGAACTAGCACTAAGGGGAATGGAAGTAGTCATGAATTTGGCTAACTTTCCCCCAGGTTTGATGAGAAAATTAGTTTTATAATTATCGACGAACCAGTCTGAATCATTAGCCAGATTTTGTAGCAGCGCGCCAGTATCTCTTGTTATGTTTCAGTCTCACGTAAGCTTCGTGATGAGAACATTATCGTTGATCGCTTTATGGGTGATCCTGATGCAATATAAGTCCAACTTCTCTTGCAACACGCAGACTATGCACGAGGATTGGCTCCATCAGAGGGGAATTAGAGCCTCGTGTTTCGGGTACATCAACTAATTAACTGAACCGATGCATTATCAGGACCACAGAACAAGTAATCATTAGGCAGGTTAAAAGGCCATTTCATGGTTTTGCTTTATATATTAATCTGATTACCTCAACAGTTTGTGTGCATATACACACACGCAAGTGTGTGTATGTGTGTGTGTTGTGTATATATATATATATATATATATATATATATATATATATATATATATATATATATATATATATATATATATAATATAAAATAATAATAATAATAATAATAATAATAATAAAAGCACGCGTGCTTGAAAATCAATCATTCTAGTACGAACCTTTTTTTTTTAACTTGGGAAGAAAGTTGGAGAAGAACTCCAACATAGTTTATTTTACAATTTTATTGGACTTGACGCGTGTCGCTAAAGTGAATACAAATTGGCAAAAGTGTCTCACGATGTATGTTATTATATATATATAATATATATAGTGTGTGTGTGTGTGTGTGTGTGTGCAATTTCTGGTAGTGCTGTATGATAGCTAATAACGTGAATGAGTCTTAATGAAGGCTGAGTGGGATTAAGGTGGGCTTCAATTATTCTATCAGGTGATAGTGCATATATATATATATATATATATATATATATATATATATATATATATATATATATATATATATATATATTCCATATAAAATAAACAGGTGTTACCTAGTCGAAGGAACTAGGACATCTTGCCCAGAATTCTATCTAGTAAGCTGGGGGTAGTTGGTGTGATGTTGATTTCCCTTGGTCTAGTAGATGGAAATAATGCTGAAATATAAGTTGGCTGCTGATAAGTGTGTGTATGTCATGTAGTGCTTAGGCCATATCTAGGTTCCTTTTGGCGACTAGTTCCCACTTGCTGGTTTGGACATATCTGGTGATGGTCTGATTGTGCTTAGAAATGACGTGAACTTTAATACAGCCTTGTTGTTTGTGCATTGTAAGGCACCTTGAAAGAGATGTTGTCTATATATTGTGATTTTTGGGGGTGGACACTCCCTAAGTAAACATATAAGGAATAAGACAACATTCGTCACCTTCAAGGCTTTCCGTTTAGTGTCGGGAGAGTTTTTCAAGAAAAAATTAGTTGTTCTCTTAGTTATCAAGTATATGGCCGGTTGTATCTTCTGTTTACTGTTGGTAGAGCTCTGTTATGTGCTCTCTCTCCATCACGTATGTGAAATTCGACACGAAATTTTGCTCTAAAGATTTGTTAAGCAGTAGCCAGCATACCATATCAGGTGTCTGCAAGGCGATATCATCATCAACTTAGACATTAGGTCTAAGTCTCAGGTCAACTAGGATTTTTTTCCTCAAATGATATCTACATTAAAATGAGCAAATACACCTGGAGGAAACCCATGATGATTATACCATCGACTTGTACTCGAGACCATCAGAGCTCATGCAAGATGCCTCCTGAGTACGTGCGTCTAGTATTTGCCTAGTAATGCTTTTCGGGTTGTCAATGAGTGCAAACTGGATCCCGACAAACTTGGTTTACCATCCAGTGGATGACAACTAGAAGTATAAGACAAAGTATACCAATATGCAGAGTGCACTCTTTGACATCCCAGAATGCTTCCTTGGGCAACAACTCAAAGGAACATGTAGGTGAGGCACCTTTCCTGAGACATGATGGTCTTCTGTGTAAAACAGCCAATGGTGTCACTATTGGTGTCCCCCCAAAAAAAAATTATCATCCGAGAGAGATATTTAAAAGTCCGGATCTGCCTAAAAAAATTCTTATTTAAATATACGATTATTTGTAGTTTGATTTACATAATGCTACGTATATTTCGATTATGATTATATAATATATATATATATATATATATATATATATATATATATATATATATATATATATATATATATATATATATAATGAGTTTACTAAGGGCTTGTAGTCCTGCATGTGTGCCACAGTCACCATCACAACACTCACCAATTCTTCTCACCTAATTGAGGGTGCTGGGGTGAGCTTCGGCTCTTTGGTCCCGTCTCTCCACTATCAAATAACTGGTGTATAGATACCTGAGCCTATTGTGCTCTATCGTATCTACATTTGAAACTGTGTGTTTGGAGTCTGCCTCCGCAGTGTAACACATACTTGACATGTAGCTCTGTTACTTAACACATCTAATAGTGCAAACTACCGTGATTTGCAAGGGCCTCAGTGGGATCATGTAAGAACATAAGAACAACATAAGGTAACTGCTGAAGGCCTATTGGCCCATACGAGGCAGCTCCTATTTAAACCACCCAATCCCACGAATATACATGTCCAACCCACGTTTGAAACAATCAAGGGACCCCACCTCCACCACGTTATGCGGTAATTGGTTCCATAAATTGTTTCGTGTTCTGTCTGTGTTGATACTTTTAATACCCTATCAATATTACCTTTGTTAAGTCCGGCAAATGCCGCTTGTCTCTGTTCTAAGCAAGATAACAGATAATATACCAGACGTGTAATCTCTGAATTGCAAACCAGGAGTCCGAGTATTAATTGTGTAAGCTTTATTCGCAATGATATTTCAACATTATTCGATGAGCTGCTTCGTACCAACGCTCTTCTATTCAAAGGTGTTTCTTCAATTTAACAAATCCGTTTATGTACCTTTTATGAAAGTAATTATTATACAAATTGTTGAAGATTCGTGCCTATATCTTATTACAGAGAAAGATTTGTTCTTATAGATAAAATTTGCATAATATACATATATAAATAGAACACGACACAGCAACACTGATAATCGTCAGCATTTAACATTGAGAATTATGAGCATTCAACATTGAGAATTACGAGCATTTAACGCTGAGAATTACGAGCATTTCTCACTGAGAATTATGAGCATTTCTCACTGAGAATTATGAGCATTTCTCATTGAGAATTATGAGCATTTCTCGCTGAGAATTGAGCATTTCTCACTGAGAATTATGAGCATTTCTCACTGAGAATTATGAGCATTTCTCACTGAGAATTATGAGCATTTCTCACTGAGAATTATGAGCATTTCTCACTGAGAATTATGAGCATTTCTCACTGAGAATTATGAGCTTTTAACACTGAGAATTATGAGCTTTTAACACTGAGAATTATGAGCTTTTAACACTGAGAATTATGAGCTTTTAACACTGAAATTATGAGTATTTAACACTGTTCGAGTAATAAAGGCATTAGCAATATTGATGTATGAGGAAAATTTGCAGTACATTTTTACATAGTTTGACGGGGGAATTTTTAGCGAGCGCTTGCCAAAAAAAATACTCGAATGTTCTTTGATCCTCTGTCAACGGTAGGAAGAAAAAAAAACAGTTGTCGATCTCGGAACGATTTTAGTTTTAATTTGTACGCAACACGGATCTCAATCCTCTGCATTATTTATTGTCTTCGCTGTTGCATGTTGGCATTATATTAGCAATATTGTGTAATTAATCTTGAAACACAATCTGGTTGCTGTAACCAGAAGTATTGCAAATTGTGGAAGACTCACATTTCGCAATGTAATTTAAATGACAAATCTCAATTTCTATAAAATAAATGAGCCTTATGAATACTGAACATGGAATATATAACAAGCCCATTTTTTTAGTGTAAAAATTTGTTGCAATCAGAATCTCTCTTGTTTTGTATTATTTTTAATGAGTCATAATTAAACATGTTTACATATGATCCATCAAAATAAATAAAATATTTAGATTTCGTTATCAAATTCATAAATAAATTAATGATTATAGTTACTACACTAAAACATTAAATTGCTTCAACTGTGATTCGTGTAATGATCAGCATTTAAATTTTATGAC
Source organism: Procambarus virginalis (assembly GCA_020271785.1). Lineage (NCBI taxonomy): Eukaryota > Metazoa > Arthropoda > Malacostraca > Decapoda > Cambaridae > Procambarus > Procambarus virginalis. Next base: position 34,472,344 of record WNGS01165751.1, on the reverse strand, counting down.
TGTCTGTTTAGACTGCAGCCTGCTCTACTTGCAGGCTGCAATAATACGAAGCTTTGCAATAATAAATTTATTGCCATGTTTTAATTTTCATCCACGCTTCTCACCTGCTTGCAACCTATAAAATTCCTACTATTTCCTCTCATGCCAACATAGTCTCATAGCTAATCTCTTAATGTATATGTGATACAGGGGTCAGGATAAGGACAGTTTGAAGATATCATTCAGTGCATGGTGGTGTTTGGGAGGTACGGTTCAGTAGCAAGGAAATAAATGTGTTTGAACGGTAAGGACGAACGCTTGTAATATATGACTTTCTTCTCTCATTTTGAACAGGAAAGTGTCTGAAAATTCAAATTCATTCTAAATGGAAGTGTTCTAAGAAGAAGTGAGTATGAATACGCTAATCAAATTAGCATGTTAAGTTAATACAAGCTTGTTAAGAGTGCTAAAGAAGAGCGCCTACACCCAAGAGCAATAGAATGAGTTAACAGTGATCACTAACAGTTAATGAGAGAGGGAAGAGGAAGTCTGAATACATAGCGAAGACAAATTGGAATACAAATTTAAGCATAATAAACAAGGTTTGTGAAAAGACTGTTTAGAGTAAAAAATAGTAATACAAAAAATACACCAAGTATTTGAAAAGAAAATTCGAAGAAAACAATATAAAACTAATATAAATAGTATATATAAAGTTTATATAAAGGTATATAATTTTGCTGTACTCTTAACACAATAATATGTTCATATAATAATATGAATATACATTATTATTACGTGTCTATTCCTGGAAGTCATACAAGAGCATCAATGCAAATTTGATAAATTTATTTCATATAAATGTACAAATGAACTAGCACTGATCAAAGTCGATTTGATTTACATTAAATAATAGATTATTCGAGACAAGAGAATTTAATGTGCGCAGTTTGATTATTATTAGTTGGTGTTTGGGATTAGCTAGAATAGATAATGATAATTCTAATGAAGGATATGTAGGTATTCTTCACAGTAACCAATTGGTTACTGTGAAGACAATTTTGAGTGACCTTGAGAGTAGATGATGATCAAATATACTGGTGTGAATTAGATATGGAAGCAAAGATTAATTTTTAGCAGCTATTTTTCCCACTTACATGTAAACAATATTTTCAACTAACAAATGTGTAAATTTTTCTCATATTTATAAGAACAATAAACAACTGTAGAGCATATCTACAATATTATACCTGTCATTCTTCACTCCAATCAGCAGCATTCTACCTAGACACACACACACCCTAATCATTCCACCTTCATACGAACCCTTATCATTCATTCCTTATCATTTCTCCTGCTTATCTCTCCACCTCTGTGTTCTTTGGATCTATAAGGCCACTGCACACCTTGCAATCGTTCTCAAGTGGCTTTTCCACTTTAATCAGCAAATACCTGAGCCACACATTTCAATTCCCTGATCTCGCCATGTTGATCAATTAAACATCTTACTGTTTATGTTGATTTTATAATAACTATCCTGCTGTAGGTGAGTGTAACCACTCACCTGTAAAAAACTGTAAAAAAAAACTGTTACCTCTAGTTTTTATTTACGTAGAGGCCCTATTATTCACTCTTTTTGTTTACGCTACGCCTTAAAAAAAAACATCTCGTCCATTGCATCTGTGCTTCTCTGCAATATATAATTGCAAATGCATATACCTCTCCGGCACATGCAAGCTTCCCACATTGAAGGTCCGGTAATGATGCTCTTGCTTCATACTTCCTTGGTTGTTTGTCTTGCGTTCAGCTCCTGAAGCCTCATGGCCTGCTACATGTGCTGGTGCAATGCATTCACTCATCAAGCTTTCGCAACACTATCTGTTTTGAATCATCTTCCTGTTGATGTATTTCTCTGTTTAGCTGCTGCCTTGTTTTACCGTTTATCAGTTGCACTTCTCCCACTGTTTACTTGTTGCTCTACTTCCTTGTTTACCTGTTGCCACACACTTCGCTCTTTATCTTCAATTTTCCCACTGGCTTAACCTCCTTGTTTTACTTGTCCTCCCAAATGTATTTCATTTTATTATCATTCCTAATTATTAACATTTTTGTGCCAATATTTTTGTTATTGAATTTTTGCTTTTCATCACGTCTCTTTTCGCTATACCTCCTCTTTTATTTGTCATGTTATCAGGTTCTCTCGCATGTTATTATTCCTGTTCACTATTCCTCCCATTCTCACATCTATCGGAAATTACAAAATGTGTAATTCATTTCGAGGATGAGACGGAAAGAATGGAACAAATCATATTGAATGA
>WNGS01165751.1:34433208-34440097 GCA_020271785.1 Procambarus virginalis | reverse complement strand
GAAATGTCAAAAATCACGGGGTTATACCCAACTTGGCAAACTTTCCAAAGTGTTTATATATGTAATTGAATTTTGTGAATGGATTTATTTTTACTCATTTTTTCATAAGATGTATCCGCAAGAAATTGTCACGGATACTCAGAATAAACTTGGCAACCTGAAGGATTGGAGGCGCGTCTTACACAGAGTTTACATTAGGGTTTACTTTCTTGCTGGGTTTTATGAGGACTAGATTAAGGCTGCGTTTGGGATCCTCTCGGACGTAGGTTCGAACCCTCGTCCGGCTCTGTAGATTTGTTCACTGATATATATAAGAAACATGAAGGTAACTGCAGAACATGATTTATGATTTAAAACTACCCAATTTCATTCACACACACACACACACAATATTATATATATTATAATTAGACCTATATATATATATATATATATATATATATATATATATATATATATTAGCCTACGCTTGAAACCATCAAGGGACCTACTTATTAGTTACTAGCTGGTTGGTCAGCAAGTGCCACAGTTTTAATCCAACAATGGATTCACAACTCGCCAAAGTGAGATCGAGTAGTGTGTACGGAGACGATTGGGTCGTGTCGAAGGGATGGGAACGAACCAAAGATAAGTGGGAGAGGAGAGGAAGGACAAGTGTAAACATGGTGTGGGTGTAGAGAAGTGCGAATTGAGGGTGAAAGGGTGGTCTCAAAGCTAGATAACAACAGCTCTTAACGAGGGAATGTTTCATATTGTACAAGCCAATTACTGAGGAACGCTGTACTACCTGTTTCACGAAGCAGTGGGAGCGGCTATGTAACATTTGCTGGAGTCTGGTGGTGATGGGACTCTTGTAATGTTTAGTATTGTGATGCTAAGGGTACGAGATATTCCATAGGTTTCCAAATTGAATGGTCTCTATTTCCATACTCCCCCTTCATGTTTTCCCTGGTTGATGCCTCCCATTCCAAGAAAGTGGGAGAAAGAGCGATGTGATGAAACGATATAGTGCTGTTAGATTTCCAAATAACATATACTAGGTAGGTTGTGGTTTGCTGCTTGCTGGTTGAAGTGTGGTGATGAAGTGGGATGAGAGAGAGAGAGAGATGAGAGAGAGGAGGGAGAGGGTAGAGAGAGGGGGAGAGGGGAGAGAGGTGGAGAGAGAGAAGGGGGGGGAGAGAGGTAGAGAGAGAGAAGGGGGGGGAGAGAGGTAGAGAGAGAGAGACGGAAAACAAACGAACCAACCAACCAACACCAACCAACCAATAACGAACACCAACGAACCAACTAACCTACGGCTGCGCATGTGTGTGTCTAGTGGGCGTCTCTTGTCTAAGAATACATTATGAAAATCACGAAACTGGACCCGATAAAGAGAGGAGACGAGGAGCAGAGTGAGCATGGATGGACGTTCGCCAAATAATCAATATTCCGCCAGCGGGACCGAGCTAAGATTTTTTTTTTCGCTAAGGTAGGAAGCTTTGTTCGGCATACAAGGCGAATCCGGGGCACCACCTGAAGCATCGCCGAACATTGTTTCACAACATAAATAATTCAAATTTCTTCCTCTGCCTTGCCTTGTAGGTGACATTTGGCGTATTGAGTTCAAACTCATTATGCTGTACATAATGCATTTCCGTATTGTTGAAAATTAATGCAATCCGTGAAAATTCAAGAGTGAGAGATCTGGAAATGTTTTATTCTGCGACATTATTGTGAAATATTATCCCACTTTTACCCATTAATAAATAATAGATGAACTGACTACGTTACACGTGGCTTCCGAATGTTAAGTTTGTTAATATTGAGGACTGCTCTATAAAAGCTCCAGCCTGATTTTTTTAAGCCCCTGTGGTATGTTAAAAGATATTGTGACCAATATTTGTGGTATTTGATCTTTCTCCATTTGAAATTACAGACATTTGAAACACATTAGTCTACAGATACTTGGGGACAGCATTATCAGATTCGATACTTAAGCACTGTTATTAGATTAGACACTTGGTCCTAATAGATTATAGCAGGGCACTGTTCTATTAGATTATAGACACTTAGGGCACTGTTCTATTTGTTAAGGGTGTTAATTTCACAAGGGTGTTTTTAAAGTATTTTACTTAGGCCTCCTCGACCAGCCTATGTCCGTCCCGTACCCCAGACCATTCCCGTACAAATTTGGGTGAGGCTAGCCCTTAGCGTCTGTCCTCCAACTCTGGACAGTCAGACATCTCTTATAGTATAGATTAGGGGGATTACACGGCAGGGCCTAGGATAGTCTGTCCTCCCGTCCTCCATCCACGCCTCTTCTCCCATTCCATTTTTGCTCTCCTCGTCGTATTCCCCTTGGATCTCCCCCCCTCTTTTCCCTCTTCTTACCCCGTCTTCTCCAATTAAGATATTTTTCAAGATTCACCTATTATGTTGTCAACCGCAAGGACTGCAATTAAGTTTCTGAAAGAGGTGGGTGAGAAACTCTTCAGGCAAACTATGAGACTCAAGAGCGGCCAGTTTCCTGTTCCAGTGCCCCAGCGTCGCAATCCAGAGTGAAAAGTCTTGCTGTATCTTGGGCACGCACCCCACCTCTGCGGAGCTTGATGATGATTTCGAACAGTGATTGCTGTAATGATTCTACATACCGATACACAATATATTAAATACAATCAGTCGTGTTGTATAAAATAACAAAAATGTTCTGGTGGTAGGGGAAGAAAACACTCAAGTGTCCAGGGAGAATCAACAGGTCTTCTCTGAATGCCCTGTATTCTCTTCTCCAAGACTATGAGTCCCTGCAATTGCACCAGAGGTGGTGATCCGGCTATAGGAAATGCAATTCCCTCGATACACCAAGGCAACTCTACACACAAAGATTCGGAGAGAGATTCTGCACAGCCAAAGCTCCGATGTTCATGGACGACCGATGTCACTCCCTGTTGACACACGGCGGCCCGCAAACCCACCACCAGTTCCAAGGAGCTATGTTATAATATATATATTGTTTACAGGATCCCGGAAGTCCGCGACTTCTCCCGTCAGGGAAGAATGACACACACTCACACTCTCTCATCTCACTCACTCTCTTCCCCTCTCTCCCCCCTCTCCCTCTCTCCCCCCCTCTCCCTCTCCCCCCTCTCCCCTGCTCTCCCCCCTCTCCACCTCCTCTCTCCCTCCCACCCCAATAGGCGTAATTTCCCATTACTATTCCAATGAGATCACGTCACGAGCAGCAGGTGAACGAGGTTGTGTCGAGAGGAGAGACTCGAACCGGCTCCAAGAACTGAGAATAAGAGGTTTTTTTTTAGACGATGGGGGATTATGGTACTGATGTTGGGGTCCGTTAGTGGTGGCTTCCGGCGTTGGTGCGTCAGGCTTGGCTGCACGCGAAGAATTGTTTGACAGCGAGTTAGTTGCGTAGGGGTTTGTGTGCGTGTTTGTATTTCCTTTTGTTGATTTTTGAGCGAGTTTGTTTGAGTGTGTTTTGGAAAAAAAAAGTTTTGGATGTGTGAGTTGAGGAAAAAGTGTCTTGTTTGTACGGGGGTCATACGAGGGACTGAATGAATGATATGGGAGGGTTATAATGATTTTTGGGCCTGGGTTTCTACAGGAGGGGCGATTCATGACACGTTTGGCAGTAAATATTGAATTATTTCTCTCTCGCGCTCTGGCTCTCTCGCGCTCTGGCTCTCTCGCGCTCTGGCTCTCTCGCGCTCTGGCTCTCTCGCGCTCTGGCTCTCTCGCGCTCTGGCGCGCTCTCGCGCTCTCTCAGTACTTGGGCTGGACGGTAGAGCGACGGTCTCGCTTCATGCAGGTCGGCGTTCAATCCCCGACCATCCAAGTCGTTGGGCACCATTCCTTTCCCCTCGTCCCATCCCAAATCCTTATCCTGACCCCCTTCCCAGTTCCATATAGTCGTAATGAATTGGTGCTTTCCCCCTGATAGTTCCCTTCCCCTCTCTGTCAGTAATGGTTCCACAGGGATAGGAATGGGAGTTTCTATTCCCGGATTATTCAAGTTGAAGCTTAATTTTACCTTAGCTTTCAGGCGTTGTCTTTAATAAACGTTTATCAGAATACGAATCAACTTGCCAATAACTGTTTTTGCCTTGCCACATGCCTGGGGGGGGGGGGAGGGTTGAACATCTTTCAACCATCGTTCATGGTTCCTTTTCTGTTCAACTATCCCTCTTATGTGGTATGTAGTCTTAATGACTTTTAAGTTTTTTTTTCTTGATAATTAATGTTCAAAGATGCTACATGGTCATTCAGCAGGTTACAAACATTGTGATTGTTCAAACTAAGGAATCGGTGAAATTAACCAACGATACGCGCATTTTTCTTCCTTGCGTAAAATTGCGTCTAGCGTCTTCAGAGCCGAATTTTTGTCATGAACTAATTTCTCAATGGCGCATCCAAGGTGAACTTGGATTCGGTCGATCAACTTAGGTTACGAGTACCCGCTCTCTCGGTCGTTCCATAACAGCGGAGAGTGGGAAGACCTTGAGAACACTAGCTTTGTACAGGATAGTGAAGTCTCTAATATCCGATCCTGAGCAGAGTGAGGAAGATATCAGAGGTCCGCGGTTGTTCAACACCCTCCCAGCGAGCGTAAGAAATATTGCCGGAACAACCGTGGACATCTTCAAGAGGAAACTAGATTGTTTCCTCCAAGGAATGCCGGACCTGCCGGGCTGTGGTGGATATGTGGGCCTGCGGGCCGCTTCAAGCAACAGGCTAGTGGACCAAACTCCCGCAAGTCAAGCCTGGCCTCGGGCCGGGCTTGGGGAGTAGAACTTCCAGAACCCCATCAACCAGGTATCAACCAATCTCCGAATTTTGCGGTTTCATGGATGCAATGGCGCCAGGCGGTAAACATGAGATCATGGGTAAGTCATTCACTTGACGGGTTATCTTGGTTATCATGAGAGGATTTCGGGGCTTAGCGTCCTCGCGGCCCGGTCCTCGACCAGGCCTCCTTTTTGTTACACATCCCTAGGAAGCAGTCCGTAGCAGCTGTAACTTCCAGGAACCTATTCACTTCTAGGAGAACAGACGCATCAGGGTGAAAGAAACTTTGCCCATTTGCTTCCACCTCCGCCGGGGATCAAACCTGGAACCTTAGGACTACGAATCCCAAACGCTGTCCACTCAGCCGTCGGATCCTCGACAAGTATGCTAGACTCAGGATGAAACCTAGTGGTGCATAACCGCGTGTGCTTCGCTTGCTGGCAAACTTCGCACTTCTTAAAGGAACATTGTAGCGTGTCTTATCAAGTATACACGATATTTCTGTGTATAGGTATAGTGTGTTAGCAACGTTGATAGCATAGGCTCTGTTATTGCAAACGCTATCGATTTGGATTCTATTCCTGTGTCCCATCATGCCACCTGATGGTTGATATCATCTGTTGTATTCCACAGCGACTGTAGACTATTGTAGTTTATGTAGACTAAACCACACACCAGAAGAGGGGAATACTTCGACGTTTCGATCCAACCTTAGACCATTATCAAGTCGATTGTCTTCATATCAGTCATTATATCCTCAGCCATGTTATTGTGACTCATTGTCTGTTACAGTTTACCTGCAGGTGATTAGGTAGGTGGTGCAGGTTTACCTACATAGGTGAAAGCGTGGAGAGTTTAGGATTGTAGTGAGGGTCATTTACGATCACAAACATCAACGGCGATCAGTTACAAATAAACTAAGCTGACGCTTCAGTAAACGCGTGTCTGGAGTCACGAGAGTCAGAAGTTGGACGAAATGGGGCTTCGGAATTGTTTTGATTTCCGGTTGTTATTATAGGTCATCATCTGTTAGATGTTGTGATAATGTTGTTTACGGTAATATTCTCACCTTCTTCCTCCTTCATTCTCGCTATCTTCTTTCCTACTTTCTCTACCTATCACCTCCTGTTTATCCTTACCATCACCTGTCTGTCTCTCCTACCTCCTGTCTTTCTCTTCCAATATCCTCTCCTCTATAATCTCTCTCTCTCTCTCTCTCTCTCTCTCTCTCTCTCTCTCTCTGTCTCTGTCTCTGTCTCTGTCTCTGTCTCTCGTCTCTGTCTCTGTCTCTGTCTCTGTCTCTCTGTCTCTGTCTCTGTCTCTCTCTCTCTCTCTGCTTTTTTTTTTTAAATCCCATCGACTAATAAGACGTTTTTTCTAGTTTCTTCAATTGAACTGAATGTAAACACACAACAGTATGACCAAACATGGCAGCGAGAAAAAATAAACAAAAGCAAAGTGATTAGTGTATGCACTTGTAAAATATCTGGAATTTTTCCCCAATTTAAAAAATAAAATTGTTTGACACCATAGACGCGGTCACTGGCATGGGAAGAACACTGATGTATAGTAAATATATTGTCTTAGAGAATCACCGGAACTATTTAAGCTGTTAGACATAAGCCATGAGAAGGGCAAGATTTTCTTGAAACCTAATATATTATATTGAAGTAAGTTCCGTGACGTGACCTCATGTTGTATAAACCTAAGTAACATGATTAAGTTATTTATATATCACTACAGTAGATTAATCTACTGTAGTGATCACTAAACTACAGTAGATTAATCTACTGTAGAGTATTGTAACAGTGATACAAATAACATACATTGAAGAGGCTGTAGAAGTTAAGGAATATTTTGAGACGGATGGGATATTTTTACACATTTTTGTCATCGACGTTAAAGGCTTCACTGCAAAAGTTAACGATACGAAAGTCGACGTGGATGAAGTTAATGTTTAAACTGTTATATGAAGTGGAGAGAGAATGAGATGGCATTTAAAGACTTGCTAGCAGGCCTGACAAAGTGGTAGAGATTTTAAGAATCGTAAATTGAGAGAGAGAGAGAGAGAGAGAGAGAGAGAGAGAGAGTGTATGTATGCATGGATAAG
>WNGS01165751.1:34423208-34428208 GCA_020271785.1 Procambarus virginalis | reverse complement strand
CCCCTATTTGTGTGTGTGGTGTGTGTGTGTGTGTGGTGTGTGTGTGTGTGTGTGGTGTGTGTGTGTGTGTGTGTGTGTGTATGTATGTATATATATATTATAGTATTATATATAAATAATTCAAGGTACTTAGAACTTTCAACATGGCAGGTTAGTTAACTTGCAAGAGGTACCCTGTGAACCAGGTACTCGTAAGTGTAAGCACATTTTACAGTTACGCAAGTGCTGTGTTGAAATGGCCAATTAGGCTGCACAAAGATGTAATTATTATTAAGGCACAGTGGCCCTCGTCACGCCCCTCGAAAGCCTCAGGTATAATCATTATGATGTAAACAACTCAAAAGACAAGTGTTGTTTGTGTTATACATAAACAATTTGCTTGTTTAATGTAAATATATATATATATATATATAATATATATATATATATATATATATAGATATATATATATATATATATATATATATATATAATGAATATTCTCACGTTAACGAAGATCCGAATTCTACAGGACAATCTCGGTGGCTTGTACACTGAATGGCACAATATCCACCTGTTGATCTTGGATATTTACTTTGTAATGTTAGGGAATACCTCGGCAAATATTCAGGAACCACTGATTGTTAAGCAGTTCTTTTACGTTGTTGAAATTAGTTGGCTTAATAAATTTCATTAACGCGGTAATTGGATCAAGTTTTATTTCAATGTTTTTGTTTATATATCAAATTAAATTTATTTAACGCTTATAAAATTGGTTTGTGTTTAATGAAACAAGAGGACGTAGCATGGATTTCATTGGTACTGAAGGTGATAGAAATGATGATATTAATAGTACATCTTCTAATGATTATGAATTGAATGTTCTTTTAATGCTAAATTGGCTCGTGTCATCAATTATTCTTCTGGCTAGATGGTCGTGTCGTCTTCGTGTCCCTCTCAACTAATAAATTATAGATCGGTTGCTAGAGTTTGTACGTTTCTGGTGAGGCAGAACATTTTCATTTTTTACGGAAAGTTAGAAATGGCTTATATTTAAATGTTAAACAAGGTTTATTTTATTTTAATATATTAGGGATGGCACCTTGTACGACATTATACACAATGCAACAATCGAATATTTAAAGTGGGAAAAATATTATCTTTTCACTATGTTCCTCTTGTTGATGATCTCTCTCTCCTTAGTCAAAAGGTTACTGAAGGCCTTCTTCATCTCCAGCTTCCTACTGACGACTTCCTTGATCTCATCAAACCCTGTGTTGACACTAACTCATTCTCTTTCACCGGTAAAAATTTCTCTCAAACTTTCGTTTTCGCTCTGGCGTCATTCCTCATTCCTTTCTGATGAGCTTTAACTGCAAGTTATGTTTGCGTAAAAACTGCTTTATTGGGCTCGATCAAGTTAGTATTGTGTACAGCAGATGCTCTGAGATTAAACTGTCACACTTACCGAAGCTTTTATAGGGTAAGAGAAGATCTCCTCGTTGTTGACATTAAAGGAACGACCAATTTGGTTAAGCAAATATTGGATGCAGTCCAAAGATTCCTCTGATGACTTCTGATTACGTGTCAAATAATACCTTAAAGACCTACAAAAATAGCAGCAGGTCTAAGATTTTTCATGTTTGACTCTGTAATGTTAAACTGTGTGCGTCAGTGGCGTTAATTATTGCTTACGAGAGAGAGTATTCCGTCGTAAGTTGGGTATTAGAGACCTGTAAGGAATTTACAGGATAGAGCGTTAAGCCAGTATAACTACTAAGGTATATCTGTAGAGTTAGACCTGTAGATATATACCTATATCCACACTGATGGTGTCTCTCTCGTCTTGCCACAATCTACGTACTGAATATCTGAGCGAATGTAGCGTTGCAGTTTTTGGAACAATTCTTCATACCACGACTTAGATTTAATTATTCCTACTGAACTGTGTGTAAACAGTGTGTGTAAGGTTTGCATGTGTGGATGCGCAATTGTGTGTAAAAAAAAAAGCGTAGCGATTAATTTGTGTATTATTATACTTCGTGACTAAAATTTAGGGTTTAAAACGTGTACGTTTCTTGAAGTAAGGTTAATAGACTGCTGTATGTCTGTAAACCTCTTTGCAATAGTTATCTCATTTACGGTACCGCCTGGAATAATTAGTATATTAATTTGCAATAGATTAATCACACTATATTTATCAAACACTATTAGGTAGTGTTGACATATATGACTTGGCTCATTTATCCAGTGTTTTAATCATATATTAAGCAATTGTATATTACCTTTATTTTTAAGAACATTTGACTTTTTTTGTCAATTATTCCTTTAATAATAGGGAATAACATGTTGTGCATTAATTCAGTATGTTCTCAAGAGCATAAAGTCGTGATTAAATTGTTGTTTAATGCACTGAGATGAAGATAACCGGATAGCAAAAGGTTTACTACACAAGACGTTGATACTCAAGCTTAGTCGACAAGGACAGAGTGGGATTAAATTCGATGTAGTTTCCTCTAACGAAGCTGAAATATTAATTCAACAGTGTAAGTTTCCTCAATTCCATGATACACGTACAGAATCCCAAGAATCAAGAGATGTTCCTTTGATGCCTTGAAATGAATAGACACTGGAGAACATGGCCTGTGTCTCACACACGTCTGTCTCAACATGTTCTGTGTATCCACACACGCCATGTATGCATACACGCCAGCATCCACACACGCCAAGTATGCATACACGCCATGTATGCACACACGCTTATGAGCCTAGTCGAGGCATCGTTACTACACTATACACAGAAATCAACTAAGTAGAGTAGTGATAATCAAATGAACAAATCTACAAGGGCGTGATAAAGTGTTCGAACTGCGTCCGAGATTAATTCCAAACGCGCCTAAAGTCGATTGCGCCACGACATGTCAAGAGAATTGCAACTTGGAGTGCTATACTGCCCTCACGCGGATCCAGCAGCCTCTCTGAGACACAAAACAGGATTTTTCACAATTCCCCGTGAATCCAGCTCTTTCAGCTGTTCTACCTATTCGCACCCTTACTTCCAGTACACCACAGAAACCCACCAAACTAGCGTTGGATACATCAAAGTTATTCATTAATATTCAGCACAGCTTAATATATTAGACTAGAATAGCTTTTGACAGAGCCTGGGGATATGAGGGTATTGTGTAAAACTCTGGTTGTATCTCGGAGAGGCTGCATCGGTCCGCACTGAGGTCATTGGACTCCCTGTTGCAAGTCTTTGACCATGTCGTGGCGCACTCGAATAAGGCGCGGGTGATATCTCGGCCGTTGGTTCGAATCCTCATCACGGCCCTTGTGGAGTTTGCGCATCGTTGCGTCATGCATCATAAAGATCTATAGGCCACAATAGTTTAATTTGCTAACGCCAACTAATCAAAACACGTTGCCTTAAAGACCACAATGCAGGTGAGCCAACGTATTAGGTTGAAATGGTTCAGTGCATGAAGTAAACGCCAATAATTATCTTTGATGAGAGGAACAATGCCTGCAGTGTGGGTGGTGGCCTGGGAGGGGAGTGGGGTGGGTGTGGGGGGGAGGGTGTTTAGGTGGTGGCTGGGTTATGGACTTGTACGTGTTTACCGGCATGTGTTTCTGTGTCGGACGGGGGGGGGGGGGGGGGTGGAGGGGGGGGATGTAGAGGAGGGTAGTGTGTTTTCGTAGCCCTTTGGTTTAGAGGTAGTTGGCTGGTATGCGCCGTACCGTGCGTGCTCGTGTGCGTCCACGTGCGGCCGTGAGGTGCGTTGTGTTGGGTGTGTGTGTGTTGTGTTGGTTGTCTGTTGCTGTTAGTCTGTGTGCGGGTGTGTGTGTTCCTATACTTCTCCTAGTTGTACTCACCTATTCGTGCTTGAGGGGGTTGAGGGTTTGAGCTTTTAGTCTCGCCTCTCATCCGTCAATCTACCGGTGTACAGATTCTGAGCTTCTCGAGCTCTACACATGTTTTGTGCTCTATCTCGAGATTTTTATATACCTTCAATTCTTCTGTGTGGGGGGGTGGGGGGTTGGATAGGAGAGATGTTGTGAGCTTAGGAGAAGTTGGGTTAGGTATATGAGCTCATTCTATTGTGTCAGCGTCCCGAGTCTGCACAAATAGCCCACTGGATCAGCAGAATTAGAACAAGTCTAATATTCATTCTGTCGCCCACCCTTTCCCAACACAACAAATTACCTATTATATAAGCAAACTAAAGTGCATGAGAGAGAACAGAACCACCTCAAGACTACAGTGTTAAGTTTCTTGACACTTCCAGACCTTTACGAATACTTGAAAGAGTTATGGAAAATTTGCGAATCTTTTTACTAACAATTGAGCACACTCGTATACGATACGTAGTGACTGGTATTACGAACACTACTGCATGTTAATCATCATTTATATGTGATTAGTTTGAAAAGTAAGCGTGCCTTCATGATTTTGTTCTATGCTTTTCGTGTTTTGTCTGTCAAATGGTTTTGCAAATAGCGTAATGTTAATGCAGCCGAGGCTTCCACTCAGTAAGTGGGTATGATGAACACTATTAGGTTACGATAAAAATTAAAGCAATCCGATGGAAAGCTCAAGGCTCCTTACCCTGAGGATATAAATGCATGTCCAATGTATTGTATGTGGTACAACAATTCGTTGGGTTTGTGTTTGCTTGCAAACAAGAAGTGTGTGTTAAGGTTTGTGTGTGTGACCGTTAATGGGGTTGCAGGTTTTGAACATTCCACACGCTTCAAAAACACACACTCATCTCCTGGGAGCACAACCCATCAAAAGTGGAGGCTCCTGTATAAGGACGGTGGAGGCTCGGTCTCACTCAGCATGGAATACCCATTATTTCCCCACAATGTGCACACACAGTATTTACCCACCATGTGAAAACATTATTTCCCCACAATGTGCACACACACATTCCAGGTGCGAGGGACTATACCGGTCAAGTTATGAAAATTCACAGTTCACATAATACAAGTCCAGTTTGCAACACGCGCGCGCTCAC
>WNGS01165751.1:34398973-34413805 GCA_020271785.1 Procambarus virginalis | reverse complement strand
AACATGGCCTGTGTCTCCACACACGTCTGTCTCCACACATGTCTGTGTATCCACACACGTCTGTCTCCACACATGTCTGTGTATCCACACACGCCATGTATGCATACACGCCATGCATCCACACACGCCAAGTATGCATACACGCCATGTATGCACACACGCTTATGAGCCTAGTCGAGGCATCGTTACTACACTATACACAGAAATCACAATAGCGTGATACATCAAATGAACAAATCTACAAGGGCCGTGATGAAGGTTCGAACCTGCGTCCGAGATAATTCCAAACGCGCCTAAGTCGATTGCGCCACGACATGGTCAAAAGAATTGCAACCTGGAGTGCTACTGCCCTCACGCGGATCCTGCAGCCTCTCCGAGACACAAACCAGGGTTTTACACATTTCCCCCGTGCATCCAGCTCTGTCAAGCTGTTCTACCTCTTCGCCCTTACTTCAGTACACACAGAAACCACAATAGCGTGATGCATCAAAAGTATCAAATATTCAGAACAGCTATAAATATATTAGAATAGCTTGTTGACAGAGCCTGGGTGCATGAGGGTATTGTGTAAAACTCTGGTTTGTATCTCGGAGAGGCTGCAGGGTCCGCATGAGGGCAGTTGCACTCCCTGTTGCAATTCTTTTGACCATGTCGTGGCGCACTCGACTAAGGCGCGTCGGGGATTATCTCGGACGTTGGTTCGAATCCTCATCACGGCCCTTGTGGATTTGTGCATGGTTGCTGTTTGCATCATAAGATATAGGCACAATAGTTTAATTTGCAACGCCAACTATCCAACACTTTATGCCTTTAAAGACCACAATGCAGGTGAGCCAACGTATTAGGTTGAAATGGTGCAGTCATGAAGTACACGCACAATAATTATCTTTGATGAGAGGAACAATGCCTGCAGTGTGGGTGGTGGCCTGGGAGGGGTGGGGGGGGGGGGAGGGTAGTGTAGGTGTGGCTGGGTATGCGCGTACGTGCATGTGTGTGTGTGGGGGGGGGGGAGGGTAGTGTAGGTGTGGCTGGGTATGCGCGTACGTGCGTGCGTGCGTGTGTGTGTGTGTGTGTGTGTGTGTGTGTGTGTGTGTGTGTGTGTGTGTGTGTGTGTGTGTGTGTGTGTGTGTGTGTGTCTATACTCACCTAGTTGTACTCGCCCAGTTGTGCTTGCGGGGGTTGAGGTTTAGCTCTTTAGTCTCGCCTCTCATCCGTCAATCTACTGGTGTACAGATTCCTGAGCTTCTCGAGCTCTATCACATGTTTGTGCTCTATCTCGAGCTCTGTTATATACCTCAATTGCTTATGTGTGTGGGGGGGGGGGGATTATGGAGAGATGTGTGTGAGCTTAGGAGAAGTTGGGTTAGGTATATGAGCTCATATATATATGTGTCAGCGTCCCGAGTCTGCACAAATAACCCACTGGATCAGGAAAATTAGAACACGTATAATATTCATTCTGTCGCCCCCCTTTCCCTACACAAACAAATTACCTAATTATTAAAGCAAACTAAAGTGCATGAGAGAGAACAGAACCACCTCAAGACTACAGTGTTAAGTTTCTTGAGCACTTCCAGACTTTACGAATCTTGAAAGATTTCTGGAAAATTTGCGAATCCTTTTACTAAATGAGCACGACTCGTATTACGAACGTAGTGACTTGTATTACGAACACACTGCATGTAATATATTTATATGTGATTAGTTGAGAAAGTAAGGGCTTCATGATTTGTTCATGTTTCGTGGTTTTTGCTTTTCAAATTTGTTTTCAAATGGTAATGTTAATGCAGCCAGGCTTCTCAGTACAGGGTATGATAACACGGTACGATAAAAATAAATGCAATTTCCGTTATGGAAGCCAAGGCCTTACCTGAGGAAATACACTGCCTGTCAATGTTTGTATGTGGTACACTAATTCGTGGGGGTTTGTGTTTGTTGAACACGAGTGTGTGTAAGGTTTGTGTGTGCCGTAATGGGTTGCAGGTTTTGCACATTCACACGCTTCAAAACACTCTCTCTCTCCTGGGATCACAAACACATCAAAGTTGAGTGCTTTGTAAGGCCGGTGGGAGGCTCGGTCTCACTCAGCATGGAATACCCATTATTTCCCCACAATGTGCAACCATTATTTCCCCACCATGTGAAACCATTATTTCCCCACAATGTGCGCGCGCACGTCCCAGGTGCGAGGGATATACCTTTCAAAGTTATGAAATTTCACAGTAACACATACTGAGTCCAGTTTGCACACGCGCGCGCTCACACGTACTCGCGCATAGCAAACACACGCGGAAACAAAAAATCTCTACACACTCAAAGACTTGAGTGCATAATATAAATTATGAAAGCTTCGCCAAACAAATCTAAATGGAAGCTTTAATCTATAAAAGCTTTTGCTTTCAGTTGGGAAAGATGAGGAAACAAACTTTGCATCTGACGCAAACAGAAAAATGAGTTCTCTTTAAACCTTTGTGTGAATTTTAATGGCTTTCTTTGTTGTAATTAAAAAGAACCAAACTAAATGTCACACCTTCAAAAGTTTATCATTATTTTCTTCCTTGGTCGGGAGGATGAGTTTATTTTTTTAGTTTTTCGTAATTAAATTATTGTTTATTTGGCTTAAGAACAGTTTAGTAAATGGGTAAATACATGCTATAATAGACACCTGGATCAAGCTCCAAAAACAATATTTAACTATAAGAATAAAGTACGCAACATGGTATTAATGAGAAAGTGACAATGCTTTAAGGCACATGCATAAAAGTTAATGTTATAACTCCACCTTTATAAACTAGGTAATGAAAGCGTCTTTGGCGTGAATTTCCGATAATTTGGGTAAAGATTAGGCATTACGATGTAATGTGCAGGCGTTCCCGAGAGCAATCAACGCTAGCCCATTATTCTTGGCCTCCTGGAATAGTGTCCCCTTGAAACAATTGTTGGGAATCCTATATTATTCCTTCCTAAAGACTTCACAAGGAAATTCAATTCGCCTCGCGACCGCTGATCGATGACATTGCAACGCCACTAGTTAAAGAAATATATTCTCCTAAAGCTTGATATAATTCCAAGTAAATATATACCCCTCTCAACCCCTCCGTTGCACTTTGATGTCTGTCATAATGTTTAAAGCATCGACTGTTGTTGTTGTTAAAGATTCGCTACCTGGAACAAGAAGTTCCAAGTAGCACGGGCTATGGTGAGCCCGTAGTTGATGTTGTATTTGAAGCATCGACTGATATTAATTTGTTAGGCGATATGTTACTGGACGCCTCTCAGCGTAGACTTGACGAAATACTATCACACATCATCAATCAGGAGGCCTGGTCAAAGACCGGGCCGCGGGGACAGTGATTCCCGAAACCAGCAACAAAAGGTTGGCTGGTTGCGAAACACCACCTTACTGTTATTTTAGTCTAATGAGCTACACGGATTGAAGAAACATATATGTAACATTATAACATAGAGCATCAGTGCTCTTGCCACACACAAAGGATCACACCGATGCTGCTGTTTTCTTTTTTTCAGATTTAGCTACTCAGAACGAAGTGTCCATGTAGCACGGGCTATGGTGAGCCCGTAAAAACACCAATGCTTTGGACATCAGTTTGCGAAATAAAATTTGAGAATAATTTTAGTATTCTTTAATAATAATAATAAAATAGTATTTAATAATAATAATATTCACTTAAAAGGCTTCGAAAATATTTTGTTAAATGAAGTTAATTTTGTTTGTAAAATGCTAGCTAGCTATATATATATGTATATATATATATATATATATATATATATATATATATATATATATATATATATATGTATGTATATATATATATATATATATATATATATATATATATATATATATATATATATATATATAATATATATATATATAATATATATATATATAATATATATATATATATATATATATATATATAATATATATATATATAATATATATATATAATATATATATATATAATATATATATATATAATATATATATATATATATATATATATATATATATATATATATATTACTGAAAACTCACACCCCAGAAGTGACTCGAACCCATACTGCCAGGAGCAGAGCAACTGGTATGTACAGGGACGCCTTAATCCGCTTGACCATCACGACCGGACATAAGTGGCCGGCGGGGAAGTGGTTCAAATAGCTTCGGCTATCACTTCCTTATGTCCGGTCGTGATGGTCAAGCGGATTAAGGCGTCCCTGTACATACCAGTTGCGTTGCTCCTGGCGGTATGGGTTCGAGTCACTTCTGAGGTGTGAGTTTTCAGTTGCAAATGTATATATATATATATATATATATATACATTTGGTAATTAACTTCATGTAGATATGACTTGGAAATGTTATGAAAAATACTCATTTACAAAACAATTTCTGTAAATTGGAAATGATAGATTTGAGTTAATTAAACTATTACAAATATCATCTCTTTTTAGGGAACTATTTAATAAATTACAATTTCTCATAGTTTGTGATGGGTTCCGTCGACTGATGTCACCGTTTTTTTTAAATTATTAGGCTATTTATTTTTTAAGTGGTAGAGTTGAAGCATTCACAATTCCTTTGAAATAATTCTTGTGTATGTCTTCATAGAAAATGTTGTATTTGCAATGATTTTAATTGTCAGATGTGAGGACATTCGTTTAGATTTATAATCGATACCACTCTGTGGTGTTGAGTTCTTGCACCGCTACTCGTTGCCCTGTCGATTCGGGAAGACCTGGGTTCGAATCCCAGGAAGGGACGGGAACAATTGGGCACCATTCCTCCGCCGTTCTTCCACCTGTACACCAATACAGAATACAGGTCGACGTGCATGTGAATCGATCAACAGTTCAGACTCTTAGGTGGACAAGACACTCTTATTTTGTTACTGATCACGCATAAACGATAATATAAGATTTATTTTCTCATTTTGTTATACTGGAATACTTGTTTCTAGTTTACCAGATTTTGCGATTATATATATATATATATATATATATATATATATATATATTATATATATATATATATATATATATATATATATATATATAATCGAATTACACACACACACACAAACCCGGAGCGACAACATTGGCAATTAGCATAGTAATTAGGATAAGACACTAAGCCAAGCAACAAATTGGCTCTAAATACTAGCGACATAAACTGCTACATATTCAACCAGACTCAGGCTATAAACAATCTAGCCACGTAAACAGGTTGACGAACAATAAACACACATGTTGACCAATCCACACACTAGAAAATGAAGGGACGACGACGTTTCGGTCCGTCCTGGACCATTCTCAAGTCGATCAATCGACTTTGATCTCAATCGACTTGAAGAATGGTCCAGGACGGACCGAAACGTTGTCGTCCCTTCATTTTCTAGTGTGTGGTCTGGTCAACATACTTCAGCCACGTTATTGTGACTCATCGCCTGCATAAACACATACGCACCGGATATTCAGATCAATACTAGAGAAATGTCCTTGAAAACACAGTGCTTGAAGACTACAACGAAAAGTGAAAAGCAATTAAACAATATTTAATATTTACAATGAATATAATGATTACCTTAGTAATAATATTGATTTTTTTTGTCACGTTCCATAATTGTGAAAAAGAAATAATCTGCTTACCTTTGAAGTTACTTAGATCGATTCTTTAGTGGGTTGAGTTGAGTTTCGGTTCCCGTGATGTCTTGCTTTGTCAACACTTAAGCAGTAATCTGATTCACTTGTTGCCAAGCTAAGGCAATACGAGGAACGTCAGTTTTTATGCTTGAGCTGTTTTTTTTCCTTTTTAATTTGACGTCTCCTTGAGATTATGAATAACATCGGTATTGTCTCGTCAGTGGCCTGGAGGTGTCATCCACCTTGACCTTATAGAGGTCAGGAGGAGGAGGAGGAAGCATGCACTTTGGGTCAAGCTGACCCATGGCTTCAACCTCCTTCCTCGTCCTCAGCTCCAGCTACATCTTTCCTTTCATGTGGAATTGTGCACTTTTTTTTATCTACTTCCCCCCTTTATCTTGGGTTCTTTTCAAGAGACATTTTAGAACTGTATTTTATTCACTTTATTTACCCCATTATTGTTTCCGGGTCTGTCGAGGGTTCCAAATTCACGTGACAAAGTTAGCTGTATCAGTCTCCAAAATTGTCTTTGGGTGCATATAGAGAGAGATCAGAGTTCAACTGAGTTTTATTGTTCAAATCATAACCTGTATATCAATTTACCCTCCTTAACCATTTCTGAATTGAAAAAAAATATTTGTATTTATGCGATATTAAATCAAACAATTTAAGGAATAATTTACGCAATATAAACAATGAAAATTACAATAGTAACGTTTTGATAATCTGTCATGAGAGAGAGAGAGAGAGAGAGAGAGAGATAGAGAGAGAGAGAGAGGAGAAGAGAGAGAGAGAGAGTACATGGTAAATATGCATTTATACACTAAAACCAGTTCTCTTTGCCTACTTGACGTTTCGTTTAACAAGGCAAACACCAACATATGGATCGTTCTCGTAACTGTGTAATATACTCCTCATTATCCGCGTTACCTGGGACACTATAGCTGTCAGATGAACGCGAGTGAGGAAGGTCACAACGTTCTGATGTCAAGTGGTTTTATTTGTGCGCGTGAGAGCGTTCTAGTCAATTGTCTCCTGTTGTGGATAATGAAATTTAACATTTATATTGACGGAATGATTTGTTATTTTAAAACACAATGAAATCACGAAATGATGCATTTATGAGAAAATATTTGGGTTGTACAATGAGATTCGAATCTGCTTTAATGACACATGGCCTGAGAAGCCCTGAGAGATGCTGGTTCGATTCCATTGTATGGCCTCAATATTAAATTTACTGCAGCGTGAAATGAAACTACATTAAGAGTGCACGTGACGATTAAGTGACCTTGTTGTATACGCTTGCTTTGGTTTGTGAGGGTACAAGGCCTCGTGTGGGTACGAGAGAGTGGAGAGTGGATAGTCCGTCATAGCCAAGAGTTACTATTGGCGTGGGCACCAGACCATCACTAGGGGTCTGGTGACCTATCGGGTCATTGAACACCAAAAAGATGTGAGACATTGACAGTTGTGTAAAGGTTAAGTCGCTTTCCATGAAGTCTCATGTGACACAGAATAGTGAAAAACTAATTATTTTTTCAGTAGGGTAAAGAGAGAGGCGAGAGAGTGAGAGAGAGAGAGAGAGAGAGAGAGAGAGACGGGAGGGAGGGAGAAGGATTGGGGGAATTCAACAAGTTCCTTCAGTTATGGAAATTAACTGGCAAGAAAGGTGACTGTTTTCATGAATTTTCTCTTTTCCTTTTTTTTTTTTCTGTGGTTGGTACAGTACACGTAATAATTGGTTCTCATTTGGGAAACAAAACACACACGACGGCAAATAAGTAAAGCGAACTTTGTTAATGCTGGATAAAGTTTTTGTCAACTTCTTTGTCATGGTTCTGTTGTAATGCGCAGTCCTATACATTAGAGTTTTCATTTATCATGCAAATTATACATTTGTTACTGATATTGATTTTTTTTTCCATTCTAAATATTTCCTTCACTTATTCGTGGACACACAATTTAATCACCATTAGTTTTTTGTTTATATAATTTAAACTGTTTCATGAGTTTAATACGGTAGATGTAGCGGCCGTGATTGTAGCGTGGTTGAGTGTGGAGTGAGGCGCGGCTTCGAGGGTGACGGAGGGTAGTGAGAGTGAGTGAGTGAGAGTGAGAGAGCAGGAGCCGCACACAACCACCTGCCCCAGCCTCGCCTGAGGTGCTCTGATCAACACTGGCTGGCTGTGTGTGTGTGTCTGACCTCCCACACCCACCATCACGCACGCGCGTGTGTTCCTGTCTTCCCAGACACTTTGCAACCCTCATATATCGCCTTTGGCACTATTATTCCACCCCCCCTTCATCCCTAAAATCCTCATCTTCTACCTCACCATAAATCTGTAAATCTCTTCCATCACCCTTAAATCCCAGATTTCACTCACCCCTCACCTTAAATCCCCAAATTTTCACTCGCTCCTAATCCTATGTTTTCCACGCTCTTAAATCCCCAAATTTCCCGGCTCTTAAATCCCCAAATTGTCCACGCCCACCCTAAATCCCTATTTATTCTCGCTCACCCTATTACGTGACACCCTCACGCTCGTTCCAACCCCTGATCCTAGTTTCTTCTCACCAATTATCAACTCATTGCTTCATTCAGTTTATTAATCATCTGAGTTTCCCTTCAGACCCGCTGTTATTTCATACGCGGCTCCATTAGTTCTTGCCTTCCCCATTACTCCTCATTTCTCCCTTATTCCTTACGCACCTCTCCAACACTTCCTCCTTCCTATTACTGTATTATTTCTTAGTCCCCATTACTTTTTTTTACGCTCCATCACTTCCTCCATCACCATTAGATCTTTGGCCCCCTCCATTATTTCTACTCCAGCACGCCCTCGGCCCCCTCCATCATCGACCTTCTATTTGGTACCATCTAGCGGTCGTAGTTCCCATTTACTATTTAATCTCAAGGTGACCTTTATGCGAGGCTGTTTAGGGAGAAATGACCTTTCTTCAGGGGTCAACAGTGGTGGTCATACAGTTTCTGGGACTGTCGAAATGTAAACTTCTAACGCATTGAGGTTTACATTTCAATATTCAGTTTTGCCTAATTTTTTTAATTATATTTTTAATACATTTTAAGTGGCATGTGTTTGATTCTGTAGTTCTGTGTAACATTACTTGGCGGCATCTTGAGTCATACTAACTCAAAATCAACATGAACTGCCAGGGGGATGTTTCGTGTTGGGATGTTACATACTTTTGAGGTTGGTATAAAGATGGATCCTTTTTATTTTATGTGGTCAGGTAAGATGGCGTCTGGTAGAGCTTTTGTCATGTACATTGACGAAGCTTCATAGGTCACGACACCCAGCTAAACATTCATCAGCGAAGCCATTTGATGACATACCATTGGGGAAAAGGAGAGGGGAAGTATTTTCAAGGGTATGAAAAGGAGTGAAGGAACTGTATGTTACTTGCTTATTTGGCGGTACACAGAGCGTTCGAATTGTGTGATCTGTGTTCATTAGAGTCTTCATCTGTTTGAAGGCTCTAAGCTCTTGGCCTGTCTTTGAAGACAGGCCAAACAAAGTTTAGCTTAACGACAATCTTTATATGCAGAAGAAACAGAGGACCCAGTCTTAAGTAGCTTCTACTCAAGAGTACCAATATTTGGTAGAAAACAGCTGAGTTGGATGTGCTCTTTTTATGCAAGAGAAAGTTACTGCTCTGCTACAGTGATCTATGCGAGACGCTGCTACAATGTACTTTCTATTAATTTCCGAAATTCAACATCGCATCATCTGAAAACTGGTGGAGCAATGTTGATTATTTTTGTGACAATCTGCAATCGCTCCTTTTAGGCTGATAGGCATGGGAGTACTCAGGTATGTGGTCGTCCTTGATCTGATACAAGCCCTGCAATTAGTGTCGATTAGCGATCGCCAATTCATGCCACAACCTTGATGTCGATTTCAACAACACAAGTGACATTGAGCCGAATGTTTCTTGCATTTAGTAAAAGGCTTTACCTCCAGGTCACATTTAAGCAGTATAGTCTGATATATACGGATTACAGGACACTGATTACAAGAACGTTACACAAGTTACAAGAATGTGACAAAAGTATCTGTACTCGACGATATCCTAGTGTTAATGTAACTTGGTAGATGTACTGGAATGAATGTACTGGAATGAATGTACTGGAATGAATGTACTGGAATGAATGCACTAGAATGAATGCACTGGAATGCACTGGAATGAATGCACTGGAATGAATGCACTGGAATGAATGCACTGGAATGAATGCACTGGATGAATGCACTGGAATGAATGCACTGGAATGAATGCACTGGAATGAATGCACTGGAATGAATGCACTGGAATGAATGTACTGGAATGAATGCACTGGAATGCTCTAAGATCAAGGGTGGTTTCAGGGTGTTCGGTTTACTATCATCACTTTTTGAACTGTTATATAATCTATTTTGCCATTATGTGTATTTTCATTATGTCTTCTCTTAGACTGGCTACCTTAGCCCCATTACATTTTAGACATTGTGAATATTTTGTTGGCAAAACAAATGTAATTATAACGGCTTGAACCAGACAAAAAATATTTTATTATGTGAATTAATTACATAAGTATTTTGTTACATGCATGTTATTTCAAAGAGGAAAATCTAAATGTAATTGCGTAATGTATCTTATATAAAAATAAAACAAATATATTTATGTAATAAAAATAAAACATGTAAACATAGATCTATTTATGCAATAAAAATAAAACATGTAAACATAGATGTATTTATGCAATATAAATAAAACATTTAAACATAGATCTATTTATGCAATATAAATAAAACATGTAAACATAGATCTATTTATACAATACAAATAAAAGCCATAGATTTCCAGAAGCTATCAAACAAGATTTTTCCTTCGAAGAAATTCTTCTTCTTCGCCTTCTTGATTCCTTCGTCCAGCTGCTGCTGTTTGCTCCCTTGTCGTATTAGACGACTTACAAGGCTGAGCTGCTAGATCTTGGCTTCGGATATCGTATCTTACAGCTCCAGGTGGGCAAGCACTTGGTTGATGTTGCATCTCCAGGAGGGCAAGCACTTGGTTGATGTTGCATCTTGCAGGAGGGCAAGCACTTGGTTGATGTTGCATCTTGCAGCTGCAAGAGAGCGACCAGTTGGTTCATAATAAATCTTCTCTTGTTATTCATCCCTTTCATTCCCTCCCTCTTCCCTTGTCACCTCTCTCTTTCCCTTCTCCCTCGCCCCTCTCCTTGTTCACTCTCCGTCCTGTCCCTCTCTCCTTCCTGCCTCTTATATTGTTCATTCTCCCCGTATTCTTCCTTTCATCTTACCTCGCGTTCGTGGAAATAGAGGATTGCGTGTTAATTTATCCTGGGAAGCAGTTTAGCATGCCTTGTGATTCTTGACTTCCGACCTCAAGATGGATGAGTGAGTGTTCCATCCTCTTGGAACCTGTCGATCAACAAAGCCCACAGGTATTGGAAAGGTATTTCCTACGATATTGGAAAGAATTGGAAGATGAGGCAAGAAGAGGGAGAGGGAAGATCAAGATTGGGGGGTTGTGATAGCGGAGGAAATAGTGGGAGAAGGAGAGAGATGGGTGGTAGTGAAAGAGAGAAGGGGTAGAGTAAGAAATGTGATAGCAGAGAATAGAAAGGTGCGAAAATGCCTGAAGGAATGAAGAAGATGGAAGGAAAGAAGATGGAAGGGAAGAAGATGGAAGGGAAGAAGATGGAAGGGAAGAAGATGGAAGGGAAGAAGATGGAAGGGAAGAAATGA
Source organism: Procambarus virginalis (assembly GCA_020271785.1). Classification (NCBI taxonomy): domain Eukaryota; kingdom Metazoa; phylum Arthropoda; class Malacostraca; order Decapoda; family Cambaridae; genus Procambarus; species Procambarus virginalis. Next base: position 34,402,374 of record WNGS01165751.1, on the reverse strand, counting down.
AGGAGTACAGATCAAGAGGTTAACGTGGAGCTCCAAACTTGTACGAGATGCGATGTTTAGCTTAACGATGAAAGAGAAATTAGTTATCACAAGATAACTACTTTCAATATAATTTTCATTAGATAACACAGTAACATAATCAACAGAACACACCAGAGATATATAACTTCACTATAAAGCAGCCACAAGAAGAACCCCGACAACTGTCAGACTGGTTTCATTAGCCAAAACTGTTAACAGTAAGATTATAAATAATTCCTCAGAGTCAGAGATCAGGGCCATGCAAGTAGAGCTCTTCGGTTCCGTCTCTACCCTGAGAGAAGGAGAGGAGAGGGATAGAGAGATGGAACGGAAGAGAGTTGTGTTGGAAGGACAGTGGTCCACGGACTGGGGCTCTTTACTACCCTCGTCCGTGGGGCCCATTACCACGGACAGGTGTGGTAATGGGCCTCACGTACGAGGGGTAGTAAAGGGCCCCAGTCCTCCATCTTTTAATTAGGTTGCAGTACAAGTTCCACGTAATTTTCAGCCCTATCTCCCTGCTTTAAAGGTGTGTGTGGAGCCTACCTCCCTTCCTTCATTTCTTCCTTCCTTCATTTCTTTCTTTTCATTATTCACTATCATAGTGAATCATTTTATTTAGAAAATCTTTGCAAGTCATTCGTGATCTTAATTTTTCCACCCGCTTCCATTTGTTCATATATTACCAATGACAATTTGTCTGCTCTTATCTGGGCTATTTCCTAGGTATTTTCTATGTCGTGATCATGTCTTGTAAGTTTCATTTCTCTCTTCCAGTGACGTCAGGTTGAATTTCTTTAGACTTTCCTCTTAACTCATGCCATTCAGATCTGTGACTAGTCAGATGGTATAACTTTGGATACTATCCAGCTTTGTTTTGTTATGAGACCTGAACTAGATGGATATGCATAATCTAGAATTAGTTTGGCTTATATAATATACAAAGTCTTGAATGACTAATTCGTTTACATTTTTTAGGGTTCTTCAAATCACCATATTTTACAGTTTTCATCCTATTTTTCATTTCCTTCTTTTGCAATAGTTTTTTTTTACACTTCTGTCTTCCTTTCGTTCTTCTATGCCTTCTTGTTCCCCCTCCATTTTCTTCAACTGTTCCTTTCACTCCTATTTTTTTTTGTCTTTACCTCCGTTCCCTCTTAGAAAAGGCCGTTTTTGGCGTGAGGTTAAGAGTCCCGAATACCCTAAGGACAGCCGAGTGACTCGGGAAGGTTCTATTTTAGAGGACAGAACACAGGCGAGCTCCATTCTCTTAAGGAAAGCATTATGGTCCTATTGGGCCACACCGTCTCTTTTCTAACCTTAATTTTCACATCTTCTCTTTATCTTTTAACTTATTATACCTTGTTGGCTGTTTCCCTCGATATATCTTCTCCTCCTGATACAACTTCTGTGACTACTTGTCTTCTAGCCCTCTTATTCATATGCCTTTTCCATTTTTCCTTTTTTTCCTTCTTATATTTTCTTCGAATCATTTCAACAATTCTTCGTCTTATCTCTTTCTCTTCTGCCTCTCCATCTTTCTCGGATCCTACAATATCTTTTATTCGAGGTTCTCTTTGTTCATTACATTTTTCCCAAATGTTAATTTTCTCTGGCAGCTTATACAAAATTAGATTTCTAGTTTCTAATGTGTTTATCATTATTGAAGCCTTTACCAGCTAATGTGTCTTGCTCAATACGTGTCTTATATCAATCGCAAATGTTAAATTCAAATTAAACCTTTTCATAAGCTGACACACACATTTGTTTATAATATAAACAAAAATAGTTTCTTGAATATATCGGCTTAAGAGAAACTGTTATTAGTGCTTAGACGGAAATTTTGATGCGAGTTTTAATATAAGTAAATAATGAATCATCAATTCCTGTTGAAAGTGTACGTCTGAAATGGTAATTAAAATGAGCGAGACAGCATTTCCTGTTTCACCTTTATGAAAAGCAAAAAAAATCTGTTTGATATCAGTTCTCTTTTCGAGTTATGCAAGCTTCTAAAGAAGGTAATAAACGTAATACGTGTTGCATATTGATCTTGCATAAATCTTACATTTATTTTGAAGTCAGAAAAAGTATTTATAAGAATATACAGCCTCTGTAATAGTGAATGTTGAGCCTTTTGGCCTGAGAGTTGAATCAACGTGAGGGCATAACAGATATTTACATTTATTCTTAAAGAATGGCAACTTCTGTCAACAGTTCGTCTAAGTTAAAGCCCGGGATATTGGTACAGATCTTCCTGTCTCTCCGTTTCTCTTAGAAATTTACCCGTCTGGAGATTTTCTCCCGACAGGGAAACGCCAAAGAAAATATTGCCATTCATCTATTATCCCCAGTCAATGGGAAATCATTCCATTACTGGTGCTATTTCAGCCACTGCACAATCTTGCCCATTGAGTGCAACATCAGTGGAAAATATCGTACGTATTTTCCCTTTTCTATAAGTGGAATTATATTTTATTTTGTATTTGATAAAGGGTTTAAAGGCCACCAGAATATTTTACCATCAAGCAAGTACATTTTAGTCTTGAACATGCCGATTGAGTAATAGAAACTAATGAATTTATTTTTATATAACTTATTTTTATACAGGATTTTTATACTGGATTTATTTTGTAATCTAAATTTATTTTTACACTGGATTTATTCTTTGTTCAGGATTTATTTTTTTATCCAGGATTTTTTTGTTATTCAAGATTTATTCCAGAATATTCCACAAAGCATTTACAATTGTTCAAAATGTTGAGTTTGTTATCACACTTCCGAGGTTGAGACGTCAAGGCCGCTTCAGCAGTACATTGATTAATACAGCCCTGACGTTTATAAATATTTATAAAGATGCCTACTACTACTACTGAGGTTCATAAAGGTTTATTAAGATGTCTACTACTGCTATTGAGGATTATGAAGGTTTATAAAGATGCCAACTACTAATACTGAGAATTATAAATGTTTGCAAAGATGGCTATTACTAATATTGAAGTTATAAATGCTTATATAGATTCCTATTTAATACTACTTGGGTTTATAAATGTAGCGATATCATGGCGTCCTAACTGTACTTTTTTATACCAGTATCCTCTATGGATATTGGATCAGAGCTCCAGGAGTTTTCACTCGTCTAGCTTAAGAAGGCTAAGAGCGTGAGCTTGAATCCGTATGACTGGATTGTAAACCTTATTGTATGCATGTAGCCATGAGGCTGTAGACCCACGTAGCCTCAATAGAGAACACTTGAATGTGTGTCTTCCTTCAAAACGCAACCATATGTTGCAACCATGCGACGGCCACATGCATGATTGATCATGCACTTCTGTGGATTGGTTGCATTTAATTCTTTTGTGACACTTTAAGGTGACATTCTC
>WNGS01165751.1:34391516-34397973 GCA_020271785.1 Procambarus virginalis | reverse complement strand
AAGTTAAATTTTAAAGGATAGTAAGTGCATTTTTTTTTTATTTGAAACCAAACGTACTCTAACTTCATCTAAGTAAATTAGTAAATTAAAGTTCTTGGAGGAGCCGAGACATCTCTGCAATTTTCATGTGTTGGGGGTTTTCTCCTCTCAGCCACGTTCTGTGGCTTATTCTCTGCAAAAGAATTAATAATCGTCGGTAATTTTGTTTATAGGACTCATAAAAAGAGCTTATTTGGAAAAGTACATATTTCCGTGTATTATCCGTCGTGAATAACATTTCACAGTGAAGGAAGCCTTGTAATCTTGCATATCTAATAATAAATTACGATAACACTATAATTAGCTCCTATTTTTTATCAATACTAATACTTCACTTGATTATGATATCCTTTATTAACCTCAAGAGTGCTGGGGGTGTCGTTCAATTTTCACAAAATAATAATTGCGTTTCCTTTTTTTTCCAAATCTTCAAGCAGTTCAAAAACAAAGCAGTTCTCAGCTGCCACGTTAGTTAGTTCTCAGTAAATAGCCACGTTACCAGTTCTAACGTTACCACACGTTACGCCAGTTTTCAGCTGTATATAGCCACATTACCTAGATTCATCACCTACCCCCAGGAATCAAGGCATATTATATTCAACAAGAGAGATCCAGTGACATTGTCGCGGGTCTGTTTTGATATCGTTTCCATCATTCAGAAACTGCGTTGCGGAGTCCATGCAATATGTGCAAATTTCTGTCATTTCATCACATCGGTTCTAATTATATGATCATTTATGCCGATATCGCTATTACCGCTCTAATGGTAAATATGATTTCTCCAATATATATATAACCTTTCAAATTATAAGCTGAAAGCTGTCAAGCTTTCATATAACATATATGAAAGTAACATATTTGAGTAACATAAGCTGTTAATCATTCATGCCGAAGAGGTAAATACACACAAACCACAATAGCGTGATATATCAAATGAACAAATCAGTTACAGTTGACTAACTCATGGTTCAATTGACTATGGCGCGTCTGGGAACATCCCGTGCGTAGGTTCGAACCCTCATCATTGCCCCTTGTGGATTTGTTCATCCGAAGATGTCAGTTTAACTCAGACTGCTGTATAAACCAGCTATTATTCCAATGGTTTTTATAAGTTTTTACTAATAAAGTTTCTGATTCTAATTACGGTCGTGATTCAGAATAAACCGATTCTGAATACGGTCGTGATTCAGAATAAACCGATTCTGAATACGGTCGTGATTCAGAATAAACCGATTCTGAATACGGTCGTGATTCAGAATAAACCGATTCTGAATACGGTCGTGATTCAGAATAAACCGATTCTGAATACGGTCGTGATTCAGAATATACTGATTCTGAATACGGTCGTGATTTAGAATAAACTGATTCTGAATACGGTCGTGATTCAGAATAAACCGATTCTGAATACGGTCGTGATTCAGAATAAACCGATTCTGAATACGGTCGTGATTCAGAATAAACCGATTCTGAATACAGTCGTGATTCAGAATAAACCGATTCTGAATACAGTCGTGATTCAGAATAAACCGATTCTGAATACAGTCGTGATTCAGAATAAACCGATTCTGAATACGGTCGTAATTCAGAATAAACCGATTCTGAATACGGTCGTAATTCAGAATATACTGATTCTGAATACGGTCGTGATTCAGAATAAACCGATTCTGAATACAGTCGTGATTCAGAATAAACCGATTCTGAATACAGTCGTGATTCAGAATAAACCGATTCTGAAGACGGGTTTATCGGTCGTGAGAGTCGTGCAAGATTTCTTTCGATAATTTGTAAATTGAAACAAGAATCCCGTGTTTGGAATACTGTTGAGGGGAATGGACGAGCGGCATGTCTATGGAATTTACTTGTATTACCACTTAGTACGGGATGGCATCCCGCCAACCTAAATTCCAGCTGCTTGTATGAGAGGCTGGTAAGTTGTTATGCCAGAGGGAGCTATTCCCTGCCTGCTGTTGAGCTACAGGAGCTGCACCTTGGTACAGTCCTTGCTGCGTGGACTGTACCACGAGATGGAGCGGGGCCTGTACCTGTGCCACTCACCGGAGGAGCCCTGTACCACTCAACGGACGGAGTCTGTACCACGCAACGGAGGGGGCCCTGTACCACTCAACGGAGGGGGCCCTGTACCTGTACCACTCAACGGAGGGAGTCTGTACCACGCAACGAAGGGGGCCCTGTACCACGTACCTGTACCACGCAACGAAGTGTTCTTTTCTACTCATAAGGCAGATGACCTCGTCAGGTGTGGTGTAACACGCAGTTTCAGGTAACAAAAGGGAAGGGGAAACGAAACCCTTACATCTAAAGCACGAGACAAGTAAATACAAAGACGAGAGATGGACGGGTACAGGCACAGTTTACATAGACAGTAAAGCGGAATTTGAGACAAGTTACGCCACTGACGATCTCTCCCCCCCTCCCCCCCACGGACGATTAAGTCCAGCTCATAGTCAATAAAAAAAGTCTCAAACTGCGAGAGAAAAAAAAACGTTCATTGTAAAAATTTACGAACCAGCCATGAGCACTTTAGAGATCAATTCAGAATACAATTATATTTTAGAGTCAAGCGTATATATAATTATATTATATAGCCTTATAGTTAAACACTAATTACTAAAAAGCGATCTTCACTATATCTTTTGTCACCCATTGTTCTCATGGCTATAGTTTCATGTACAGATTTGTGATTAATCAATCAAGTTAGAGACCGTCGTATGTGAAGAAGCCCAAGTATTTCATTCAATATGATTTGTTCCATTCTTTCCGTCTCATCCTCGAAATGAATTACACATTTTGTAATTTCCGATAGATGTGAGAATGGGAGGAATAGTGAACAGGAATAATAACACGCGAGAGAACCTGATAACATGACAAGTAAAAGAGGAGGTATAGCGAAGAGCGACGTGATGGAAAGCAAAAATTCAATAACAAAAATATTGGCACAAAAATATTAATAATTAGGAATGATAATAAAATAAAATACATTTGGGAGGACAAGTAAAACAAGGAGGTTAAGCCAGTGGGAAAATTGAAGATAAAGAGCGAAGTGTGTGGCAACAGGTAAACAAGGAAGTAGAGCAACAAGTAAACAGTGGGAGAAGTGCAACTGATAAACGGTAAAACAAGGCAGCAGCTAAACAGAGAAATACATCAACAGGAAGATGATTCAAAACAGATAGTGTTGCGAAAGCTTGATGAGTGAATGCATTGCACCAGCACATGTAGCAGGCCATGAGGCTTCAGGAGCTGAACGCAAGACAAACAACCAAGGAAGTATGAAGCAAGAGCATCATTACCGGACCTTCAATGTGGGAAGCTTGCATGTGCCGGAGAGGTATATGCATTTGCAATTATATATTGCAGAGAAGCACAGATGCAATGGACGAGATGTTTTTTTAAGGCGTAGCGTTAACAAAAAGAGTGAATAATAGGGCCTCTACGTAAATAAAAACTAGAGGTAACAGTTTTTTTACAGTTTTTTACAGGTGAGTGGTTACACTCACCTACAGCAGGATAGTTATTATAAAATCAACATAAACAGTAAGATGTTTAATTGATCAACATGGCGAGATCAGGGAATTGAAATGTGTGGCTCAGGTATTTGCTGATTAAAGTGGAAAAGCCACTTGAGAACGATTGCAAGGTGTGCAGTGGCCTTATAGATCCAAAGAACACAGAGGTGGAGAGATAAGCAGGAGAAATGATAAGGAATGAATGATAAGGGTTTGTATGAAGGTGGAATGATTAGGGTGTGTGTGTGTCTAGGTAGAATGCTGCTGATTGGAGTGAAGAATGACAGGTATAATATTGTAGATATGCTCTACAGTTGTTTATTGTTCTTATAAATATGAGAAAAATTTACACATTTGTTAGTTGAAAATATTGTTTACATGTAAGTGGGAAAAATAGCTGCTAAAAATTAATCTTTGCTTCCATATCTAATTCACACCAGTATATCTGATCATCATCTACTCTCAAGGTCACTCAAAATTGTCTTCACAGTAACCAATTGGTTACTGTGAAGAATACCTACATATCCTTCATTAGAATTATCATTATCTATTCTAGCTAATCCCAAACACCAACTAATAATAATCAAACTGCGCACATTAAATTCTCTTGTCTCGAATAATCTATTATTTAATGTAAATCAAATCGACTTTGATCAGTGCTAGTTCATTTGTACATTTATATGAAATAAATTTATCAAATTTGCATTGATGCTCTTGTATGACTTCCAGGAATAGACACGTAATAATAATGTATATTCATATTATTATATGAACATATTATTGTGTTAAGAGTACAGCAAAATTATATACCTTTATATAAACTTTATATATACTATTTATATTAGTTTTATATTGTTTTCTTCGAATTTTCTTTTCAAATACTTGGTGTATTTTTTGTATTACTATTTTTTACTCTAAACAGTCTTTTCACAAACCTTGTTTATTATGCTTAAATTTGTATTCCAATTTGTCTTCGCTATGTATTCAGACTTCCTCTTCCCTCTCTCATTAACTGTTAGTGATCACTGTTAACTCATTCTATTGCTCTTGGGTGTAGGCGCTCTTCTTTAGCACTCTTAACAAGCTTGTATTAACTTAACATGCTAATTTGATTAGCGTATTCATACTCAGTTCTTCTTAGAACACTTCCATTTAGAATGAATTTGAATTTTCAGACACTTTCCTGTTGAAAATGAGAGAAGAAAGTCTTATATTACAAGCGTTCGTCCTTACCTTTCAAAAACATTCATTTCCTTGCTACTGAACTGTACCTCCCAAACACCACCATGCACTGAATGATACCTTCAAACTGTCCTTATCCTGACCCCTGTATCACATATACATTAAGAGATTAGCTATGAGACTATGTTGGCATGAGAGGAAATAGTAGGAATTTTATAGGTTGCAAGCAGGTGAGAAGCGTGGATGAAAATTAAAACATGGCAATAAATTTATTATTGCAAAGCTTCGTATTATTGCAGCCTGCAAGTAGAGCAGGCTGCAGTCTAAACAGACAGTCATAAAATTTAAATGCTGATCATTACACGAATCACAGTTGAAACAATTTAATGTTTTAGTGTAGTAACTATAATCATTAATTTATTTATGAATTTGATAACGAAATCTAAATATTTTATTTATTTTGATGGATCATATGTAAACATGTTTAATTATGACTCATTAAAAAATAATACAAAACAAGAGAGATTCTGATTGCAACAAATTTTTACACTAAAAAAATGTGGCTTGTTATATATTCCATGTTCAGTATTCATAAGGCTCATTTATTTTATAGGAATTGAGATTTGTCATTTAAATTACATTGCGAAATGCGAGTCTTCCACAATTTGCAATACTTCTAGTTACAGCAACCAGATTATGTTTCAAGATTAATTACACAATATTGCTAATATAATGCCAACATGCAACAGCGAAGACAATAAATAATGCAGAGGATTGAGATCCGTGTTGCGTACAAATTAAAACTAAAATCGTTCCGAGATCGACAACTGTTTTTTTTTCTTTCTACCGTTGACACGGGATCAAAGAACATTCGAGTATTTTTTTTGGCAAGCGCTCGCTAAAAATTTCCCCGTCAAACTCTGTAAAAAATGTACTGCAAATTTTCCTCATACATCAATATTGCTAATGCCTTTATTACTCGAACAGCGTTAAATGCTCATAATTCTCAGTGTTAAATGCACATTATTCTCAGCGTTAAATGCTCATAATTCTCAATGTTGAATGCTCATAATTCTCAATGTTAAATGCTGACGTTTATCAGTGTGGTTGTGTCGTGTTCTATTTATATATGTATATTATGCAAATTTTATCTATAAGAACAAATCTTTCTCTGTAATAAGAATTAGGCACGAGTCTTCAACAATTTGTATAATAATTACTTTCATAAAAGGTACATAAACGGATTTGTTAAATTGAAGAATCACCTTTGAATAGAAGAGCGTTGGTACGAAGCAGCTTATCGAATAATGTTGAAATATCATTGCGAATAAAGCTTATACAAATTAATACTCGGACTCCTGGTTTGCAATTCAGAGATTACGCGTCTGGTATATTATCTGTTATCTTGCTTAGAACAGAGACAAGCGACATTTGCCGGACATAACAAAGGTAATATTGATAGGGTATTAAAAGTATCAACACAAGGCAGAACACGAAACAATTTATGGAACCAATTACCGCATAACGTGGTGGAGGTGGGGTCCCTTGATTGTTTCAAACGTGGGTTAGACATGTATATTCGTGGGATTGGGTGGTTTAAATAGGAGCTGCCTCGTATGGGCCAATAGGCCTTCAGCAGCTACCTTATGTTCTTCTTATGTTCTTACATTATCCCACTGAGGCCCTTGCAAATCACGGTAGTTTGCACT
>WNGS01165751.1:34384016-34386516 GCA_020271785.1 Procambarus virginalis | reverse complement strand
GCAAGACACATTAGCTGGTAAAGGCTTCAATAATGATAAACACATTAGAAACTAGAAATCTAATTTTGTATAAGCTGCCAGAGAAAAATTAACATTTGGGAAAAATGTAATGAACAAAGAGAACCTCGAATAAAAGATATTGTAGGATCCGAGAAAGATGGAGAGGCAGAAGAGAAAGAGATAAGACGAAGAATTGTTGAAATGATTCGAAGAAAATATAAGAAGGAAAAAAAGGAAAAATGGAAAAGGCATATGAATAAGAGGGCTAGAAGACAAGTAGTCACAGAAGTTGTATCAGGAGGAGAAGATATATCGAGGGAAACAGCCAACAAGGTATAATAAGTTAAAAGATAAAGAGAAGATGTGAAAATTAAGGTTAGAAAAGAGACGGTGTGGCCCAATAGGACCATAATGCTTTCCTTAAGAGAATGGAGCTCGCCTGTGTTCTGTCCTCTAAAATAGAACCTTCCCGAGTCACTCGGCTGTCCTTAGGGTATTCGGGACTCTTAACCTCACGCCAAAAACGGCCTTTTCTAAGAGGGAACGGAGGTAAAGACAAAAAAAATAGGAGTGAAAGGAACAGTTGAAGAAAATGGAGGGGGAACAAGAAGGCATAGAAGAACGAAAGGAAGACAGAAGTGTAAAAAAAAACTATTGCAAAAGAAGGAAATGAAAAATAGGATGAAAACTGTAAAATATGGTGATTTGAAGAACCCTAAAAAATGTAAACGAATTAGTCATTCAAGACTTTGTATATTATATAAGCCAACTAATTCTAGATTATGCATATCCATCTAGTTCAGGTCTCATAACAAAACAAAGCTGGATAGTATCCAAAGTTATACCATCTGACTAGTCACAGATCTGAATGGCATGAGTTAAGAGGAAGTCTAAAGAAATTCAACCTGACGTCACTGGAAGAGAGAAATGAAACTTACAAGACATGATCACGACATAGAAAATACCTAGGAAATAGCCCAGATAAGAGCAGACAAATTGTCATTGGTAATATGAACAAATGGAAGCGGGTGGAAAAATTAAGATCACGAATGACTTGCAAAGATTTTCTAAATAAAATGATTCACTATGATAGTGAATAATGAAAAGAAAGAAATGAAGGAAGGAAGAAATGAAGGAAGGGAGGTAGGCTCCACACACACCTTTAAAGCAGGAGATAGGGCTGAAAATTACGTGGAACTTGTACTGCAACCTAATTAAAAGATGGAGGACTGGGGCCCTTTACTACCCCTCGTACGTGAGGCCCATTACCACACCTGTCCGTGGTAATGGCCCCACGGACGAGGGTAGTAAAGAGCCCCAGTCCGTGGACCACTGTCCTTCAACACAACTCTCTTCCGTTCCATCTCTCTATCCCTCTCCTCTCCTTCTCTCAGGGTAGAGACGGAACCGAAGAGCTCTACTTGCATGGCCCTGATCTCTGACTCTGAGAATTATTTATAATCTTACTGTTAACAGTTTTGGCTAATGAAACCAGTCTGACAGTTGTCGGGGTTCTTCTTGTGGCTGCTTTATAGTGAAGTTATATATCTCTGGTGTGTTCTGTTGATTATGTTACTGTGTTATCTAATGAAAATTATATTGAAAGTAGTTATATTTGTGATAACTAATTTCTCTTTCATCGTTAAGCTAAACATCGCATCTCGTACAAGTTTGGAGCTCCACGTTAACCTCTTGATCTGTACTCCTTCATTTCTTCCCTTCCATCTTCTTCCCTTCCATCTTCTTCCCTTCCATCTTCTTCCCTTCCATCTTCTTCCCTTCCTCTTCTTTCCTTCCTTCCATCTTCTTCATTCCTTCAGGCATTTTCGCACCTTTCTATTCTCTGCTATCACATTTCTTACTCTACCCCTTCTCTCTTTCACTACCACCCTCTCTCTCCTTCTCCCACTATTTCCTCCGCTATCACAACCCCCCAATCTTGATCTTCCCTCTCCCTCTTCTTGCCTCATCTTCCAATTCTTTCCAATATCGTAGGAAATACCTTTCCAATACCTGTGGGCTTTGTTGATCGACAGGTTCCAGAGGATGGAACACTCACTCATCCATCTTGAGGTCGGAAGTCAAGAATCACAAGGCATGCTAAACTGCTTCCCAGGATAAATTAACACGCAATCCTCTATTTCCACGAACGCGAGGTAAGATGAAAGGAAAATACGGGGAGAATGAACAATATAAGAGGCAGGAAGGAGAGAGGGACAGGACGGAGAGTGAACAAGGAGAGGGGCGAGGGAGAAGGGAAAGAGAGAGGTGACAAGGAAGAGGAGGGAATGAAAGGGATGAATAACAGAGAAGATTTATTATGAACCAACTGGTCGCTCTCTTGCAGCTGCAAGATGCAACATCAACCAAGTGCTTGCCCTCCTGCAAGATGCAACATCAACCAAGTGCTTGCCCTCCTGGAGATGCAACATCAACCAAGTGCTTGCCCACCTGGAGCTGTAAGATACGATATCCGAAGCCAAGATCTAGCAGCTCAGCC
>WNGS01165751.1:34348082-34358082 GCA_020271785.1 Procambarus virginalis | reverse complement strand
ACTGAGGCGCGCGATATGACCTAATAATGCCTTTAATTTGTTAATATTTTGGTATTGCATTATTGCCATTATTGGGCTTTGGGTTAGATTGGAGTTATACTTACTCTGGATCTTTTACTGTAGTTTATTATTTAATAAAGATAAAGAAACTGCAGTTTTTCAGTGGGTGGCTGGCCTTGTGCACTGTCTTTCCAATCTTACGCGGCCTTCCCCTCTTTTTATCATCTTACACCAACTGGTATTGAATTCCACGAGCCATTTATTGCCCAACCACTTGGGTTGGACGGTAGAGCAACGGCCTCTATTATGTAGGTCGCCGTTCAATCCCCGACCATCCAAGTGGTTGGGCACATTCCTTCCCTTCCATCTGTTCCAAATTCTTAATCTATTCCTTCCAAGTGCTATATAGCCGTAATGGCTTGGCGCTTTCTCCTGATAATATTTACCTTAACTCATTTTGTTAGGTACATTCTCACTCAGTTCACTGTTCTTCCTTACTCTAAGATTTCTCAAGTCTTAGAAATGTGCATTCTGTTCATAGTTTATGCCCTGTTTTGTCAATTTATCTTTTTCAAATCCTGTTTGACTTGTGTGTGGGTGTGTGGGTGGTGTGTGTGTGTGGTGTGTGTGTGTGTGTGTGTGTGTGTGTGTGTGTGTGTGTGTGGTACGAAGCTTCACTCACCAATGTTTGCATGGCGTCATGAAGATTAAAAATTATATTATCTCCTGAGCCTTACATTGGTACCGAATACATAATAATAATAATAAAAATAATAATAATAATAATAATAATAATAATAATAATAATAATATAACGTATCGATATGTTACATGAAATAAACGAAATAAGGATTTAAAACATTATTGAAACAAAACACAAAAAATGATCCATATATTTCAACTCCAAGAATGAAGCAAAATCTGTGGAAGGAGATTAATTTACGCAATACGAGGCGAGTTATGTCGCCTTAGCCAATATGAAACTTACTGCTCAAAATGTTCCCCGATCTGTCGTTCAGGACTTGCCCACCTTTGTATTGCTCGCTAGCTTATTTTGGCCAACAGTGGCATGAAAACACTAATGTCAAAACCCTATTTCAGCTAACTTAATCCCTGGATGGTAGTCAAGGTATGGGAAACATCCCAATGAGATCAAGATATCAGAATCATTCTGGGGTACTTCGTTAATGTACTGAATGCCTTAAACACTGACATTTACTGACGCCACCAGACGTTCATATGCCAGCTACAACACAAACACCTATCTAAACATGAAGTCCGTTTGAAAATATATATCAGGAAATATATCAAGTACAGACGCCAGAGATTGGAGAATACTTTTTGTAATACATAAAATCGTGCGATTCTTACTTTGTAATAATAATCTTAAGAGCAAGATGATAGAGTTCAAGCTTACAGAATCTCTTGTAAAAAGATTGAAACGACTTGCAAAGCAAGGAAAGATTTCTCGACATTACAAGCCCTTAAATTTAGAACTATCCCTCTAATGAGTATAACAGATCCGTCAAGATGAAAAAATGTTCTTAAAGTAGAATGCAAAACTGCAGAATCTAGCAGAGAGAAGTACCATGGGCTGAATAATCGATATTACACTTCCTATTCCCAAAACCAAGGAAATATCATAGACTTGCTGCCAGATCGTCCCTCCACCAATCCCAACTATCGCTCTAATTTTCTGTCTATGAGAACAGTTAAGGAAGACGGGTTAAAGTCGGAGTGACACAGCGGAAGTGAGATGCGAAACTTTCCCTGTTGTGGGAATAGTATGATATCCATCCTGCAGCCCATCTAGCAGACTACCTTCTGCCACATTGTGCTTTTTTATTCCTAAGAGATATGAACGATGAAACACAGTTTAATGATTGCTTTAGTGTTAAGGGAAAGTATCTCCATATGCCGAATATGCCATTGTGAAGTGACGGGGAGAAAGAGCATTGTAATGCACCATTAAATGAAATCTAAAACGAACCAAAAACTCTGCTGTTTGTCGAAATTTCTTACTCATAGGGCCCACAAGGTTATCTTCTAGAGACTCCAGCAATATGCTCAGCGGATATCATGGCCACAGCCCCAGGATAACCCACCCTCACATGTGGTCTCAGAACGGTGGAAAAAAAAACGATATCCGTTATCATTTTGTTCTCGCTTCCAAACTAACATTGACCATACTAAGTTAATTGTCGGTTTAACCGATATTTTCGGATGTAACCTACATCCGAAAAATAGGTTTTTAATACATTTATACTTATACTGGGTCTTACCGTCACCTTCACATAATAATAATAATAATAATAATAATAATAATAATAATAATAATAATAATTAAAGCTACAATATAGTGAATTCCGCAAATCGACTTTAGTGTACAGCAGAATAAATTCAAATAATTATGACGTTTGAACTCACGGAAAAATGAATTGGGTGCTTAAGATCTACGAGAAGGAGGAGGAGGCGAAGTTAATTTACTCCACTGGGGATCTGCCTTGCATGTTAGTGGTGGTGAGCTGAGTGGGGTGGTGGGTCCCCACCAGGAGTGGTGGAGTAAGGGGGGCACCAGGTCCCCCCTGCACAAGGGGGGGGAAGGAGTTAAAGGGCCCAAGATCCCACCTGCACTACCACACCTGGGGTGCCAGGCGGTGATGAATGGCCTCTCACACACAGAGTGATGGTACTCGATCCTCCAATACACGACGCTATACGCAAGATTTTTAACATCTTCCAGCAAGAGAAGCTCGTCACCTGGAAATCTTTCAGAACCATCGTGCGTTAATCACTTTTAGGTATTATGCTTGATGATTATTTGCGAAAAAAACAAGGACAATTGAAATCCCTCTTTAGAAAAGAAACTGAAAATGATAAAACTGTTTTTTTGTCTTAATTTTTATATATCATTTTTGTCTTCAGTAGAACAGAAAAGGGGGGAGGTGGTTCATTTTTTTTTTTTTTTTTTGGAGTCCTTTCACAACAGCATCTGGAGTGGCCAGAAAAGCTGATATCAATTCCAATGACCAAATGAATCATCCTATCTGACAGAAATGTAAAAATTGGATAGCACACCCAAGCAATTCAGTTTTTTTTTTAATTTTCTCTTCACAATATACCAGTCACTACAATTTTTAACATCAATATAGAATGGAAAAAGTGTAGAATGATGTAGAAAATGTATTAAATTTGGACATTTTTAGAGGTTTCATGTCTAAATTCTGGATTTTGTTCAATTAAATTGTGGATGAACAATGCAGAGATTGTTTGTGGTAATAATTGAACACTATTTATCCTGTTCACGAGTAATCATATATATTAAGTATTCAGTGCAGGGTATTACTCACAACTGATGATTATCATCGTTCTCAATGATCATGTTACGCATTATTTATGTTTAGCTTTTGCCGAAATATTTAAAATTAAGCAAATCTGTGAGTTTGTTTCGATTAAAAATTAAAAGACTGATTGTGCTTTGTTCTAAATCTTGTGAGATTGGAGACAGCTATAACTAGGAGAGGAGGGAGTTATCAGGGGACAATGCCAAGCTATTACGACTAATATAGTACTGGGAAGGGGTCAGGATAAGGTTTTGGGATGGGACGGGGGGGAAGGAATAGTGCCCAACCACTTGGACGGTTGGCAATTGAACGCCGACTTGCATGAAGCGAGACCGTTGCTCTACCGTCCAGCCCAAGTGGTTGGGTAGCTATAACTAGAAGAAAAAGACTAAAAACTGTAGCTTTCTTTCTCTGACCCAAGTTGAGGTATAGACATTTTGTAATGAGAAAATAGAAATTATTCAGCAGATCATTCTCAGACTTTCACATTTCAACTGGATATTGAATGGAAAGCCGATGTGTGTTATGGATTTGGAGCCGAGGTCACAGGCTCGAGGCTTATCCTGGGCATCTTATCTGACCGGGATGTTTTAATTAAGATTATCATCTCAAAATTCTAGTTTGCCTACTGAAGGTGGTCTAAACATTGTGGCCAAAATAAACAGTTTTATATCTTAGGCTTTAATGTCCCATGCTACGTTAAAATTGATTTAATCCTTTGAAGTCTAAAAATAGTTTTGTGTGTGTATTACTATATATTTACTATTTGTGTCTGCAAAATAGAGTTATTAACTCTTGGACCTCGTCTTTCTAACCAATCTAATTTTCCTCTATTATATCTCTACATATATTTCTCTTTGACTCTCTTATGTGTATGTGTGAGCGTGTGTGGGTGGGTGTATGTCTGTGAGCATGCGTGCGTGCGTATGTAATACAATGTGTGTTTATTTTTGTGTTGCTATGAATCTTCCCCCGGTGCCGTATCCCTCCATCAGGAAAAAAATGATTTTGTGTTTCCCCGCATGATAAAAATAAATCTTTATTCGAAACTTTGCTTCACCCGTTGTAACTAATAGTTTTTTTTAGATTTTTGTCTTCATAGCTTTATCGCAGTTTCAATGGTATTTATATAAAAATATCCCGCCAAGATATATTTTGTTTGCAGCATACTGCGAATATTTTCACATAGTATTTTTTTTAAATTCTGGTATTCGAACAAATATTTATAATTTAGGAATATCATATATATTGATTTTAAAAAAATCTATATACGCTTCTTTTAGCTCAACAATAAAAGTGTCAAGTTCGTAGCATAATTCACTTTTTATACCAATATTATCTCTATGATTTCTCTCCCATGAGTTTTTCCAAGTAATATAAAAAGACATGAGCCATAGGTACAAGGTTGGCCTTCTGCAGACTGTATTCCTTTAGGCCTTTTGAAGAACGCTTCCTTGAGGCATCCAGGAGACTATCTTCCTTACATCTCATGAAACTAATAATATATCCAGGCATCCTTTATACAAGACTGAAATTCATTAGATAACCTCAACGTTGTCTGTTTAATCGCGAAAAGTCAAGCCACGTCGGGGAGCCGGTCGGCCGGGCGGACAGCACGCGGGACTTGTGATCCTGTGGTCCTGGGTTCGATCCCAGGCGCCGGCGAGAAACAATGGGCAGAGTTTCTTTCACCCTATGCCCCCGTTACCTAGCAGTAAAATAGGTACCTGGCTGTTAGTCAGCTGTCAAGGGGTGCTTCCTGGGGGTGGATGCATGGTCGAGGACCGGGCCGCGGGGACACTAAAAAGCCCCGAAATCATCTCAAGATAACCTCAAGATAACCCCGAGTCTAAATTCACCATAAACCGACATTTCTCCCTGTGTGTGTACAGAGATCACCGTTGATAATACAGAGAGATGTTAATAAAGATATTAATAAATTAAAATATTACCATCTCGTAAGAAACGCTTGGCTACCTGCTAACGTCAACGTGTACTCTTAAAATGAAGAAGTACTCTCGCTTGCTCTTGTAACATTTCAAAAGCCTTCACAGTCAATTTCACCAACATGCTAAAAAAAAAATAAGTTTTGCCATAAATCGTATCAGTCCTTCATTTGTGGCCATTATTACCCTGATATATATATTGAGATTAACACACATTATTTTTTACTGAAAAAAATAAAAAAATCAATGCTTAGGTCATACTGAATACTAAAGATATCAGGTAATTGCGTGTTCTGCCCAAGAGACCTATTGGAGCGTGTATACAAATCGTCGGATGATCCGACTGAGCCTTGATTTTATTTACATATTATATATCGGTCTTTATATTACCGGATTCGTGGTTGGAGTTCAGACGTTCATTCAGAATTAAACACAGCAATGTCTTTAATTCCTCGGATACAAGGAAATGACTTGTAACTACGAGACAGGAAGTTAACAACTCCGAGGACGGTAACGAGGCTGTAACACGTAGTTGATGTTCAAGTTCAAGTATGTTTACCGAGACAAGAAAGAAATACATCTTTACACACAGAGATCACACTAACGTGATGCATCAAATGAACAAATCGATCAAATCGAGCAAATCAACGAATGTAGCTCAGTCGATTAAAGCAGTGTCTGGGATGCTCCCGGACGCAGGTTCGAATCCTCGTCACGGCCCTTGTGGATTTGTTCATTTTAAGAAATACATCTCAAAGGGATAGAGTAGCTAAGGCTATTTCTACCCCCTTATATATATGATGTTATTGTGACAGATGTATGGGGCATCAACACTACGAAGCACCATATAAATACTTCTGGGCTCTATAGCACCACTTCGAGGAACCATACAAATACCTATCCATGACTTCGTAAGGAAAGGAAAAGACGAGTGCGATTAAGAGGTGATTTGGAGAAATATCAGAGTGTGTTTCAACAGACTTGAATCCCCGACCGTCCAAATGGTTGGGCATAATTCTTCCCTACGTCCCATCCCAAATCCTTATCCTGACCCATTCCAAGTGCTATATAGTCGTAATGGCTTGGCGCTTTCCCCCTGATAATTCCCTTCCCTTCAACAGACTTGAAGCAGATCCCAAGAATAATCTGCACCAAGAAGAATGGAACGGAAAGGAGTGAAGAAACATATAGACTATTCTTAGTCTTTAATCCGGCGTACCACAAGAGAATGCAATACCTTTCGATGTTTTTTTGTTTTCGATTTCCCTCTCTCCCCTTTCTATATATATTTTTTTTATCTTCTCTCCC
Source organism: Procambarus virginalis (assembly GCA_020271785.1). Taxonomy (NCBI): domain Eukaryota; kingdom Metazoa; phylum Arthropoda; class Malacostraca; order Decapoda; family Cambaridae; genus Procambarus; species Procambarus virginalis. The sequence goes on along the minus strand of WNGS01165751.1, from coordinate 34,351,484 downwards.
CATTTCAGTTCTTCCAAGAACGCTTCGTCTAACTTTGCTGGTACATCTCTCTTTCTTTCTCCACAGGTGATCTTGCTCCTCACTTCTGCTCCTTTTCCATTCCGTAACTTCTGTTTGGACTTGTTCGGTGGACCTGATAATCTGCTTTGATGTTCAATATGTTTATTTCCTCTTCTCTCATCCTTATTTAGAACTCTTCTCCTTTGCTCTACACCTACTAACATTCATTCTTCTCCACTACCATTCCCACCTTCACCACTGCCTCCTCCCATCTACACACCTGTCTTTCCGTTACGTCCTCCCATACATGTGTCCACTCCTTAGTCTCCTCCACTTCCACCTATACATCTGCTCCTTCCTCAGAGCGAATCAGGGGAGCAGAAGAAGCCAGTGAGGAACAGCTGGAGAGGAGAAGGAGGTATCTTTCGCCTCTTCCGCCTTCCCAAGACTCCCTCCCATCCCTCATCTCTCCACCCTCTCCGCAGTCTCATTTATTATTTAGCAGGGCCCAGCACCTCACTACCTCACACAGGAAGCTCTTATTCATCTGGCTCTTCATCTTGCTTCTGGGTGGTGGTAGAGTTCTCATTTTGTCTGTTTATCTCGAATTTTATGTTTAATATGTCCCACCTCTCTCCCCCTCCCTCCCTCCCTCTCTCCCTTTCTCCCTCTCCCCTCCCTTCCACGTTCATTATTTCATGCTAGAGATAGTGAGAAAAGTGTGTGTGGCAGCTGATACTAAATATAGGTTTAGAAGGAAGACCAAACAACATTCTTCTGCAAACAAGAAAATCTTCAAACAGGAGTGTGTCAGCGAGTGTAGGAATTCCAAGGGTTCAGTGTTTTGATGGGAACTGCACACAAATAGGTAACTGATATCAAGAGAACGCAATTGATCCACTGAACCAATTACGTGCACTGCCTCACCCCAGTTAAGAGAGAGTCGATCTTCTGACAGCCTAAATTCAAATCCATGAAGAGAGCCTCTGAATATCACCAGCAACAACCGAGTCTAAATTACTGTAGGGAGAATCATAAGAGAATGAGGTTGATCGCTTTCTCAACACTTTACACAGACAATACAAGACAAGATCTCAGACAATCAACTCTCAGACAAGAATCAGACTCAAGATAGTTCCTCGTGTTTGTTTACCAGCCAGCCAATTACCTCGCAGCTGTTCGTCTCATTACCCTCTTGGTCCTCCTTCAGAGACGAGAGACAGAGACTATTAAGAATATATTCACTCATGTGCCTAACGCTTCGCTACGTTCTACATGTCAATTATATCTTTACATCAGCGAATCGTTCAGTAAATCAAAAAGTGTGTTGTATGATACATATATGGAAGTAGGCAGAGAGAGGAGGGATAAGAGAGAGAGAGATAGATAGATATCTATCGGATATATTCTCTCTCAGCGCTCGCTCTCTCGATCTCTCTATCTCTCTCTCGTCAGCTGCCTACTTCTGTATTTGATTGCGTTCTCTTTTTCTTGTGTTTCAGTCTTTGCTCTCTCCATATACTGATAGTTCTATCTCTCTCTCTCTCTACCTCTCTACTGCTACTATCTCTCTCTTCTCCCTACTCTCATCTCATTACATTGGATGCCTGCGTTGCTCTTCCATACTTCCGGTATTTTTTCTTCATTCACTCTTCATTATGCAATGCTCGTTATCATTACGGCTCGGCTTAACTAGAGTGTTCATTATAATATTAAAACGAGCGAGGTTGTGTTGTCCTTCGGCAGGCAGTGTGTGAGCCTCACAGGGACCTGGAGTGCTGGCCCGACCATCCTCCTCTTCCTTCCTTCCTTCCTTCTCCGTCCTTTCCTTCTTCTTCCTTCCTTCCTTCCTTCCTCTCTCTCGTTCTAACCAACCTTCCTTCCGACCTCACGGCCTCTATACTAATATTCCCCATCATCTCACATTCTGAACACCTTTCCACCGGTCTTTTTCTCTCCTCATCCTCTAATCTCCTTATCCTCTTCCTCCTATCCTCAGTCCTCTCTGTCATTGATTATGACTTTGGACTAATCTATAAGATAAGCAGTTACAAACATACAAATTAAAGAATTATCAGATTTAGAAGAACTAAGAAATGCAAAGAGACCTGAAAGCTGCAGTATTAAAGGTTATGGGAAAATTTGTAATAATAGGTTTTGTATGGTCAGCACAGTAACCGGCTCAGGCAATGTGATGTAGTCAATTGCGCGAATTCGCCTTGGCTATTGACACATCTGGCAGGTTAGTGAGGCTGGGCCACTAGCCAGAAAACTCAGATTGTAAACTCTGTGAAAAACCTTCAATGCATTCACTAGAACACTACATTGATGAAGGTGAAACCGTAAAGGACTTTAGACATCCCCTGGCCTCTTGTACCCACCAACTGTGTAACTATTTTTATTGACTCAGGTGTTCATGACGGCATCCTAACAATTTATCCAAAAATTTGCTTGTCCATTTTAAAAGAATGATACAATTTTTTTATGTATTTCTTCTAAGCTGCATCACCTATGAACCCATCCCTACCCATGTGTGACAGTCACGTAGAAACAACTTTTTTCACATATACATATATTAAAAACATTGATTGTAACAATATATATATGTGCTTCAGCTACAGTTTAGACCTCTTGTCATGTGTATGACCTCTGTCCTGCGTGACAGTGACTACTAGGATTATCCTCATCCTCACTTTATTCAGACTATCAAAATCCTCCAGATTAGGCAAAATTGTAATTAATTTTGTCAATAAAGAATGTTAATAATAATAGTCCCTCTGTTGTCCTCTCTCACCTCCTATCTCTACCACTCACTAGTGCTAATCTCTCAACTCTTATGTCGTAGCATCATTTAAGTTGCAGTTTATGATTGTATCAGCTTCTTTCCTCCCTACATGTCAGGGAGAGGATGTCCTTCTCAGGAAACAGATAACTGACATAAGGGAAGTGAAATATATTACCAATCCTGTTATTTATGAACTACGAGCATCGACGAGGAAGAAATTGAAGAAATCTCAATAACTGCGATCAGAGATTAATGTTCTCTCTTAGAGGTAAAGGAAAATATTTATTGAAATCAAATCGTCTTATAACTAAACGAGAAGTCTACACTACCCAACACAGAAAGGATACTAAACTCTGGGACATTAATGTGTATGCACAGTTAAGACTATGACACAATACGGAAGCGTTTGGTGTCAAGAGTGGTCATTTTTTCAGTATGCTCAATCGGGCCCTTACTTTTTTTATATATATATATATATATATATATTATATGATATATATATATATATACTATATTATATATATATATATATTATATATAACAAACACACAAGAGTTTTTACATCTTGTACAGCCACTAGTACGCGTAGGGCGTTCGGGCAGGTCCCTGGAAATACG
>WNGS01165751.1:34332126-34345013 GCA_020271785.1 Procambarus virginalis | reverse complement strand
TCAACGGGAATCATGAAGGCAAAGTCAACTATTCAATGTATATCGGATAGAAGGCCAGAAAGTCAGTGGCATAATATATTGAGAGGGGAAAGTCTCCCCTATCATATATATATATATTCGAATATATATCGTTAACTTTGAGTAATGAAACCTCATCCGTCAAAATATATGAATTGTATCCTCTGAAACATTGTGAGCGCCGATACAAGACTTTGATAACAAGTTTGGTATATTTTCTGGAAAAAATGACATTTCCACTACGACAAAGTGTTTGTCGTGGTGTCAAACGTTGTTTAACACAATTGTAGGACGAGAACCGCGGACAGCAATGAAGGTCGTAACATATTTCTCTCTGGCAGAATATACTCTGCTGTTAAAAGCCAAGTACCAGATTCACGAAGCAGTTACGCAAGCACTTACGAACCTGTACATCGTTTCTCAATCTTGGTGGCTTTGTTTACAATTATTCAACAGTTAATGAACTCCGAAGCACCAGGAGGCTGTTTATAACAATAACAACAGTTGACTGGGAAGTTTTCATGCTTGTAAACTATTTAATAAATGTAAGCTGTCAAAGATCGAGGAATGATGTACACGTTCGTAATACTTGTGTAACCGCTTCGTGAATCAGGCCCCTTGTCCCGACCCCTCATCTCCGCCCCCTTCCACCGGTGCTGCGGTTCTGCACAGAACCTACATCCTGCAGCTAATGGGAATGATAAGAGGCGCGAAAGGATTATTTCGGGTCTCGATGAATACGAACAGGATACAGAATCTACAAGAGACATGCGATTGAAAAACTACTACCTGAAGGCATCGTTGAGAAGACAGTTAACAGTCATTCTAACTATTAGAATAGTTCACATGAAATAACTTGCAATAGACAGTTAGTAGACGTCTCAATAGCAGTTAATAGACGTTTCAATAGTTATGACATTCAATCTGAAATCAAAACGTAATGATATCAGTGTTTTGTCCTACGAAGTAACAAAAATATTAAATCTTAATAATGTATTATTACACGGAAATAAACTAGTGTTATGAAATAAATTGATATGTCGTTTTCATACAAACAATATAACATGCACATGGTCTAATATATTTTAGAGAACAATAAATAGTGAACAAAACTAATTAATAACTAAACAGTTGATCATTTAATTCCATAGAGATAATACATTCATCATATATATATATATATATATAGTATATATATATATAGATATATAATATATATATATATATATATATATATATATTGCAGAACCAGACACTAAAAACCAAAATATTGCATGACATCAGTGCAATTCCATAATACTTTGTATTTACACATCATTTCTAGTTTTGATATTTGTTTGACTTTCCAAGCTTACTTGATACATTAAGTGAAAAGCATTTATCGTGCTATTTGCAAGAGGATTTTCCATCCCTAATTGGAAATGGGATCAAATGTTCCGATAAATTATATTTATTAAGCAACATTATTTTCGCAGGTTACTTGTAAAATTCAATTGCATCATCATGTCATTGATGATTACATGGGTGTTGTCACCATGTGTTACATGAGAAATGTATCAATAGAGAGTTAGTAAAGTTGTGGCAGATTTACGTGTCAGTAAAGTTATGACCTCATCCGTTATTCACGTGTCAGTAAAGTTATGACCTCACCCGTTATTCACGTGTCAGTAAAGTTATGACCTCATCCGTTATTCACGTGTCAGTAAGTTATGACCTCCCCCGTTATTCGTGTCAATAAAGTCATGACACGTATCACAAAGTTATGATCTCACCCGTTATTACCGTGTCAGTAAAGTTACCAATAATGCTTTTCTGCCCTTTTTTTGCAGCTGTAACCTCTGTTACAGCTGCTGAATACAAGGGTTGCTGCAGCAACCCTTGTATTCAGCAGCTGCATTTGTTCCCCCACTTACCCAATTTTTAAGCTTCTAACTTTGCACTATTAATGTTCATTATATTTGTATTTTCCTGTGACGCTGTTTCTTTTAGTCCAGAAATTGCAGTTGTGTCATAATTTTTGTTACGGAAAAAAAAAACATTTTTTCTGCGATATATGACCTAATAATGCCTTTAATTTGTTAATATTTTGGTATTGCATTATTGCCATTATTGGGCTTTTGGGTTAGATTTGGAGTTATACTTACTCCTGGATCTTTTACTGTAGTTTATTATTTAATAAAGATAAAGAAACTGCAGTTTTTCAGTGGGTGGCTGGCCTTGTGCACTGTCTTTCCAATCTTACGTGGCCTTCCCCTCTTTTTATCATCTTACACCAACTGGTATTGAATTCCACGAGCCATTTAATTGCCCAACCACTTGGGTTGGACGGTAGAGCAACGGCCTCGATTTATGTAGGTCGCCGTTCAATCCCGACCATCCAAGTGGTTGGGCACCATTCCTTCCCTTCCATCCTGTTCCAAATTCTTAATCTATTCCTTCCAAGTGCTATATAGCCGTAATGCCTTGGCGCTTTCTCCTGATAATTTATTTACCTTAACTCACTTTGTTAGGTACATTCTCACTCAGTTCACTGTTCTTCCTTACTCTAAGATTTCTCAAGTTCTTAGAAATGTGCATTCTGTTCATAGTTTTATGCCCTGTTTTGTCATTTATTCTTTTTCAAATCCTGTTTAGACTTGTGTTGTGTGTGTGTGTGTGTGTGTGTGTGTGTGTGTGTGTGTGTGTGTGTGTGTGTGTGTGGTGTGTGTGTGTGTGTGTACGAAGCTTCACTCACCATGTTTGCATGGCGTTCATGAAGATTGAAAAATTATATTATCTCCTGAGCCTTACATTGGTACCGAATACATAATAATAATAATAATAATAATAATAATAATAATAATAATAATAATAATAATAATAATAATAATAATAATAATAATATAACGTATCGATATGTTACATGAAATAAACGAAATAAGGATTTAAAACATTATTGAAACAAAACACAAAAAATGATCTATATTTCAACTCCAAGAATGAAGCAAAATCTGTGGAAGGAGATTAATTTACGCAATACGAGGCGAGTTATGTCGCCTTAGCCAATATGAAACTTACTGCTCAAAATGTTCCCCCGATCTGTCGTTCAGGACTTACCCACCTTTGTATGCTCGCTAGCTTATTTTGGCCAACAGTGGCATGAAAACACTAATGTCAAAACCCTATTTCAGCTAACTTAATCCCTGGATGGTAGTCAAGGTATGGGAAACATCCCAATGAGATCAAGATATCAGAATCATTCTGGGGTACTTCGTTAATGTACTGAATGCCTTAAACACTGACATTTACTGACGCCACCAGACGTTCATATGCCAGCTACAACACGAACACCTATCTAAACATGAAGTCCGTTTGAAAATATATATCAGGAAATATATCAAGTACAGACGCCAGAGATTGGAGAATACTTTTTGTAATACATAAAATCGTGCGATTCTTACTTTGTAATAATAATCTTAAGAGCAAGATGATAGAGTTCAAGCTTACAGAATCTCTTGTAAAAAGATTGAAACGACTTGCAAAGCAAGGAAAGATTTCTCGACATTACAAGCCCTTAAATTTAGAACTATCCTCTAATGAGTATAACAGATCCGTCAAGATGAAAAAATGCTCTTAAAGTAGAATGCAAAACTGCAGAATCTAGCAGAGAGAAGTCCCATGGGCTGAATAATCGACATTACACTTCCTATTCCCAAAACCAAGGAAATATCATAGACTTGCTGCCAGATCGTCCCTCCACCAATCCCAACTATCGCTCTAATTTTCTGTCTATGAGAACAGTTAAGGAAGACGGGTTAAAGTCGGAGTGACACAGCGGAAGTGAGATGCGAAACTTTCCTGTTGTGGGAATAGTATGATATCCATCCTGTAGCCCATCTAACAGACTACCTTCTGCCACATTGTGCTTTTTTATTCCTAAGAGATATGAACGATGAAACACAGTTTAATGATTGCTTTAGTGTTAAGGGAAAGTATCTCCATATGCCGAATATGCCATTGTGAAGTGACGGGGAGAAAGAGCATTATAATGCACCATTAAATGAAATCTAAAATGAACCAAAAACTCTGCTGTTTGTCGAAATTTCTTACTCATAGGGCCCACAAGGTTATCTTCTAGAGACTCCAGCAATATGCTCAGCGGATATCATGGCCACAGCCCCAGGATAACCCACCCTCACATGTGGTCTCAGAACGGTGGGAAAAAAAACGATATCCGTTATTATTTTGTTCTCGCTTCCAAACTAACATTGACCATACTAAGTTAATTGTCGGTTTAACCGATATTTTCGGATGTAACCTACATCCGAAAAATAGGTTTTAATACATTTATACTTATACTGGGTCTTACCGTCACCTTCAATATTAATAATAATAATAAAATAATAATAAAAAAGCTACAATATATAGTGAATATTCCGCAAATCGACTTTGGTGTACAGCAGAAATAAATTCAAATAAATTATGACGTTTGAACTCACGGAAAAATGAATTGGTGGTTAAGATCTACGAGGAGGAGGAGGAGGCGAAGTTAATTTAAACTCCACTGGGATCTGCCTTGCATGTTTAGTGGTGAGCTGAGTGGGGTGGGCTGGTGGTCCCCACCAGGAGTGGTGGAGTAAGGGGGGTACCAGGTCCCACCTGCACCAGGGGGGGGGGGGAAGGAGTTAAGGGCCCAAGATTCCACCTACACCATCACACCTGAGGTGCCAGGCGGTGATGAATGGCCTCTCACACACAGAGTGATGGTACTCGATCCTCCAATACACGACGCTATACGCAAGATTTTTTAACATCTTCCAGCAAGAGAAGCTCGTCACCTGGAAATCTTTCAGAACCATCGTGCTGTTAATCACTTTTAGGTATTATGCTTGATGATTATTTGCGAAAAAAACAAGGACAATTGAAATCCCTTTTTAGAAAAGAAAACTGAAAATGATAAAACTGTTTTTTGTCTTAATTTTTATATATCATTTTTGTCTTTAGTAGAACAGAAAATGGGGGGGGGGTTCATTTTTTTTTTTTTTTTTGAGTCCTTTCACAACAGCATCTGGAGTGACCAGAAAAGCCGATATCATTCCAATGACCAAATGAATCATCCTATCTGACAGAAATGTAAAAATTTGGATAGCACACCCAAGCAATTCAGTTTTTTTTTTTTTTACTTTTCTTTCACAATATACCAGTCACTACAATTTTAACATCAATATAGAATGGAAAAAGTGTAGAATGATGTAGAAAATGTATTAAATTTGGACATTTTTAGAGGTTTCATGTCTANAAAGGACACGAATGACTTGAGAAGCCTTTGGTTATTGTTTCCTGCATAAAATGTGTATATTAATAATCACTGCAGAGTATTAGAGATTTTAGAACAAAGAATGTCTTAAAACGATCAGTTTGGTTAATATTTTAAAGTATAATTATTATTATATCTCAGTTAACACTCATCTTAACGTACACAAACTGTTAATATTTCTCATCTCTCATTAGTCTAATATTTTTCAAACATAGCTTTATTCTGCGAGGATACGTCAAGAGAGGAAAATATAGACGCATAAAACAGATGGTTTTCCCCTCAACACAGAATCTCAGCGTCATAGTGTGTCGATGTTGCACATTCCATTTCATAATTAAAAATACAACACTCCATGAATACTGAACTGATGGGTAAGGGGGACGGGAAAAGGGGTGTCTCTCAGAGGGTTCCTGGAACAGAGAAGGCCAGGAGGAGGAGGAGGATTCCTGGAGCACTAATGGGGAAAGTGAAGGGGCAGTGATGTGAATTGGAGACGGATCGTTGGGTAGGGTGAGGATGGGAAGGGGGATCGTTGGGTAGGGTGAGGATGGGAAGGGGGGATCGTTGGGTAGGGTGAGGATGGGAAGGGGGGATCGTTGGGTAGGGTGAGGATGGGAAGGGGGGGATCGTTGGTTAGGGTGAGGATGGGAAGGGGGGGATCGTTGGGTAGGGTGAGGATGGGAAGGGGGGATCGTTGGGTAGGGTGAGGATGGGAAGGGGGGATCGTTGGTAGGGTGAGGATGGGAAGGGGGGATCGTTGGGTAGGGTGAGGATGGGAAAGGGGGGATCGTTGGGTAGGTGAGGATGGGAAGGGGATCGTTGGGACAGAGTGGGTAAGGGAGAGGTGGATCACTGAATACGACCGGAATGGACGAAGTATTGTGAGCAGGGATGGGATACGCAGGACGGATTGGTTGGCCTAGGATGAGATAGGTGGGAAGGTAGTTAGGCAGGGAAGTGAAACGTAGGGGGGGGGGAGTTTTAGGCAGGAAAAGAAAGAGGAAAGGTGATCCTGGGATATGGAGATGAATGGGTTGGGGTAAATGCTCTCTGAGCATTAAAAGGATTGGAAAGGTTGATTTGTAGGGGCGGAATGAGAAAGGGGTTCGTGGTACAGAAGAGGGATAGGGCTCCTGGAAAAGGAACTAGAAGAAGGAATGAGATTTTAAAAACACATAAAAGAGGACGAAATGGAAGGGCGAAAGTGTCCATCGAGAGAGTGGGAAAGGAAGAAGGGATGGATAGGCAGTGGGAAGGGTTTGCGCATGTATGAACGAGAGGGAGAAGCAGTTGGCCCGGGACAATGCACGATAGCTAAGAAGCTGGAGAAAAAATGTGGAATAGAAACAACAATGAAATATTAAGAACCATTTGAAATGGAACAACGAGACGTAGGACTGTAGATGTAAATAACTCACACGAAGATGTAAAAAAACTCACACGAATCTCACTTTCCCACGTATGTGAGCTTCGGCCTCACACGCGAGGGAACCATGGTTCGAGTCTCCTAGAGCCCAGGTGAATGGACTGCAGATGTATCACTTGGTTTAAAGTCATCACAATCAGTTATCGTAATCACATAATATTAGAATGTAGAGGCAGTCACTGTTTCCACATGGCGTAGGGGGTGGAAAAATAAAATAGAAAGAACGAAACTGACAAAGTTAACAAAAATTGAAGCGGTAAAATCAACGAGTTATTTTTTTAACGTGGCAACGGTGTCCTGACAGCAGCAATTTTCATGACTAAGAAAAAAACATTGGTACCAATGTTCTCCCATTCACTGCATGAAATGGATCCTAAAAAAAAAATTGATCTCAATTTTAAACTGGGTCTGTGGTTTGTCCAAAAATAAATTCTCGAGTTTGGAGGTGTAGAGAGGCCCTTCAAGAGTCGTATCACCTGCCAAAGAGTGATGATTTATAGTCAAAAATGCAGTCACTTCAAAAGGAATGAATGGAGGTTTCTGTTTTGTGTTTTTCTCCTATTCCGAAAAAAATATTTCCGAAGTTTTAAAATGAGCTTTTAGCCACCAAATTTTCTGCATCAACGTGTCTAAAAATGGTGTTGTATCTCGAGGTCAATTTGTGGTTGGCGTCCCTAGCCGACTTCAGTTATTTTATTCGTGAAACTAGCATTTTGAATGCAGACAATAAGTCATAATAACTGTGGCTGAAATATTAGACTTAATAGTCATGGACGGACCGAAGCGTCACTTCCGTTATTTTCAGATGTAAGGGTTGGATATTTTGCGTACTAAATCTTATTAGTGAAAGCAGTTAGTGAAACATGGCAACAAGTGCCCGTAGACTTCACTCACATTCCTCTTACTGTATATATTTTAACTCGATATTCGCTTAGTAAAACAAAAATATGTTTTGATCTCTTGCATAGATAATTAAGCTGCTTTTCATCGAACAACATAGAAAAATTCCTGACAAAAATTGGAAAGAGCAAAATTATTACGCAAGTTCAATAAATACATAAAACGTCAGTTATGAATTCCCGTGATATCAAGAAACAATAAGGCAGTAAGTGAAGGTACATTTCAAATCGACCCACTTATATTGTTATTTATGAAATCGGCTCGTCAATCAGTCACTAAAGAATTACCTATGTGATTTTCTTTCAGAGTTACAGACTGTCAATGTTGTTGGCTGGAATACAGTACTGTAGACCGCAATACAGTACTGTAGACCGCAATACAGTACTGTAGACCGCAATACAGTACTGTAGACCGCAATACAGTACTATAGACCGCAATACAGTACTGTAGACCGCAATACAGTACTATAGACCGCAATACAGTACTGTAGACCGCAATACAGTATTGTAGACTGCAATACAATATTGTAGACCGCAATACAGTACTGTAGACCGCAATACAGTAGTGTAGATGTATTGTAGACCGTATTGTATTGTAGACTGTATTGTAGACCGCAATGCAGTATTGTAGACCGCAATACAGTACTGTAGACCGCAATACAATACTGTAGACCGCAATACAATATTGTAGACCGCAATACAATATTGTAGACCGCAATACAGTATTGTAGACCGCAATACAGTATTGTAGACTGCAACAATGTGTTGTAGACACCCATTCAGTGTTGCAATCTTCGTCACGTTTTGACTAAATTGCCTCAATATAATGCCATTGTTCCTTGTGCTTCAGTATCGTACTTTTTCAATTGAATAGTGTGCTGAAAGTTATCTACCATTTAACAATAATTTATATATAAGAGAGATTTCAATAAAAAAATTATTTTATGCGAAATTGCTTTAACACACATATGTAGCAGTAATTAACATATGTTTTTTTATGTGGTTGTATATCGCTTGATACATATATATTGTGATATTGAAGATTCTTCGTTTGTAATTTACAAAATTTTGCGCACACACATACACACACAATAACTCTTCTGTCTTCCAGCAACGTATCGTTTAGTTCCCATAGTCTCTACGGGCCCTAACGGGACTGTGTGGTGTGTGTACTCACCTAGTTGTGCTTGCGGGGGTTGAGCTCTGGCTCTTTGGTCCCGCCTCTCAACCGTCAATCAACAGGTGTACAGTTTCCTGAGCCTATTGGGCTCTATCATACCTACACTTGAAACTGTGTATGGAGTCAGCCTCCACCACATCGCTTCCTAATGCATTCCATTTGTCAGAGTGGTTGACAAATGGTATGCATTATGAAGTAATGTATTGAAGGCAGACTCCATACATACTTTCAAATGTAGATATGATAGAGCCCAATAGGCTCAGGAACCTGTATGCCGGTTAATTGACAGATGAAATGCGGGACCAGAGAGCCGAAGCTCAACCCACAGCAAGCACAACTAGACGAGTACACACATACCCCGCACACTGTACACTCATTGATCTCACCTCCATATAAAAATATTCAGGCCTAATAAAATGGTGCAGCCAGAATCCCCCTTTGCTCGTAACCTGCACAGATGACACCTGTATTTCATACGACCGTCATACACCAAGATACACACACACACGTTTATCCACAACGTTTTAGAGTTTTTCCCTAGCGAAAAAAATCAACGTACCTCCGACCGTATATGGTTATCGACGGCAAAATTCACAAAGCGACTTCAGTGGAGGCTTTCGTTAATATGGTAACTTAAGACCCCTGGGAAGAGAAGAGGTACGACCCCGGGAAGAGGAGAAGTACGACCCTCGGAAAGAGGAAAGCCCCAACCATCGTACGAAGAGGTGTACGACTGTTGGGAAAGGAGTGGTACGACCCTGGAAAAGGAGATGGTTATCCTCTGGGTGAGGAGAGGTACGACCCCACGAGAGAGATGTGCAACCCCTTTTGAGAAGAGACGAGCTCGGAGATTAGCGGAAAAAAGTTAAATTTGTGGAAATAGAGAAGATTTCGTCGATATATTCGGTGCCTCGCGACAATATTCACTAGTGTAACTCTGAGTTCAAGCTGAGAGTGGAATACCGTGTATTATATTATATATATATATATATATATATATATATATATATATATATATATATATATATATATATATACTGGCCACAAGCTGTCCACTGGACACAAGCTATCCACTGGACACAAGCTATCCACTGGACACAAGCTATCCACTGGACACAAGCTATCCACTAGCCACAAGCTGTCCACTGGCCAAGAGAGTCATTGTAAAATCCTCAATAAGTATTAACATCTTGCGAACATCTTATCAACTTGTCACACCCTCTCAATTTAGTTTTTTTTGTAGACCCTGGAGGCCTGGTCAGACCGGGCCCTGGGGCCATCGATCCTCGATAGGTAGGTAGTTCCTGTTATATATATATATAGCATATGCCTTCAAAAATGTAAAAAATTGTCATAGATTTAGAAGTTAGATGTCAGTGTCATTTTGTGCTCTCCTACTCAATTCTTCTTCCTCCACCTCCTCCTCCTCTTTCTTTTCCTATTTAATCCTCTCCTATCGCTTGTCCATTATTTTTTCCCTTCAGGTCCCCTGTACTTCTCCTCTTCTCTTCCATTCCTCCTTTCTTTCACTTCTCTATTCCCCTCGGTTATCACTCATAAAAAGTCCCATTCCGTCTTTTTACTCTGAGGCATGACTCCTGCCCCCACCCTATTCCTGCTCTCTCCTGTCTCCCCTTCCATTTCTTACACTCGGTTCTATGTACCCTCTATTCCCCTCAGCCTTCACTTTAACCCCCACTCCAAACCTTTCCCTCTCCTCACACACACCACATCAACCTTTTTATCACATATTTCTCAATCTCCCTCTTACCCTTCCCTCAATCTCCCTCTCACCCTTCCCTCAATCTTACCCTCCCCTCAATCTCTTACCCTCCCCTTAGTCTCAACGTCCTCTATTCTCAACCTGACACCATGTAAACCGTCACCCTCCCCAACCGTCCACTACCTTCCCCTCCCTTACCCCTCCCTTCCACTTTCCCCCTCCCCTCATCCTCCCTCTCCCCTGACCCAGGTGCGGAGGGTGTTTTAGTATGCATGGGATACGTTATATTCTTTTTGTCATTACATATTCTTTACTGCAGAGAGACTGTGGAGCATCACGACCAAGTGTTGCACTGCACTGTTGCATTCTGGTCCATATTTATTATTACTCTATTATTTGCAAGACGGAGAAGAGCCTGACCACGGCCCTCCTTGTTTTTTTAACACGTTTTAGAGCTAATTTAACCAACACACACTCACACACTCTCACACACACACACACACACACACACTCACACTCACACTCTTCCGCCCAAATTCTGCGCCACTATAGTTTCTCGGCTGACTAAAAGTCCCTCTTGCAGAAGCCGGAAACAGTAAATTGGTGTAAATTATGTCCTGCAAAGTTCGTGACTGAGGTACGACTCTCCTCTCGCTTGTATATCGATCCAGCATACACTTGCCTTGTAATTTACATGAAGTAAACACACACGCACACACACACAGTACCTCCACTCAGAGACAAGGATATAGCAGGGTAGATCATTGCATGTGCTACACGTGAGAGAGAGATCACGGATACAACATGAAGAGAATGGTTACTAGGCTTTTGGCCACAAAAATACAATGACATGATAATGAATTCGTGAGGAAGAATTGTCCATCAGCAAAATAAAATCGGGATAAATCGGTTCCCAAGCCAGGAAAGAAGGATGTGGGAGTTAATATATCAGAGAAAAAATATCGTGCAATTATAAAGTTAACAGACTAAACAAAGACCAAAAATGACACAGAAAACTGCAAAAGTTATTGCGAAAGTGGAAGCTTTCAGGAAACTGTTAAAAGCCTGACAAGTTACCGAACACAGGAGAATACAACCAAACAAATAATCAATTGCATAGAGGTAGGAGAAGAAGAGAGGAGAGAGCTGGAGAAACAGGATATGACCGAGTCTGTAGGCCTAAGAATAATTATACGAAATTTACGAATGCTCTTGTAAAGCCTTTATCGGAGTCTTGCGACCTAATTCAGTGCTCTACCAGTGAAGGTGAGATCCGCCTGTTATCAGGAACACAAGGAATGAAATATCTGTATTCAATCGACTTGAGAATGGTCCAAGACGGACCGAAAAGTCGTCGTCCCTTTACCTTCTAGTGTGTGGTCTGGTCAACATACTTTAGCCACGTTATTGTGACTCATCGCCTGCATATCTGTATTCAAGAAAGAAGACAGGCAAGTATCTATGAACTACATGTTGGTAATAAAAATATCGATTACTTTTATATTTCCAAAAGGATAAAATGTTAATCTCTCGTTAACAACTTAAAGGTTGTTGTTTTAAGAACATAACAAGTACATAAGTATATATGAAACTTTAGGTCTATTGGTCCATGCGAGGAAGCTCTCATACCCAATCAAACTCATCCAGATAGATGCCTAACCTTAGCATGAAACAACCCAGCAAACATTAAAAAATTTTCGGCGCAGGAAAAAAAATTGCCTTGAAAAATTTATTGAAGATATATCAAAAATGACGCTAAGAAAGACGAAATGGCAGTGTTTGTCTTCAAGGATTCCAGAAGACTTTAGACACACTTCTATTCACTAGACTCTTATCCGAGCTCGATTTTATTATGGTACCCAGTGAATAAGAGTGTGAGGGGGGAGAGGTTTTAGTGTGAAGGGAGAGGCTTCAGAGTTAAGAGAGAGGCGTCAAATTCAAGAGTAGATATATCAGCTTAAAGGGAGAGCAATCTGAGGGGATAAAAGAGCCCCGAACAATATAGAAATCAGTATAATACTGCCAGAGCACTTTAGATACTGAATCAGTATATTGTCAGAGCACTTTCACGTATTACCAGATACACTTAGATCTGGTTTCGGAAATGGCTAATGGACTTTTAACCCCCAAAATGTTATGGAAAATAAGGATAAACCTGTTCCCTTAGCAGGAAAGAAGCATCTGTGAGTCAGTCATCCCGTCACGTATAGGATAGCTTTAAACACTCATAAGAATTCGTGAACAAAATATACTATGAACGAGACCCATCATACAATTTGCAACTGATGGGTGCAAGAATCTCTCGCTAAAAAAATTACAAAATCAAACTACAGAATGCCATGGGA
>WNGS01165751.1:34299998-34323763 GCA_020271785.1 Procambarus virginalis | reverse complement strand
CACGTCCAAGTGAAGATCTAAAATGAATGTAAATTGCACTATATTATATTTGAAAACTTTAAAAAAATATGTATACTTTGTATATGTTTTGTCAACGATGCCTACTATAGGCTCAGGTCGACGCAGGCATTTAAAACTCCATGTTCAAAATGTTATTTTCTCGTAATGTATCGCAGGCTTTTTCCAAGTATACGAACACCCATACAAAACACCTGAACAGATGTTAACGGGTGTTGATATATCGGTGGAGATATTAGAACCACTGAAATGGCTTACTTGTTCAAAAAAGAAAATTATCCCTGCTCTGTCCAGCCCCTCCCTCTCGCCTTTCCTTTCTACTTCCCTTCGTCTCTACCTCCCTTCTTCCTTTTCTCTTTCAAGCCTATCTCCACCTCCCCCTCCCGAAAGACAAGCTTTACAGGGGGCACACACTCGAAAATATTACAGAAATCCCTAATTTTCCTTTGCTTTCGCCCCATTGGTCTGTGATGTAAGGTTCCAGTAAACAGCAACCTGCTACTGGTGCTACAGTAAAACTGCTGATTGATAGACCAGACTCCAAATCTTCAATATATCTTTGAAAACATTTGGCTATTCGAGTATGTTCTTCTTTCTCCACCTCTTCCCCGCCTCTCTCCCGAGCAAACGCTGGCATTGTTGATGCAACAATGAATCATGTTGATAACGTCAATCCGACGTTGACTTTACGTTATACGAGCACGACTGACGTGCTAGGTTATATTATACATGCATCTAATTTGTTAGAATATAAAATATCTAGCAGATGTACTATTCACTTCAATCGCAAATTGTATTTTCTACTTTTCCGCATTTTTAAATACTGTATAAATGTCCTACTGTATAAATGTCTTACTGTATAAATGACTTCACTCTCATTGCAAAAATGCATTCGTTAATTCAACAAATAGCAAAATACTGATTCTATTAAATACTATCTATGTTACTGTGGCCAGTAACGCCTCCAGGAACTGAACAATAGAGTCTGGTTCCTGGAATGTTTACAATCCTCGGTAAACCTTTCGTTGCAGCTCCCAGAATGGTCGTTGCAAGCATAAAAGGCAACACAAATTCAGAATTTTAATGTGTATTAGTTGGTAACCCATATCAAGACATTAACCGCCCTTAACCACAGCATTAACTCGGTTAATGAATTATAACGCAACGGTTCATCTGTTAATTACAGATAGTTAAGGTAGACAGCAGTACATTGTTTCGAGAAAGCCCTTAGGATACTACCAAGGGTTTATGTTCCCTCTTGGTTCTCACTTTGAGCGCTTGGATACCTAGTTATAAAAGTATCTGTATGTATCTTCTGTAGCACACTGCATGTGTAAAGGTAGAAATGTATATATTTATCACTCGAATGTTCCGTAATATGTTGATTGTATGTCTCTCTCTCTCTCAATTGTGTGTGTGTGTGTGTGTGTATGTGGTATATTATATATATATATATATTATATATATATATATATATATATATTATATATATATATATATAATATATACACCCGTACTGAACGGGGTGAGAACAGCTTGAGCTACCTCAATCTTTTTGTGTGTATTTATACCACAATAACTTTTTTGAATGGAATCTGAGTGCTTGGAAGCTCTTATTGGCGGGAAATGAGCAGCACTATCACCGTATACGTCTATGTTGTATCATCTAGTTGTGCTTGTGGAGTTGAGCTCTAGCTCTTTCGGCCCGCCTCTCAATTTTTGTTTCCACACACACAACACACACACACCACACACACAGAGGAAGCCCCACCGTATCAGCTGTCTAACTCCAATATACCTATTTACTGCTAGGTGAACAGGTGAGTCAGGGTGAAAGAAACTGTGCCCCCAATTGTCTCCGCCATCGCCGGGAATCGATCCCATACCTTAGGATTACGGAATACCGAGCGCTGTCCATTCAGCCACCAGGCCCCTAGGCCATAGGCCAGTGTGTTGGGCTGTGTGGTGTGTGTGTGTGTGTGTGTGTGTGTGTGTGTGTGTGTGTGTGTGTGTGTGTGTGTGTGTGTGTGTGTGTTTGTGTGTTATTCTAGCAAATCAATGATCTTCATAACTAACCTATTTGGGATTCTTCTTCTTAAATTATCCATTAATTGCTTGAGCATCATCCAACAGATTGTCGATAGCGCTCTGGTGTTGAGCAGTCGTCCTCCATCTTCCTGGCTTACATGTGCTGTTACTTCCATCCTTTCTCCCTCTCTCTCTCTCTCTTATTCTCGCTTCTTCGCTCTTATCTCTTCCTCCCTCCCTCTCTTTCCCTTCGTCCTTCCTCTCCTCCACTACGCCATCTCATCCACCATTTATCCATATCTTTCTCCCTTCATCCGTTCCATCTTCCTGTCTCTCCTTACACCATCCATTCCATCAGCTCTGTCTCGAACAAAGCCTAAGCTTGTTCAAGATGCCCTGCCCTAACCTAGGCCCTGTCTGAACATGTTCCCCTGAGATACACTACAGACATGTTCTATGACTTCACCCTCCGAGAGTATTGCTCAAGAGTCCTGTTTATTAACATGGCGTTCAGCGTCAACAAGAATATCGTAGATGGCAACGCCGTTATCAATGATAACCACAATCAATAACAACGACATTAACACCACCAAATGCCACAACAGTTGTAGTCCCCGCTATCAGTAATACTATTATCTACAATAGCGGCAAGTGATATCAAATAAATGTTGTAGTTATTCTCATATCAATCAAATCACGACTTATTTATTTTGACACGCACAATATGTATCCATATTAGTAAATATTACTCCAACACACACACACACACACACACACACACACACACACACACACACACACACACACACACACACACACAGGCGGGACCATAGAGCCAAAGCTCAACCCCCGCAAACACAACTAGGTGAGTACACATTCATTATATAAAAAAAACTGGAAAAAAAAGATTATGCGGGCAGCAAACTTTTATTATTGCTTTCAACATTATGACAATGTGGGTCCACAGCTGTTTGTTAATGTTTTACCACTGGTCGTTATGTCGTGAATATTCGGTGTGCTGCAAAGTTATAACTTACTCATGAGAGACCTTGCAAGGATCTTCAGAAGGATGGAGATGAATTACATGAGATTTCTAAAATCTTCATATATCACATTGATGAATTCTTCTGGCGTTCTAATAACATATCTTTCGACAATGTCTCACAGACCAGCAAGGTCTCTTGCTGGTCTGTGAGACATTGTCGAAAGATATGTTTGTTGTTGACGAAGAGGGAATGGCCCTAATTTTGGAATGAAAATATGATTCAGTTTGTTGCAAATTCGATTGTATAAGTGACAATAAAGTATGCAAATGAAAGGGGAAGCGAGAAAGATTGAATACAATAAATCAACTCAGCAGTTGAACGTTATTCTTACCAATTGGTTCCAGTTCCACTCTCTAATACGAATGCAAGTTAACAAAATAAAATATATAAGATAATTCTTTTTAAATCAAGAAAGGCTCATCTAACTACACTTTAAAATTAGAAGGGACGAGACAAAAGCTGTGAGCTTACTAAACACTTGTTTATGAAGTGATGCTTAATCCTGTAAGTCCCTTCGTTGTTTGTGTAAATATATCGAAGGAGAGGATGGGTTAAAGATGAAGAGTGAGGAGGAGGAGGATGGAGGACGAAAGGATGAGGTATAGGGATGAGGACGAAGAAAGGAGACAAGGTAGGGAAGGGGTGTAGAGAGGTTATAGTGTGGTATGGGGGAGGGAGGGAGATGGATGGGGGAGGGATAGTTGAGGATGGAGAATTTGAGGGAGATAGAAAGGGAAGGATTAAGGGGTTTCTCATGCTATTATTATTATATATATATATATATCCACCCCTGATCTCTTTTCTTCCTTCATCAATGAAACTAGATATTTTCAGACATCTATTTTTCTTTATTTAAAAGCGATCAAACTTCTTAGTTACACAGTTAATTCAAATAACGTCTCGGTTGTGGAGATATTAAGAAGTTAAATAAGGTTGTCAGAAACTCTATTGTCAGAAGTTGGCGTGACAAATGTATGTCACAGTCAGCTGACAAGATCTATATAATTTGCCAAGTAAAATAGGCTCATAGCACACAAAAGAGTCACTCTGTTCTGAAGCCAACACGGATAAGATTTGTGTTGTAAATCCCGTGTTGTGTTGTCAATTTATACCCAGTGTAAATCGGACAAGATTTACACGGGTGTTTGAATGACGAACGTGGGATATTTTCCATGCGTGGTTTGCATGCCTATATGTTGTTTCCCCTTGATATATGTTTCTTGTCATACTTGCTATATATATTTTGCACATGGGCATTACTTATAGTGGCTAATTCCGTTATACCTGTTATTTCTTCTTCCCATGCTATAAATTCAAGTTTTTGTTCACACCTGTCATTTATTAATGATATTTATGTATTTGCTGTTAATTTCCATTGAGTGTTTTTGCTACCAACTCTTAATTCTTGTACCGAAACCATAGGTGATTAAAGATGAGAGGTGATTATGGATGTGTAAGGAATGGATGCGGAGGGGGAACAGATCATCAGGATGGGGATTGGATGATTTAGGATGGGACGCGGATATTAGGAATGTGGGATAAGGCTTACTGATTGCGTACAAGTAATTATGGGTGCATGGGGTAATAATAGATGGGGAGGGTTAATTATGCATGGGAAAGGAGTAATTATGGGGGGGGAAGAGATTATTATGGGTAGAGAAGGGAACTTAATGGTGGGGGATGGATGGGAAATTATGATGATGTTGATAAATTGGTAAGCAAATAGAACTAAGCCAGGTTGCTAGGGAATGTTCCCTTTCCCCCCCATCACTTTGCTAATTGGAGACACAATGAAAATACCGGCTTTTCAGTCAGGGGAAAAAAGTATTTTCCAACAATTCTTCAACCCTAAATGTTAACTTCCCAGTTTCTTTATACTAATCACGAAAACCTAAATATATTAGACCATTAATTTAGACAGGAGATCAAAGTTCCGTCTGCAACGTGCCCAAAAAGTTTAGGTTAAATAATGCAACATTTCATCACCCAACGAAATGTTGCATTGACTGAAATTATTTAATTGGTCGAGCCACAGTTCCATTTCATTTACTTCATCAAAGCACTGAAGGCACTAGGCCATTTAATCACTACTGACCTTTTTAAACGGCAGTGTCAAATGGTCGGGAGCAAATGATTCTGGCCATCGTTGACGGACGCCACAGTGGGGGTTTTCAGTGTCAATGTCTTTGTTAACGTGCCAGCTATATCTGTGTTGTTTTGTGGAGTTCTGAGTTTCTGTTAAGGGTTTTTATCTAGTATACTTTTTTTCTTTTTTAGCATTTTCGTATATTTGATCTCCTCGTGCTTGGAGGGGTTAATACTTGCTTTTGTTTTGGTTCTCTCTCTCTATTCTGTCAATTTATGATATCATTGCCGGTGATTTATCTTCACTATCTTATCTCCCGTTTTTTACTTTCACCCCCGCCACAAGCGGCGATAGTCACTAATACTGATTCCTTTTTTTCTTCTTCGTCTGCTCCTTTTTCTTCTGTATCCTTCGGTCTTCCCTGCTTGCTTCAGTGCCTCTTCATCCTTTTTCTTCCTCTCTATTGGTCCTCTATGAACCGATCATCATCGGTTCACGGTTTCTCCCAGCCATTAATCTCCTTGGTATGTGTTCATCCGCGTGGCTCTCCAGTCAGGACCACAGGCTGATAAGGTGTAAGTTAAGGGAACCCTATCGTATCGGAACATGGGTCCGCGTGGCGCACGCACGCACGCATACACGCACACGAACACGCACACGAACACACACACACACACACACACACGAACACACACACACGAACACACACACACACACCACACACACACACACACACACACCACACACACACACACACACACACGGGCCTCGTGGCCTGGTGGATAGCGCGAAGGACTCGTAATTCTGTGGCGCGGGTTCGATTCCCTCACGAGGCAGAAACAAATGGGCAAAGTTTCTTTCACCCTGAATGCCCCTGTTATCTAGCAGTAAATAGGTACCTTGGAGTTAGTCAGCTGTCACGGACTGCTTCCTGGGGTGCGTGTGTGTGTGTGGTGTGAAAAAACAAGTAGTTAGTAAACAGTTGATTGACAGTTGAGAGGCGGGCCGAAAGAGCAAAGCTAAACCCCCTCAAACAACTAGGTGAACAACTAGGTGAACACACACACACAGGGAGCCGGTGGCCGAGCGGACAGCACGCTGGGAATGTGATCCTGTGGTCCCGGGTTCGATCCCGGGAGCCGGCGAGAAACGATGGGTGGAGTCAGCCTTTACGACATCACTGCCTAATGCATTCCATTTATTAACTACTCTGCCACTGAAAAAGTTCCTTCTAATGTCTCTGTGGCTCATCTGGGTACTCAGCTTCCACCTGTGTCCCCTTGTGCGTGTACCACCCGTGTTAATTAATCCATCCTCGTCTACCCTGTCAATTCCCCTGAGAATTTTGTATGTGGTGTTCATGTGTATGTGTGTGTAATTACCCAAGTGTAGTTACAGGATGAGAGCTACGCTCGTGGTGTCCCGTCTTCCCAGCACTCTGTCATATAACGCTTTGAAACTACTGACGGTCTTGGCCTCCACCACCTTCTCACCTAACTTGTTCCAACCGTCTACCACTCTATTTGCGAAAGTGAAATTTTTTATATTTCTTCGGCATCTGTGTTTAGCTAGTTTAAATCTATGACCTCTTGATCTTGAAGTTCCAGGTCTCAGGAAATCTTCCCTGTCGATTTTATCAATTCCTGTTACTATTTTGTACGTAGTGATCATATCACCTCTTTCTTCCGTCTTCTAGTTTTGGCATATTTAATGCCTCTAACCTCTCCTTGTAGTTCTTGCCCTTCAGTTCTGGGAGCCACTTAATAGCATGTCTTTGCACCTTTTCCAGTTTGTTGATGTGCTTCTTAAGATATGGGCACCACACAACCGCTGCATATTCTAGCTTTGGCCTAACAAAAGTCCTGAACAATTTCTTTAGTATATCGCCATCTTTGTATTTAAACATGGATGGCGTATAGAGTGTGTGTACTCACCTAGTTGTACTCACCTAGTTGTGCTTGCGGGGGTTGAGCTCTGGCTCTTTGGTCCCGCCTCTCAACCGTCAATCAACAGGTGTACAGTTTCCTGAGCCTAATGGGCTCTATCATATCTACACTTGAAACTGTGTATGGAGTCAGCCTCCACCACATCCTTCCTTCCTGTGTGTGTGTGTGTGTGTGTGTGTGTGTGTATGTGTGTACTATAACCGGGGAATTGCGGGGGGAATCATTTGACCGAAAAATGGTTCTATGAGTGATCTGAAAAATATACAAACCAGGGCGCCGTTGACTGTGTGGATAGTTCGCTGACACGAAATCCTGTGGCCCGGGTCGATTCCTGGCGCCGGCGAAAGCATTACAAATGGGCCAAGTTTCTTTCACCCTGATGCCCTTTTACCTACAAGTAGGTATCCGGGAATTAGACAGCTCTACGGGCTGCTTCGTGNAAAAATACACCAATACAATCCATTTGAGAACTGAAGCCAATGAATCTAAGAGCTCCGAGACTATACATACTATACTATACATACTATACAATACAGACTATACATACTATACTATATACAGGCGATGAGTCACAATAACGTGCTGAAGTATGTTGACCAGACCACACACTAGAAGTTGAAGGGACGACGACGTTTCGGTCCGTCCTGGACCATTCTCAAGTCGCTTGTCATTCTCAAGACCATTCACAAGCGACTTGAGAATGGTCCAGGACGGACCGAACGTCGTCGTCCCTTCAACTTCTAGTGTGTGTCTGTCAACACTATACTATATACATACATATTATTCAGCTATACATACTGGAGTGACCTCGTGATCCCTGTATAGCTGGACGTGTTCATAGATTTCCACCCACATCAACGTATGAGGTCAAAGACCTTGGCATTTTCCCGGGCCGAGAACCAGGCCTATACAACTGACTCGAATGAAATGGTGGAGTCAGACTCCTTTCCTGTATATATATATATGTAAGAGAACTTGGCACTCTGAATTCCAGTTGCAGGCTCACTATAGCCTGTGATACATGGACACATTCAAGTCTTTCCACGCTAAACTATATAATCACAATGCTTATTGCTTCAATAGTTTAAGGTTTGTAACCTAAAAAAGTGAAACTTATTCCCCTAAAAACTAAACTGGAACTATAAAATCAAATGAGAGAGTTTCATCCCTAAATTTGGAGCACGTTTCCGATGTAGACTGGTCCCTAAAACTAAAGCTCTTTCTTTTTTTTTACTAATCTCCTGAAATTGTAGCTCAGTATCCCTAACATTGGGGACTCGAGCTCCGGGACTCGATCTTTTGCATATTGGGAACCTCGTCTGCAATAAATAAGTTCGCTTACTTGAAACAGAACTCTCAGAAATTTCTTGAGGAGCGACAGAACCTCTTGAGGCTACGCACGAAATATGTAACATAGAAGTGGGATATCGTTCCTTCTACTTCCACAAATTTTTTGAAAAAAACATTAATATTTTTTATGTTGAGTAGGACTCCAGTCAGGGACATGCACCTATATGGCTATTCAGCACTAGTTTTTTTTTGCACAGAACACGATTCTCCAATAGATTTAGAGCAAGGTCCCAAATTACTTTTGCGTGTAAAGAACTAAGTAATTATCAATAGAAGGCACCAAACCGGAAGGCTATGTAGCACCATCAAATGTGCGGGATAATCAGAGGGCGCTAAATATCACCATGCGTATAAAGAAACCAAAGGTGAAAGAACGGTATTCGCAACTTCCTCAACCTGGCCGGGGTTCGAGCCTAAATGCTGTATTGCCTGATGTATTCGTCACAACTTTGTTACAAATGTTGCCAGCTATGATGATTCTCTAATTTGTTGTGATCATAACCAAGTACAAGTCATGTGCACTAAATAATAATGCGATTTGTTAGTTGTACTAAACAAAATCTTAAACTTTAATTGCAAGACATAGTATACCGGGAATATTTCATAAGTATACCAGCATATTCGTATACTATGTATGATAACTTAGAATCGTTATATTCCTGCAGAATGAGAAAACACAAACCTAAATCTCTGAAAGAGGCCCATTGTTGCCAGTTTATGTAGTAATTAATCAGGGCAAAGTTGTGATGTAGTTACACGTACACACCGTCTGAAGGTCTTGGCTACACTTGTAAGATAGGTTGCAGGTGCAGAAGTTAGGTTACAAACTGCCTAACTTGGCTCCCCTTAACTTGTTGGGAAGGTGGTGTGCGCCTGAGGTGGCAACAGTTCTACCTTGCATTATGGGGAGGTTGAGATAAGAGGCTGTTTGCCTAATGTGGTAACGGCTATCACTTATAAGGACTGATATCTATCGAAAGTCTTAACAGAAAGTCTTAACAAAAATACTCCAGCAGTCCCAGCTTCGTGGCTTCACTGATCCTGTAGTCCCATAGACCCAGCTACGTGGCTCCACTGCTCCTGTAGCCCCAGCTTCGTGGCTCCACTAAACATGAAGCCCCAGCTTAGGGCTTGGGGCACTTCCCTCGGTCACGCTCCACAACTGTGATCACATGACAGACATGTGGGTGGCTTACACACACACACGCCTCAGGGTACAATTACCTCTGTAAACTACCACTGCACCGCAGCAAACAATAACACAATGGAAATAACCCACAAAACCGAACAAGCACAGTAAACAAGAAATACAGATACATCTCTCTCCCTGTGGAGATTATAAAAAGCTTCTTATAAACGCTTTAGAAAACATATGAGATGGGAAGAGAAAGCTTTCTGACCCCAGATCGACCTGAGATCCCATTGAAAGATTATATTTGGTTTAAAATGCACGTAAACTCTTGTTCTAATTCTATTGAAGAAACAATTTACATCACACGTGATCATTGCAAAGACACCTTTAACAATATTATATATATATATATATATATATATATATATATATATATATATATATATATATATATATATATGCGAACAAGGCTGAATGGTTTCTTATCTTTCTGAATAAATACATATATATATATATATATATATATATATATATATATATATATATATAATATATATATATATATATATATATATATATATACACATATATATTAGGGGTACCACCTTATATATATATATATATATATATATATATATATATATATATATATATATATATATATATATATATATTAGGGGTACCACCTCTGGTGCAATTGCAGGGACCCACATCCTCGAAGAAGAAAACAAAGAGCATTCAGAGAAGATCTTGTGGATTCTCACTGAATACTTAAACTACTTATATATATATATATATATATATATATATATATATATATATATATATATATATATATATAAATTATATATATATATATATATATATATATATATATATATAATAAATGTTTATATAGCAAAAGCACAGACTGCAACCTAACCAAATATATCATTCCGTTTGCACACGCAAATGCAATTTGTTTCGCATTAATCCTTTTCGCAAATCCCCACCAAAACCAAATTCAATATATAAACTTCCCTGCCTGTATATTTTGTTCTGAATGTTGGACTGAGAATGTGTGTTAGATTCTGTCCCTTTCCTCTCCCCCCTTTTTTTTAATGTTCACTGGGGTTAAAGACCCTTTCAGAACCAACCTGTCACAAAATCCTATGATGGAAACTTTCACTGATGGAAGATCTCCTTCCCTTTTAATCTTTATCTATCCCTTTTGCTTTTTCATTCTAAATAGTGTTGTGTGTATGTGTGTGTAAAATACTTGACCTGTAAAACCACTCCTTCTGAAGATGTATTAATATACGAAAGTACTTAATGAAATTCCTGATTCAATTTTCCTCCGTGGTCTGACACTGTCATATTTTTAATCACGTTTATTTTTCGTGATTTACACACACACACACACACACACATATTTATATATATATATATATATATATATATATATATATATATATATATATATATATATATATATATATATATATAATATATATGTAAATATATATGTAAACATGTATATAAAGCATGTATATATGTATATATATATATGTAAACCATATATATATATATATATATATATATATATATATATATATAATATATATATATATATATATATATGGTTTGCTTTTCTATAAGAAATTAAAACCAACTATAGTTTAAGCATATGCTTAACTTTAAAGCATTGTCTAGTAGAGATGCTGAGAGTAAATCTAGTTATAATATCTAGCAAATGCTGAAAATATATTTTGCTAGCATCAAATGGATACCAGTTTTCTCAATCTATTTTAAACAAGTCACCATTTTTTCTCCGTTAATTCAGCCGCAACTTTCCCCTTTGATGATAAATAAAACATTTTACAAATGGCTCACAGCTGTTTATGCTCGATATTTTCTCCAGCAGCTTGGTTTAGTGACCATCAACCTCTAGATAGTTATTAAGGCAACCACAAGTTCTTATTGACCAAGCGTTGTATTCACGGCGAGAAGCTAGGTATACATCTCATTTAATTTTCCCCCTTGACGCGAACAGTGCAATGCTCCACTTCCTATGTTTAAATCACTCGTTTCTTCGTAGCGTACAAATAATTTGCGAAACCTAACCTAACCTACCCTACGATCAAACTATACACACAACTATTATATTTAAAAGTAATTTATGTGAGACAATATCATCTCTAAGACACTACTAACAAAATAACAAATTCACTTCTAGGAACAGTAGCTGCTTGGGCATATTGTAAATTATTTTAGAATATATTACTTATTTTTTCTTGAACACATGTCATCCTTCTTGCTTCGTAAAACTAATTATAAATGCATTTCGTAATGCATTTTTTCGCTTTAGGACGCAAAATGCCCTACAACATTATACTTTTAGACCAGACGCAATAACATTTACCCATTTTACAATAACATTTATCTTTTACTAGCGAGGATAAAGGGTAATTGATATAGATGAATAACTGATGTAGATGAGATTTGTTTATAATTTGCCATATTAATCAGCAAAAACATAGAATTAAATTGCTTAGAGAAAACTATTCAGAAAATAATTTAATATTCAACATTGTAAAATGTTGCCTGCCAAAATGTTCTAATCAAATTTTGGAAATATTCAATAATAAGAACAATCGTTACTAAATTATATGAATTGGATGCTAGAATGTATTGGATAATTACCAGAAAGTATATATCAAAATTGTTTATTACAACATCCACCTATAATGCGTTATTGCATTTTGACAAACAAATTATAGCAAAAACTTCAAACATTTTGTTTCATAAATGCAAGTAAATTGTTTTTTGAAATTATAAATTTTAATTTTATTTGATTATAATAAATCATATGCAGTATAAATAGGTTTAATTAAACAAATGCAACTATTATGTTCACTAACCAAGATTACTTTTCCGTCTATTTAGTTTCCCGAACAAAACAAAAAAAGTTTTGTTGAAACGACTTAGGAGCAAAATGTTTAGGCAAGCATAAGTTGTTATTTTCTGGCTAAATGAATATAAGGTAATTATATTCCTCTGACTTTAATGTGTAGTATACAACTCGAAATGATTCCTTGACCTTTATTATTTGGTCGACTAATAATGAAGCTTTTAATGTGCAATTCATTGCTGTTAACAAAATAAATATCTAAGCTCGTATATTCATTATTACACAAGTTTAATTAGGGGATATATATTTTGAACCATGAATGATGAATGAATATTTACACATTTTCACGTGAATATATTTTTAACCATGATAATATAATGAATAAGTATTTACACATGTTTAACTAAGGAATATATTTTTAACCATTAGAAAGTCGCGAATAAAATCAAAAATTTTAAATAGAAGAACTCTGGGATCTGATGACAGAATTTAAAACAACGTTTCTATTCGCAATCAAGCTCTTTGTTAATCATGTCAGTAATTATCGGGATATTCTCCCTAAGAAGAATTTAAAATTGAAACTCGAAATTAATAATTGGTCATTAACTGCAAGTGGAATCCAACGAGTGCGTTTCTCTAGCAAAATCCAAATCAGTGGCAGTCGTCAATTTCGCCTCTATTGGTAATAATGCAAGGAAGCTAACAAAATACTATTTTTGTATTATTTCAAATAACCCCAATATCTTATTGCAATATGTCACAAAATTATTTATTAATAAAAAGCAAAATATAAAATAATGATTCTGGTAGGAAAACTATGACGACGCTCCTAATTATAATAATGCAACTATAATCATCATAATAATCATGGAAATAATCATTCAATTAATATTTATATTATATTAGTATTATAACTATTATTGAGAAAATCAATTGCAACAATGTAACCCAGGTCGGTGGTTCGAATCCTCGCATTTCTCTAACACACATTTTCATTTAAATATTACAGGTGTGTAACAGGTGTAAGTCACAAGTTCTGCCACCTGTGGCTGATTTATGTGTTGGCCAATTTCATTCCAGCTTCACACACTTAGTGATGGGTATGCATTCTCCAAGATGTAGAAACTACAACAAATTCAGATTATAAACAAAGGAGAAAAAACATACCCCCTGAAATCAAATTGTTAGACAAAGGTGGAAATAACAGATATAAATACATTGCCCAATGCCAATGATATATATAACAATATACAGCATGATAACATATTAACTCGTTGTTATTTGTGTTATTATGTATTATTCAGGAATGCTAGAAGGGCACCAGCTGCATATTCACTTTGTGGATCATCATTACTACTATTCGTCTTCTTTGTGCGTCAGACAGGTGCTTGCATCTCTATCACTGTATTATCCCTCAGTTCCAGTTAATAGGAGCTGTTCTCCTTATCATCAGCACGGGTTTTGTTTTAATATTATAAAATCCATTTTTTAACATATTGGGATCAAATTTTCACGACGCTGATGCTTAGTAATTGGATATTTGTATAACATTTTCAAGTAATTTTCATACTATTCGAATATTTTTTTCGATACCTGACCCCTTAACGGAAGCACTCTAAGAAAATATATTGAGAAGTACATGTCAAGTAAATAAGAAAAATACAAGTTTTTTGAGTCGTACTTTATTCGTAAGGTTCTATCACATATTTGTTTGTAATAATATTCCAACTCGAAATGCGTTTGTAATTTTGTTTTCAGATTATTGTATTTGGTTTGAGTTCGTCGAGACAATAGATGGCAGCACTCTACAGTACATAGGGGGTTCCTCGCATCTATTTGCAGTAAATATCCGATATCTCTCTTCTGGGTTTGTACTCACCTAACTGTACTCGCCTAGTGGGTGTGTAGTGTAAGGTTTGTGCTTATCTATTTGTACTCGCCTATTGGTGCCTGCAAGATAATCGCATTGACTCTAGGATCCAGCCTCTCTAGCTTCCGGTTGTTTAAAGTAATGACCCAGTCCCATTTTCCTATCATATTTAGTTTTATAATTATGAAAGTATGCTCCTTAAGTGCATTCCATTTAGAAATTACCTCTTCATATTTAGCTGTATGAAAGAATTAATGTGCGGACCTCTGGGAGATGGACTCAGCATGGACGCGCATGGATAATGAACATGTTTCGTTCACGTACTAAACACCAGTTGCTAGTCTTTCAAGCTTTCCACCTAATCCATCAAATCAGCATTCTACAGTCTCTCATTATATTCAACAATTAAACAAAACAAAAACATTATGCATGCATCTGTATCCCTTAATTTTCTGCTTAAAAGATAACAATATTTGTCACAATAATAATATTTCTAATAACAAAACAGTATTATTAGCAGTAATGATATTGTCACAAAACAAAACATCAATGGATTTGTAAACATTACTCAAGGGATTACTAATTTAAACTCTTCGTATGAGGAACATGATAGCCAATTACGGTACATTAAGAACATGATAGCCAACTACGGTACATGAGGAACATGATAGCCAACTACGGTACATAAGGAACATGATAGCCAACTACGGTACACTAATCAAAGAAGCAGTTGCCTCTCTCATGGCTTTACATGAGGCTGGGGGAGGAAGGCACACGTGTGTTATCAGATTGCTAAGGGTGAATCCTCTTCGGCGAGTCGGATGGGAAAAGAAACACGCATCTGTCCGAGTTCGCTTCCATCATCTTAATGAAGAGTTGGATTCGACTACAACCAAGCTGAAATGCGATTCGCGACGCTGGTGTAGATTCGCTCTTTCTCGGATTCTGTGGAAGCTAAACAGATTCGGATTCTGCGGAAGCGTTGGTCAGCTTTGGAGAATACGTAAATAATTTCAGTGAACTTATTAGTTTTCAGGAGTGTGTGTGTGTGTGTGAGAGATCATTAGGAACAGCCAATAGAGAACTTTCGGAGAAAACTCTTGTCATCTTATCCCGAAGAATCTCTGATGAACTTTCAGAGACAACTTTGCTCTCTTATCCAGCTCTTATAATTATTGACCTTGCCAGACCTTATTGATCTTACTGCCGGCAGCGCCACCTGGACGACCAGCACTAATTGGCATTCAGTTGCCAGCCACGCATGCGTAGTTCCACACTGATTGACAAGGAGAATCACCAGGCTTATGGACCTAAGTAGATGAATTTCTTTCCCTGCTAAGTTATTCGTGATGATGCCATCAACACTATTATATCTTGTAAGCCATTGTAACTTGTGCAGTTAAGACCTATTGCAAATAGGTTTTTACACAGTGGGAACAGAAACATCGACGCAGTAAATGACAACATGGAGGGTGTGTGCATGGAAACCAATGCTTTTGGCAGACATATGAATTGTTTAAAGGAAATATATGAATAGAAACACAACACTGAGGCGAAGGGATGTTGCAGCTTTGCTCAGAGCTTACAGCTTATGTTTTCCACAATGAGTTTATAAGCTGTGGGTGTGACTTTATCGGGACTAGTCTAGGTGCTGCAACGAGAGCATACTTGTGTTCGAGTGCTCTGAGTGGAGGCAGATCATGCAATCATGTTCCTACCGAGGTAGAGTGAAGGCAGAACGTGCACTTTTGTTCCTAGAGTGAAGACAAAGCATATCATTCCACCTCCTACCTGTGTTTTTTGATTAGATTTCGTTCACTGGTTTACCAGACAGTGCAGAGTACTTGAAGTCCGTGTGTGCGTTTCAAAGCTTCCTAATATGATGGAAATATATGAACCTGAACCTCGCATTCACACACCTTTGAACTGTTGTAAAATGCCTTACACTTAAAAGTAGGTTTGTTTATCGAATATGATTACAGTAAAAATATAGAAAATATCACTGCAGCCAAAAGGTAGTAGTAAATATCACTGTAGCCAATCTCGCTTTTCATCCATCTTATGTCAATATTGAAGTACATGCATTCACCTGTTGTCTCTTCTCACAAATGTACTATTCATACTGACTATTCGTAATGGGTACATTTTAATAGAAAATTGGCATTAGCATTAACCTAACTTCTGGTAAGATTATAAAAAGCTTTCGGAACCTAGAGAAATAATCATTCAAAATATATTGTACACCTCCTGTGTTTGACCATTCCAGGCATATACAAAACTGTATGAAATTTTACATCAGTTGGGGAAAAAAATAAATTTCCATGAGGCTAATATTGGAAATTGGAAATTTGAACTACGATTACAGGCTAAGAGAGAGTTGGGGGGGGGGGGGTGGGAGATGCTGAGGAGATATAGTCACGATCTACAAGATGCTGAGTAGAAGTGGACATTGAACAGGATGGATCAGTTTAGGGGAAATTCGAATGTTAGTACATGAAAACTTACAACACACGTGGATCACAAGACACATGGAAGTATTTCTTCATCTTATGAGTGCCAAATATGTGAAATACAAAATAGAGGTTGAGATCAATCCAATACACGGTTAAGGAGTTAATTTATCAGAGGCAAAGGGAATTGCGAGTTGGGGTGCATCAAAGGGGCCTGATAGCTGAGTGGACAGCGCTTCGGATACGTAGTCCTGCGGTTCCGGGTTCGATCCCCGGTGTAGCTGGAAACAAATGTTTCAAGAGTTCCTTTCACCCTGATACCCCTGTTATCTAGCAGTAAATATATACCTGTAAGTTAGACAGCTGCTACGGGCTGCTTCCTGGGGATGTGTAACAAAAAGGAGGCCTGGTCGAGGACCGGGCCGCGGGGACGCTAAGCCCCGAAATCATCTCAAGATAACCTCAAGATAACGTGTCCAATAGAGGCAAGGGTTATACATTAACCTCTTCTACCCGATCGTAGTCACAGTGTCGTCAAATAAGTTTTTTTCGGTGCTAGAGTTGTAAAAATGTAGAGCTAGACAAAGCTGACTGAAGCTGACAATGTTAATTTTCAAACAGATATTATGATCTGAAGAACAGACATGAAACTACAACATTTCCAAAGAGGTGGATATGGCGCTGACGTTCGACTTTGTGAAACAAATCTTAGTACACACACACACACACACACACACACACACACACACATACTTGGTTGTCCAACCACTTGGCTGGATGGTAGAGCGACGTCATCGTTTCATGCAAGTCGGCGTTCAATCCCCGACCGTCCACAAGTGGTTGGGCACCATTCTTGTGGCGGGGCCCTGATAGCCGAGTGGACAGGGCTCGCGACTTGTAATCCTAGGGTCCGGGTTTGATCCTGATGATGGCAGAAACAAAATGGGCAAAGTTTCTTTCACCCTGATGCCTTGTTACCTAACAGTAAAGGTACCTGGAGTTAGATAGCTGTTACGGGCTGCTTCCTGTGTGTGTGTGTGTGTCTGTGTGTGTCTGTGTGTGTCTGTGTGTGTCTGTGTGTGTGTGTGTGTGTGTGTGTGTGTGTGTATTTGTGTGTTTGTGTGTTTGTGTGTGCGTACGCGCGCGCGTTTGTGTGTGGGGGGAAAAAAGAATTGGTAGTTAATACAGTTGATTGATTGACAGTTGAGAGGCGAGACCAAAGGGCAGAGCTCACCCCACAAGCACAACTAGGTGAGTACACCACACACATTTGGCCAGCTTCGTTATGACACAAACATCACCTACAGTAGTAGTAGCAGTAATACAATAATACAATTACACAGCTTTATTTACAAAATACTTAATATCTGCAATTAGCATATATTAACAAAGTGGTCATTGCAAACTACAACTTAGTTCAGACGTGAGGTACTCGCAATGGCAGTAGTTTGGCCACATGGCCGCTCTGCAATTAATATTAAATAAATGGTCGATTAAGAAATTGTTGCATTAACAGAATTATAGATATGTATCTTTGGATTTGCATTTCATTGTGTTTCCATCGCTTAACTCAGCAAAAACGTACTTGGTCAATTGTGCTTTAACGTTGCACATTTTGGAGGTAAGATATTGAGGCAGGACCAAGAGACCGCATGGACCAACAGACCGCATGGACCAACAGACCGCAGGGACCAACAGACCGCAGGGACCAACAGAACGCAGGAACCACAGACCAATAGACCGCAGGGTCGTATTATGCCCAACACCACCCGTGAGATGCTAATTAGACCTTGCTAGGGAGTCTTTAGAGCTACCAGGATTAAATAGGAAGCCTCCTGTGACGTTCATTATCAGCCTCCTCCCAAGTCTAAACTTCTCTGAATGAATGATTCATGAATAAACCAATATTCTGAATGAAATATACATGAATGAACTAGAAATTCTGAAAGAAATATGCATGAATGAAATATACATGAATGAAAACAAATTTCTGAATGATAAAAAGCATGAATGAACCCGAAATAATAATCATTCTAAATATTATTAGATATCAGAATAATGATTTAACTCCACTGATTACAATTCCTGAAAAACAAATCCAGTAGCAACGAAATGATTTATATTTTTTTAATTCATAATATCAATATGTACAAAAAATAACTTAGCTAAACACGACTTCACAGTTTATTTGAAGCACAAACATGGTATTAGTTCACTTTTTATTTATACTATTTTCATTAATTAGAAAAAGAGGGAGGTGGAATGGCGACAGAATCCCTTGATACTTAAAGGGACACCCTCTCCCACTCTCTCTCTCTCTCACTCCTCTCACTTGTGTGGGTGATGATACCTCCACACACACTTATACACAGCTATGTATTAACTTCTGGGACTAGAATGATACACTGGCGTCAGTCCATGTGTAGTACAATGAATCATTAACAACGTCAGGGTACACTAGGGACCAAAACAATGTTATTACTAGTTCTAGTTCCAGAGGCTGTCTTCAGAACCACACACACAGGCTTCAAATTTTACCTATTTTGTTGGTAAATAAGTTCTCGGAAACACCACGTCCAAGTGAAGATCTAAAATGAATGTAAATTGCACTATATTATATTTGAAAACTTTAAAAAATATGTATACTTTGTGTATGTTTTGTCAACGATGCCTACTATAGGCTCAGATCGACGCAGGCAAATTACTAAAACTCCATGTTCAAATGTGTATTTTTCTCGTAATATATCGCAGGCTTTTTCCAAGTATACGAACACCCAATACAACACCTGAACAGATGTTAACGGGTGTTGATATATCGTGGAGATATTAGAACCTGAAATGGCTTACTTGTTAAAATAAGAAAAAATATCCCTGCTCTGTCCAGCCCCTCCCTCTCGCCTTTCCTTTCTACTTCCCTTCGTCTCTACCTCCCTTCTTCCTTTCTCTTTCAAGCCTCTCTCCACCTCCCCCTCCCGAAAGACAAGCTTTACAGGGGGCACACACTCGAAAATATTATAGAAATCCCTAAGTTTTCCTTTGCTTTCGCCCCATTGGTCTGTGATGTAAGGTTCCAGTAAACAGCAAACCTGCGACTGGTGCTACAGTAAAACTGCTGATTGATAGACCCGACTCCAAAATCTTCAATATATCTTTGAAAACTTTGGCTATTCGAGTATGTTCTTCCTTTCTCCACTTCTTCCTCGCCTCTCCCCCCCCCCCGAGCAAACGCTGGCATTGTTGATGCAACAATGAATCAGTGTTGATAACGTCTATCCGACGTTGACTTTACGTTATATGAGCACGACTGGCGTGCTAGGTTATATTATACATGCATCTAATTTGTTAGAATATAAATATCTAGCAGATGTACTATTCACTTCAATCGCAAATTGTATTTTCTACTTTTCCGCATTTTTTAAATACTGTATAAATGTCCTACTGTATAAATGTCTTACTGTATAAATGACTTCACTGTCATTGCAAAAATGCATTCGTTAATTCAACAAATAGCAAAATACTGATTCTATTAAATACTATCTATGTTACTGTGGCCAGTAACGCCTCCAGGAACTGAACAATGGAGTCTGGTTCCTGGAATGTTTACAATCCTCGGTAAACCTTTCGTTGCAGCTCCCAGAATGGTCGTTGCAAGCATAAAAGGCAACACCAAATTCAGAATTTTGGCATGTATTAGTTGGTAACCCATATCAAGACAATTAACCGCCCTTAACCACAGCATTAACTCGGGTTAATGAATTAAACGCAAAGGTTCAGTTGTTAATTAGAGATAGTTAAGGTAGACAGTAGTACATTGTTTCGAGAAAGCCCTTAGGACACTACCAAGGGTTTTATGTTCCTTTTGGTTCTCACTTTGAGCGCTTGGATACCTAGTTATAAAAGTATCTGTATGTACCTTCTGTAGCACACTGCATGTGTAAAGGTAGAAATGTATATATTTATCACTCGGAATGTTCCATAATATGTTGATTGTAATGTCTCTCTCTCTCTCTCTCTCTCTCTCTAATTATTATATATATATATATATATATATATATATTATATAACACGTACTGAACGGGGGTGAGAACAGCTTGAGCTACCTCAATCTTTTGTGTGTATTTATACCACAATAACTATTTGAATGGAATCTGAATGCTTGGAAGCGCTTATTGACGGGAAAATGAGCAGCACTATCACCGTATACGTCTATGTATTCATCTAGTTGTGCTTGTGGGGTTGAGCTCTAGCTCTTTCGGCCCGCCTCTCAATCTTTTTCACCCCACACACCCACACCCACCCACACCACCCACACACACACACACCACAGAGGAAGCCCCACCGTATCAGCTAACTCCAATATACCTATTTACTGCTAGGTGAACAGGTGAGTCAGGGTGAAAGAAACTGTGCCCCCAATTGTCTCCGCCATCGCNAGATCGCTCTACCCAACAACCTTCTTTCGGATGCAATCCACAACAGGTGACTTAACCATGGTACCTAATTTGTTTTAGATAAATAGTACAGATGAATGTGTATCAAGTGCCCGGACGTCAGGTCCTGGCCTAGAATTTAATTTAAATACAAATTTAATGATAACAATAAAACATAAAAGAGCATTCGAGTTAAGGGAGAGGGGGCTGATTCTGGGCTGTTTCAGAGTTAAATCAGACGTAAACAGTAAAACTGATTCTGGCCCCTTCAACAGACATGCATTTTCTAAAAGTCTATTTTACGTATTTCATGTAAATGCAGTAAGTCATTCACGTAAGTGTATATTAACTGAACGTATTAAAAACAATCAACTGAAGATTGTAATCTCAAAATTACGAAATTGTAATCTTAACTCTTGGTAGTTAAATAACTATGCTGCTGTTGTTTTGGGCAATGACAGAACCGTGTCGTATATACCAAGTTGAATAGGGTTTCGAGGCAAGACAAATTGGCAGTCTATCTCTCGCAATAACACCAGTCGGCAGCAGTCACAGACGATGCTCAGATACGCAGGTGTAGCCTTGTAGTGATAAGGAAGCTAAACAGATATCAACAGTTCTTTTAGGGGGAAAGGTGGCAGCCTGTGGCGAGAGATAAGTAAGTTAGACGGGTTGCTATGAAAAAAAAATATGGACTGTGGAGGTGGTTTTCGACTTTACATTCCTGCTTTGGAGTTCACCGATGAACCAGAGAGCCTGTCATATCATTGTTCTTTCAGTGTAATACTGTCGCTTTCACTGTATTACGATCACCATCACTTTCTTACTATCCTTATTGCTGTATTACCAGAGTATTACACTGCTCTAGATCACTGTAACGCTGTTCCGTTTTCTTGTGAGTGAACACGGAGTATGGAATGTTGAGATATTAAGGTAAACTAATCTATTTATTGCGCTCCACTTATACCACTCTCCACAGCTTTATAAGCTATATTTCTGCGCCGATTCTAACCCTGGGTGTTACTGATGTCAGTATTAGTGTGTGTATAAGTGCTAATGCCTTATATGTATGTTCCAGGTGGCTGAAATCATATATAAATAGGTTCTTAAATCTCACTGGAAATCTGATTTGATTAGTAACTTTGCATTTTTATGTACTCTCACACCCCTCAATGTACTTTTTTGTTCATAAAATAAAAGAAAATCTAATTAAATTGTATTTGAAAATGTTCCCGTAGTCTGTTGGATAATTATCAAGACTGCTTGTTTTCAATTTCATAAATTCTTTTCATTTTCTGAATATGAGATCTAAATTTTCGACGTTGTATACTGGTTATGCGATCTCTTCGCTCCTACACCGAGTCACATCATTTTAAATTCATCTAAATGAAACGTGCCTAAACGTCTCAACCTTTCCGAGAATCACACCCGGGACCTGATGAAGCCTTAATATCTGTCTACTTCTCTATCAGTTTCTAAACCATATTATAAACTATATATATAATAATTCATTTTATACCCAAAAACGACATTGTTAACAATTTAAATATTAACCAACGTGGGCATGAAAATACAAAAGCCCCCCCCCCGCCCCCAATAAGGTGTGGGCAGAGTTACAGAAAACGGTACCAGTACCCAGTGATGGGACCGTGCAGGGGCATCAAAACACACGGGGAGCAGTCGTCAACAACCTCTTGTTGTGTGAAGGACCTTGGCTTTAGTGACGCTCAAAGAAACTATTATTCTGCAATATTTTTTGGCCAGTAAGTCTCGGCTCTGTTTAGAGAGCTCTGACAATTCAGTTATTTCAATAAGCTCTTTGTTTTCATGTTTTGTGCCCAAGAATCAAGTGGCCGTCTGTTTTATGGGTGTCAACAGTACGTTTTAATGTTTACCTACTGTTTTATGGGTGTCAACAGTACGATTTATGTTTACCTACTGTTTTATGGGTGTCAACAGTACGACTTAATGTTTACCTACTGTTTTGTGGGTGTCAACAGTACGATTTAATGTTTACCTACTGTTTTATGGGTGTCAACAGTACGATTTAATGTTTACCTACTGTTTTATGGGTGTCAACAGTACGACTTAATGTTTACCTACTGTTTTATGGGTGTCAACAGTACGATTGAATGATTATTCATTCATTCATGTGTTGTATCAACCTTTTTGTGTACAACATTGGTCTTTCACCTGTTTTATATCAAAATAGTTTCATGTCATTCAGGCGTATAATTAAGAAAGTGCTTTTGCAATATATTACTCACTTTAAAATCTTATATAAGTAGCTGTCTGATGTTTTCCTACTCACCTGTGTGTGTTTGAGTGTTGAGTTATAGCTCCTAAGCCCCACATTCCTGGACGTTTCCCCATAGAATCACGTGTGAACATGATCTAGATCAATTAATTCACGTCTAGTAAAAGGCGTGAATTTAGTACAATCAGAGCATTCACACATGGTACTAGGCCAATAGCAATGCATTCAAGTTTGGACTAGGCCCTATATCACATTTGCTTCT
>WNGS01165751.1:34251552-34299973 GCA_020271785.1 Procambarus virginalis | reverse complement strand
GATACTAGTTATGCAGAAATCTGAGTGGCACAGATTTACGGTCGTTTTGTAACCTTTATCAATAAAACAGGAATTATTCCACACAATGATATCTTCTTATTTCTTGCAGATAAAACCTCAGCTACTTCGAAATGGTAAGTCTTTTTCTTTATTCTGTAATATAATACTTGCAGTTACCTCTGGTCAAGGCTAGGACATTCAGCCGGACACCAGAGTCTGACGAGTCAGTTCTGGGTATTATGAACCTCCTCACGCAACTTGATGCCCTTAAGGTGGTCATACGCCTCGGAAATGCCCAATTTTTAAAAGAGGCTCCAGAAAATGTCTGCTAGGGATTTTATTTATGGGTAAAGTGTCTCCTAAAAATAGGAATTTATTACCAATGACTTTTATACGCTCTACTGTAATAGAATGTGAGTGTTAGAAGTTATATATATATATATATTATATATATATATATAATATTATATATATTATATATATATATATATATAATGTCGTACCTAGTAGCCAGAACGCACTTCTCAGCCTACTATGCAAGGCCCGATTTGCCTAATAAGCCAAGTTTTCATGAATTGTTTTTCGACCCCCTAACCTACCTAACCTAACCTAACTTTTCGGGTACCTAACCTAACCTAACCTATAAAGATAGGTTGGGTTAGGTTAGGTAGGGTTGGTTAGGTTCGGTCATATAACTACGTTAATTTTAACTTCAATAAAATAAAATTGACCTCATACATAATGAAATGGGTAGCTTTATCATTTCATAAGAAAAAAATTAGAAAAAAATGTATTAATTCATGAAAACTTGGCTTATTAGGCAAATCGAGCCTTGCATAGTAGACTGAGAAGTGCGTTCTGGCTACTAGGTACGACATTATATATATATATATATATATATATATATATATATATATATATATATATATATATTATGCCTCCACTGGTTCAATTGTAGGGACCCATAGCCTCGAAGAAGAGAATGAAGAGTATTCAAAGAAAAACTCGCCGTCAGACACGGAATACGTAGGAGTAT
The DNA here is from genome assembly GCA_020271785.1 of Procambarus virginalis. NCBI lineage: Eukaryota > Metazoa > Arthropoda > Malacostraca > Decapoda > Cambaridae > Procambarus > Procambarus virginalis. The sequence continues at coordinate 34,298,937 of WNGS01165751.1, read as the reverse complement.
TCGCTTCTTCTACCACCCTTTCTTATTACTTATGATTATGTTTATGAATGTGTATAATAATATATATATATATATATATATTATATATATATATATATATATATAATATATATGCGGAAAATCACAGAGAAAAATGAAAGGAGGTAACGTTTCGACTTTGTTAAAGCCTTTGTCAAACCAGACTGACAAGCAAGAGGAGAAGGGAATTGGGAGGATATATAGGCCGACACCTGACCAACCCAACCCTAGGGAAAGAATTAACCAGAGACAGGTAAAGCTTAGCTTAGAATGGTCAAAGAGGATTAAGCGGTCAGAGAAAAGGATGAAAGATTAAAGAAAGCCTCATGAACATGCAATAAATGAATATATAAATATAAATTATAATGAGACATTGTAAGCCTCTCTAACAATTACAGTTTTTTCTTAAACTGTTGTGCAATATTATAACTTAAAATGGATCAAGTATCCATTTTTAAGTTATAATATTGCACAACAGTTTAAGAAAAAACTGTAATTGTTAGAGAGGCTTACAATGTCTCATTATAATTTTATATTTATATATTCATTTATTGCATGTTCATGAGGCTTTTCTTTAATCTTTCATCCTTTTTCTCTGACCGCTTAATCCTCTTTGACCATTCTAAGCTAAGCTTTACCTGTCTCTGGTTAATTCTTTCCCTAGGGTTGGGTTGGTCAGGTGTCGGCCTATATATCCTCCCAATTCCCTTCTCCTCTTGCTTGTCAGTCTGGTTTGACAAAGGCTTTAACAAAGTCGAAACGTTACCTCCTTTCATTTTTCTGTGTGGATTTTCCGCATATATATATATATATATATATATATATATATATATATATATATATATATATATATATGCGAACAAGCCTGAACGGTCTCCAGGCACATATGCAACTGAAAACTCACACCCCAGAAGTGACTCGAACCCATACTGCCAGACGCACTCTGCAACTGATGTACAAGATCCCTTAACCACTCGACCTGTACAACTGATCCTGTACATCAATGCAGAGTGCTTCTGGCAGTATGGGTTCGAGTCACTTCTGGGGTGTGAGTTTGTGTGTACGTGTGTGTGTGTACGTGTGTGCACGTGTGTGTGTGTGTGTGTGTATTTAGAAAAAGAGATTAACTGTATGTCTTTCATTACCTCTCACTGGTTAAAAATATATTGTACAAACTCTCATAAAAGGTGACAAACAATGTTTGCTTGAATTTTTACCCCCTTTGAATTCAATATTTTTTCCCCATAAAGGAAATGTATCACTTCCAAATATTTGCACAAATCTTATAAACACAGATTTTATGTCTTCAAATATAAGGTCTATTGCTGCGTGTATATTTTACTTCTCCTTTCGTTATTTAATGTTTCTCTATGGTAATATTTTTATTTCATATTTAATCTGTTTTTAATCAGCGTTTATATCTGTTTTATATTTGCTTTTATATTTTTTTTTAGCCTCGATTCACCTTTCGAGGGATGATGGCACCGGCTCCCACCCCATTCAATAAAGACGGGTGAGTATCAATCAAGTTGGTAGACAGCTGAGAGTAGATTGATAGCTAGAGTGATGGCTGTATATACACACACACATACAGCACTTTCTGTGTGAAGTATGAGGAGTTTAGATATGGTTTGGTATTTGTTTATATACCCACCCTGGGTCTATCACCCAGAAAGGGTATGAATCAAGGCTTCCACAAGGGTCTTACTGACCTATCAGCGAGGGAACGTGAGTTCTAAACCTCCACTGAATTCGTCGTGATTAAGGATGTTACAAATATCATTTCCTCGATTAGAAAGCTCTTAATGATACAGTCGACTTCATCAACGCTAAATTGTTCGTAGTTAACAGCCGGAGCTGAACACATACCTATACAAACGTTGTCTCTGAGAATGCACTTTGTCACGTACAAATAATTGTACTTATGACATATAGACATCACAATATTGTGAGGCATCAAATGAACAAAACTACAAAGGCCCAGATGATGGCTCGAACCTACTTATGAGATCACGGACCTTGTGGATCTGTTCGTTCGTTTCAATAGTACGTATGGTTACTATGAATGGAAGTACAAACTATGGGGTATTTGCACCTAAATGTACTATTAATTTTGTAGAGGTCTCAAGGAAAAAAAAGGCAACCAAATTTGTTCTAGATCTATTATAGAACATATATGTACCGAGTTAAACCTAAATTGGAGTATATTAGACTTTGAATTGCCTATTTAAGCCTCAGATACCTTATCTTGGAGGTTATCTTGAGATGATTTTGGGGCTTTTTAGTGTCCCCGCGGCCCGGTCCTCGACCAGGCCTCCACCCCTAGGAAGCAGCCCGTGACAGCTGACTAACACCCAGGTACCTATTTTACTGCTAGGTAACAGGCGCATAGGGTGAAAGAAACTCTGCCCATTGTTTCTCGCCTGCGCCCGGGATCGAACCCGGGACCACAGAATCACAAGTCCAGTGTGCTGTCCGCTCGGCCGACCGGCTCCCCCTTTCATTAAGTCTTCAGCTATTTTTTCACCGTTTTGTTACAGAACCGTAGTATTTCAATAGTAAATAAACTTATTGGTGGCCCAGCAGTGCTTTTTTTGTGCATCAAATGCAACTACACGTTCGAATCCCTTCAGGAAGATGGGGTGGAGATTGGCGATGTAAACAAAAGACACGTGACCGCGTGACGTCAGTGCATGGGGGCTCTGCTCTTGATTTGAACAGAATATTGACCAGACCACACACTAGAAGGTGAAGGGACGACGACGTGTCGGTCCGTCCTGGACCATTCTCAAGTCGATTATACTTTAGCCACGTTATTGTGACTCATCGCCTTGTACATAATGATGCGATAATGGCAACTTGGGAAATCCTTGAAACTACTTTCCATTCATCTGGGCACTGAGAGACTCGCATCGTGGACCTTTCGGTGAGGCCGATGCTCTATCAACCGAGAAATTGAGTAGTCTTGATAAGGAAAGTTTCCTTGGTACTTCCTATTCTGTCTGTAGTACCTATTGATTTATACCAAGATTTATAAACTGAAGTACCAAGATCGATAGTATAGGTACTATTATAGATAGTTTCATCACTGAAACTACTTATTTGGAATGGAGAGAGAGCGTGGAATGGAGGAAAATAGGAGAGAAAGAGAAAGGAAAAGCTGGCGAAGGAGCGATTAGGAAAAAAAAAAGGGAGGAATGAAGGAAAAAAGGAAATTTATCAATAGGCATCACTAATTCAGAAGAATACATAAGCATTTGGAAGGAATGTGTGGGCAAACTAATAACTTGGATATGAGCTGGGGACGGAGTAAAGACCGATGGTCAACCACTTGGACCATTGGGGATCGAACATCGACTCTGTAAAAAAAAAAAACAAGTTCAACTTCTCACCGGCCCATCCAAATGAAAGGATACGAGGAAAGGATATAACTATATTTTAATTTTTAATCAATTGAACTGAACAAAAACGAATTCAATTGAACTTGAATTAAATTGTTTTTAAACAATTTAACGAGGAAGATTATTATTATGTTATGTAACAATAATAATAACAATACAGAAACAACACCCTACAGGTTAGGTAGCCAAATCTTAACTCTCTAAAGGGGAGAATCAAATTAGAGAGAAGAGGCACTGAGCCACGGCTGGGTAACAGCTCATTTCCTGGAGGGTGGGACACGGCTTGATTGCTTTGTTATTTGAACTGAAGAGTGGACTCACAAACCATGCAAAATATCTACTCTCCAGATTGTCTCATCGTGCATCCCCCATTCCTACCAGTGTATAGGTAGTTCAAGAGGTTGAGTATGGGACAGGGGGAAGGGAGAGGAGAGAGAGGGGAAAGAGAGAGCAGTTAGCGAGATCAGAAGGTAGGAATGGATGAGGTAGGAGAGAGGGAAAGGACACAGTCAAAGCAAGGACAGAGAGCACGTACGTAAAAAAAAAGGCTAGGGTAGAAAATACCTTTCATAGCACACTGAGAGTTATCTGGTGGGAGCCTCCAACTGCGATCCCTGTAAAGACTCTCTAGATCTTATCAGAACAGGCGAGGTCAGGCAAGAACAAAAACATCACTCCCCCCACTGGCCAACAATGAAAATATTAAGGAAAACAAATTGTTCGAAAAAAACATGCATGAAAATTGTTGACCAGACCACACACTATTAGGTGAAGGGACGACGACGTTTCGGTCCGTCCTGGACCATTCTCAAGTCGATTGTGGGGCGAAGGACATCGACTTGACTTGACAATCGACTTGAGAATGGTCCAGGACGGACCAAAACAACGTCGTCCCTTCACCTTCTAGTGTGTGGTCTGGTCAATATACTTTAGCCACGTTATTGTGACTCATCGCCTGCATATGCATGAAAATTTTTATAGAAAATTGATAATGTGTTTCTTACACCTGTTACTTCTGCCATATACTTCTGTCACATTTGTCATGTACTTCTGTCAGGTTCTTTTGTCATGTACTTCTGTACTTCTGCTGCTAATATGGGATAGTCAGCCCCAAGCACAGAACTAATCCCAAACCGGACAGCAATAGGACCTCTTATTCATTTACGACGTTTAAGAAATAAAAAGAGTTCAAAAGGGTGACCCTGAGAATGAGATTCACGTCTTTAAGACTACTCAACATTAGAATGTAAGACTATATCCAACCAAATTCGTTCGGGTGTGTGTCTACCCTTAACTAAAACTCCAGCAATGCCACGTTCAATATATATCCTGAAAATCCTTTCTACAAACGAACAGAGTCCAAGATAATCCAGAGTTATCCAACTTGAATCCATTGCCCTTCGTTGGTCTGTGTTGACGTTTTGACACTGACGAACATGCATTCTCAGTCACCTCAATGCCCCACTCGGTTACATTCACATGCCCTTTCCCTCACAGAGGCTCTTCCAGTTTCTGGGACCAAACCTTACTTGCATTTCTGTAATTGTTCGAATGAATTTTCGTGTATTTCAGAGTTCCGTCCAAAGACTGACAATAAGCGCATGCATTAGAGTAAATAACACTAGATCATTGAGACCTTCTAAGGAATATCTTATTGTTAGCTGCAACAACTGATATTAGGCTCGATTTGCCTAATTAGCCAAGTTTTCCTGAATTTATTTATTTTTCAATGTTTTTCTTAGGATAAAACTATCCATTTTATTACATATGAGTTTTTTTATTAATTTGAGTTAAAACTAACGTAGATATATGACCTAACCTATCTTAACCTAAGCCAATAATTTATGTTCTTAGTATAATATAATAATTCAAATAAACCAATTTGAAACAATTTGTTGAAAATAAAGAAAATCATTCGGCCTACTAGGCAAATCGGGCCTTGCATATTAGGCCGAGAAGTGCGTTCTGGCTACTAGGTACAATATATATATATATATATATATATATATATATATATATATATATATATATATATATACATACACGCACGCACACACACACTAGAGGTACATAGTGCATAGATGTACTAGCTGTACATAGTATTCTATATAATTTTCTTTGTGTAATTAAGATACATATAAAAAAATCTTCCTGGTGAAAGACATCATTCCTTAAGTGCTCTTCTCCCTCGGTAAAAACATTGTCTTGAGTACTTCAGGTCGCTGCTAACGACCACTTTAGGACTCTTCTCCTTGTATGTCTGCCAGAGATTTTTTTCAAGAAGTCTGAATTCACGTAAAATATTATTGTAGAGAGCGCAAGACAGTTGGAGGAACAGAGTGGGAAAGACGTTGAAAATACAAAAAGGAAAATGAAAAAAGTATTTTTCGTATCTGAAATGTAACATATACCAGTGAAGGAAAGATTAGCATGTGAGAGGCTAACAAGCCAGAGACTAGTTACCTTGAGGCTAACAAGCCAGAGACTAATTACCTTGAGGCTTAGCAAGCCAGAGACTAGTTACCTTGAAGCTAACAAGCCAGAGACTAGTTTCGTTGAGGCTAGCCAGCCACACACTAATTACCTTGAAGTTAACAAGCCAGAGACTAGTTACCTTGAGGCTAACAAGCCAGAGACTAGTTACCTTGAGGCTAGCAAGCCAGAGACTAGCGAGAGAGAGGTCACGAGGCAAAACCATCCCTCATACGCTTGGTCTTTCCCATGTGGAGGTAAAAATCAGTGCTTCGGTGGAGAACTCGGAGAATAACCATTTTGTATATCCCATTTGAAAACAAATGAAAAATCTGCAATTACTGCACTTTTATCTACCGGAAACATTTTTGAGCCAATCAGTAGCATGCCGCTGGGTATATGATAAAAAAAAACAAGAAAACTTTACCTAACTCATTTCACAAATAAATGATATAAATATAGATCTAAAAAAAATACTATTTGTCCTCTTCAATATTATTATTTTACCGAGATTAGTATTCACACTTTTTTCGTGCAGATATGATGAAAAAAAATTGTTTTGGGGGATTCTCTCATTGGCTGGGAGTCAAAGTACACGAGGGCTGAGGAGCATCATCTGGAGATGAAGGGAGACTGTGTGTGTGATCTTAGCAAACTGGTTAAAAAATAAAACTCGGTTAGCAGCACTTTAAAATGTTATCAACTAAAAGTCTGGGTGTAAACGTGAACAATATGAGAACAGAACACATTCCAAAGCATTCCGCACAGGACGCATGCTTCATTCCGAAGTTTCTGCCGTGTGAAAGTAATAGTCGTCATAATTGTTGTAGTATTGTGACAGCTGTAGCAGTGGTAATAATAGTGGTAGTTGTTAATTTAGTCGTAGCAGAATTGTTATAATGGTTGGTAGAAGTTGCAGCAGAAAAAGACATACTTATAAGGAACTGAAATATACGTGTTTACAACATAATATATATACGACCTTGTTCACCTGTTTTCATCAGGTCTCTGAACCTGGAGATGATCCCGGCCTACGCTAAACATCTGCACAGCTGTGGTGTGAAGGGCGTGTGGGGTGAGTACACATCTGTCTCATTGTCGAAATGCCTTCGTCCCATTCGTGTTTGCCAAGGAGTATAAATTAATGGGAATCTTATACCAAGATTTGTGAATATAATTGGCTTTCACTACTGGCTTTATTCTGATGGTTTATATAGCGCTTATAGGCACACTCTTCCTTCTCTCGTGGTGCTCTCTCTTTTTGTCTCTACTTCATCTCTTTCTCTTTCCACTCCATTTCACCACTTTCTCTTCTGTATTAAGCCTTCTGCAGCTTTCTCTATTCCTATTTTCTCCTATTATATACTTCTTACCTTCTTGCCTTTCACTTCACATTCTTACCCTATATATTGTCTTTCTCTACCACTCTTTACACGATGGATAATGGTCCGAGATGGACCGAAACGTCGTGGCCCCCTTTTATTTTCAGGTGTGTGGGTTAGGTGTCTAATTTCCAGCTACATTTTTGCAACCGATCTTACTGATGTTACTGATCTTCGAGTCTAGTGCAAGATCTCTTTCGGGTAGAATCGAGCATAAAGTAGCATAAGGCTTCTTGCCTGATGCTGGTCTTTGCTCAAAATCCTCAAACGGAGAGTCTGCATCTGGTGCCTATACGAGTGTCGTGATAATTCTCTCGCAGTCAAAGAGAGATTAAACGAACACCAACCACAAACATATCTTCACTAACCCTCAATTAGTTAATCTCTCCTTCATTACCATCCCAACCAGTAACACGCTTACCCACTAACATAGTTTCTAGTAACATCCTTTCCTCCCTCGCCGCTAACACCTTCACATTAAGCGCCCGCAACCCTTACACGCCTCTCACGCTTAAATCTTCTTCGCTAATGCATCTGCCACTAATAAACCAGGGACTAAGTCACGCTGCTGCTTCTCTAATGCACCCACAACCACCACCTCCTCCTCGGAAGCTTCGCTAATTATCCGTCGAGTTACACCTCTGATGGCCACACCGAGTAGAGTTGTGGTCAAGAGATTAAAATTGCAATTCACTAAAGCTATAATATTCATCTTTGTCGATTACTGTAATGTCTTAATTTCCTTATGTTGATTTACAATTGAAGCTGATTAATTGATGTTTTTCTGCATTGACATCTTCAAGGAATACTCTAATTGTTGATAACTGTTGCTCTTGCAGTCGTTTTTCCCCATTCATCAGCACTAGTTGTGCTTACTAAGGGGTCTGACGGCTGAGTGGACAGCGTTCGGGATTTGTAGTCCTAAGGTTACGGGTTCGATCCCCGGCGGAGGCAGAAACAAATGGGCAGAGTTTCTTTCATCCTGATGTCCCCTGTTTACCTAGCAGTAAATAGGTACCTGGGAGTTAGATAGCTGCTACGGGCTTCTTCCTTAGGGATGTGTAACAAAAAAAGAGGTCTACTCGAGAACCGGGCCGCTCTGACGCTAAGCCCCGAAATCATGTCAAGATAACCTCAAGAAAACCTCTGTTGGATTTGATAGTACGTACGCAGGCGTCTACTGTGCCAGCTAACTCTCCTCTTTCATTTGTTTTTTAAAGTATTCATCTAGTTGTGCTTGCTGAGGTTGAGCTCTGCTCTTTCGGCAGCTTCTCAACTGTTTCTACTACTATTTTTTTCCCTACACTCCACTCACACACACCAGGAAGCCGCCCGTGACAGCTGATTAACTCCCAGGTACCTATTTACTGCTAGGTAACAGGGGCATAGGGTGAAGGAAACTCTGTCCATCGTTTCTCTCCGACGCCCGGGATTGAACCCGGGACCACAGGATCACGTGTCCAGCGAACTGTCCGCTCGGCCGGCCGGCATTATGTTTATATGTTGCGTTGTATGTAGCATTACTCTTCCCAACCTTTAAAGTTATTACAAAGTCTTTAATTTCGCTAATTAATGCTTGTATTTAACTCCACCAACATTTTATTGATGCAGGTTATTGCTCTTTTATTTTTATCTCTGCACAATTCTCATCTTTATTCTCTCTCTCTCCTTAACGAGCAAGGGTGTTTTGTCACATACGTGAACGTATATAGATATTTATATATATATACCTTCTAGATATAGTGTATCGTCTGTCAAAATATTTCGTATTCATTATTTTTATCTTCTGAAAAGAATTCGTACACAATTATTTTATCAGCGTCATCTCTTATCTAAAACAAACTTTTTCTCGAGTGCGTATACACGCATAAACACATACACACACACACACACCCACCCCCACCCCCACACACACACACACGCCCACTCACACACACACATGCACACACACACACACACACACACACCCTCACACACACACACGCCCACTCACACACACACACGGAGGCCCAGGATCTCCAGAGAGAGATAGCGGCTTCACCTCTGAAGTCTAAGACAGGCATATCAGCTGTCGTGTTCCTGGGCGTTGCTTTACTTATCTCGAGAGTTCCCAGAGTTACACGGCCCCCAGAATAATAATAATAATAATAATAATAAATAATAACAATAAAATAGTAACAATTTAATATAATAGTAGCAATTGAATAAAATAATTTAATGAAATAAAAAAATGTAAATATAAAAATTCATGTAAATGTCTTATCTAATCTCTAAATTAAATACATAAACAATTATATTCTAAAATTAAATACAAATAAATTGTATTCTATTAATTAAATACAAGTAAAAATTCTAATCTATAAATTAAATACAAACAAAAAATTCGAATCTATAAATTAAATACAAATAAAAAATTCGAATCTATAAATTAAATACAAATAAAAATTCGAATCTATAAATGAAATTCAAATGAAAAATTAACAGAAAAAGTAATAATAATAATAATAATAATAATAATAATTAAAATAATTTGAGGAAACATTTTTACACAAATTAAGTTTATTAAAACCTCCCCATTTAACAAGGTGATCCAGGCAACTGTTAATATTTCATTGGGGATGTGACAGGCGAAGATATGCATTGTTCCATTTTACTTGAAAGTATTTATGGAGAAAGGAGAAATGGACAAATGGGTCGAGACAAAGAGAGTCGTAGGGAATTAGTGGAACAATTATGAGATGGAGGGAATGGAGTGTGGCAGAGATGGAAGAATGAGAAAGGTAGGGGGAGGAAGAGAGAGAGAGAGGAAGTGAGAGTAGAGTGAGAATAGTTGGAAAAAGGAGGCATGTGAAGAAAGGGAGGAGATAGAGAGATACATATGAGATGAATCCTATTGCAGCTGTGTTGAATCTCTAAACAGGTGGAACTGCTGCAGTACAACACCTGTAAGCTTTCCTCAAAGCTGCAAGCCTTGGGTATCCCAGGCTCTGTTCGAAAACAAATTTGGGGCATAATTTCAACATGGGTTTCTCCCAGGACGGTCATGACAATAGTGGAGGCGTATGCCAGGAAGGAGGGGTAGCTATGCCTCCTACTGTTCAATAATAGCAACCCACCATTATATATTCCCTTATCCCATGCCTTGACTTGCTTCGAAAGCACAGCTCACCCATTCACCCACCCATTCAGCCTGAGCTCAGCCATGCACTCAGCCATGCACTCAGCCACAGGCCATCCACTCACCTGCAATAGCTCTCCTGTGGAATTATCTACACACAGTCTCCCTCACCACTTAATACCCACCTTCCGTTAGGCTCGGCTGTTTCTGTCCTCATATCTGCCAAGCTTAATTACACATTGTAATTAAATTTACACTGACAAGAATGATATGAGGGGATCCTAGACGATGGTAATTAACAAAAACTTTATATATATAACGATGAGCAGACTGGATTATGTAAGGGTTAATGTTCGAAAAATAAATAAACAAATAAATAATATATATATATATATATATATATATATATATATATATATATATATATATATATATATATATATAAAACAAACATGCCAAAAGAATAGAGGTGGTAGGAGAAGAAAATATCAGTGTTCCGTGAGGATCCACAAGGTCTTCTCTGAGTACTATTTATTTCTTCTCCGAGGCTATGGTCCCTACACTTGGACCAGAGGTGGTACCCTTGTGTGTGTGTGGTGTGTGTTGTGTGTGTGTGTGTGTGTGTTGTGTGTGTGTGTGGTGTGTGTGTGTATATATAATATATATATATATATATATATATATTATATATATATATAATAATATATATATATATATATATATAGGGGGAGGAGAGAGAGAGAGAGAGAGAGAGAGAAGGAGAGAGAGAGAGAGAGAGAGAGAGAGAGAGAGAGAGAGAGAGAAGAGACAGAGAGACAGAGTGTATCCACATATGAAAAATATGTAGAAATTAGACAAAAATTCCAAACGTTTCTGTTTCATTACATTATCAAAGAGTAGTGTGTTCCTTGATAATGTGTGGAAACACGAAAACGTTCGGAATTCTCATTTCATATTTTCCTATGTAAATACTAATAGATCATCGAATCACGTGTTTTTTTGTGTGAGAATATTCTTGCATTACGTATGTATATGTGAATTATATATATATATATATATATATATATATATATATATATATATATATATATATATATATATATAATATTTATATATATATATTTATATATATATATATATATATATATATATATATATATATATATATATATATATAATTTGAAACTATAGTGATGTAACAATTAAGGTGCCCAGCAGGTGTGTGTGGGGGGAGGGCAGAGAAATTAATTTCATTGCTGTGTTTATGGAGGTAATATAGCTTTATGTGTGGGTCTATGGTGTACCCACCTATCGTTCTGACACATCCATATGTGAAGCTGTATATGGAGTCAGTCTCCACCACTTCGTTCGTGTCATTCTTGACTACTCTTACACTGATCAAACTGCCTCGAATATCATTGTGGTGATTTAGTTACTTATTTGTCCCCCATCATAGTACGTAGGCTGAAAACCTAATCGAAATGTCTGCCCATACTATCACTTCGCCTAGGTAGATTGTACGTTGTATTTACTATTTCGATAAGCCTTCCTCTTACATAAAATACAGCTCTATCAATTTCTCGCGAGCCTTATAAATTGTGCCTCTCATCGCTGGGACTAGTCTTGTGGTATATTATTGGACTTGATGCAGCTTCATTTTATGTTTGACGATAAAAAATCAGCAATATTGACGTTTCCTCTTACCAATAAGCCCCCAACCTCGAGAGGTTAGATACACCGTCTAGATTCAAATGCTTATGGCTTAGAAATTCACTTTAAATGTGACGCATGTCAAATCGTGGGGACAAGCTGGTCTTTATGCGGGGAACAGATGAAGCAATATTCACTCGGGTTGAGTCATTATGCTTGCAACTCATGAATACTCATGAATATATTTGCAAACGATTTAGGCCGTTTGTGCGGGCTTCAATTTTAGCGATAGTTAGGATTTTGTAAGACATCGACTGAACATTCGGATGAAATGTCAAATAAAATTTAAAAGGCTGTTGGAGGCGAGTCAGGAAATGTTTGAAAATGAAAGACACAAGTATACTACAAAAGGTTTTGTCTGAGAATATTTTGTTTTTTATTAATTATATATATATATATATATATATATATATATATATATAAATATATATATATATATATATATATATATATATATATATATATATATATATATTATATATACATTACTAAATATGCTATACTAGTATATTTAGCCCCAATACGTGGCAATGTGTGTGTTATAGACCCCAATGTAAAAATCGTGCAGCAGGTGATTAAAATAAAATATACGCTGAGAGTATACCTTGTGGATATACCTTGGGTTAGTGTGTATGAGCACCTAGGTAGGATATGTTGGTTACCAGAATTGTTACGCTTCTCGTTAGGCAAAATTCCCCTTCTCTTTAGGTAAAATTACGCTTCTCGTTAGGTAAAATTCGTTTTTCGTGAGGCAAAACTAATTAAAAATACTTATTATGAATTTGTATTTTGGTAAATACATGTTGTTATTATTTTAGTTTGCTGTTTCTCTCTTCCACGAACCCTATTTTATCCCTCATTTCCCTTCTTCCTTATTTCTCTTCGTCACCCTCTTCAACCCCCCCCCCCCCCTTCACACACTCTCATTATTAATGTTGCAGTTAATGGCACTATTGGCGAGGGAATGTCCATGACGGTTTTAGAGAGGAAGGCGGTGGCGGAGGCTTGGGCGAGGTGCAGGGCCGAGGTATCAACTATGGTTGTACAGTGTGGTGCTGGCTGCCTCAAGGACACACAGGACCTGGTGAGTAAGACAACCATCAGGGGCCAAATTCACGAAGCAGTTACGAAAGCACTTGTACACTTATACGTTCGTACATCTTGCGAACCTGTACGTCTTTTCTCAATCTTTGGCGACTTTGTTTACAATTAGAATAACAGTTTATTGAGAAGTTTTCATGCTTGTAAACTGTTTAATAAATGTACCAAAGCCGTCAAAGATTGAGTAAAGATGTACACGTTCGTAAGTACTTGCGTAACTGCTATGTGAATTTGGCCCCAGGATATCTTAAGTGTGACGCTGGCTGCCTCAAGGCTACGCAGGATCTAGTAAGAACACGATCACTCAGAATATCTTCCAGTAAAGAATCCCCCCCCCCTTACATTCCCTCCCATCAGGAACGGCAGGTCGACCTCATTAACTATCCTCAGTCAGAGGACCATCACCACCTCAGTGACATCAGAAACCCGCTGGTTATCCTCAGTAAGAGCCGCCACCCCCCCCTCCCCCCTTCACTTGTCACTCATTTGGACCTCAATGAGAATCTCATTAACGAATTCTCACCTGTCACTCTCATCACGGCCGCCTAGTTATTCCCAGTGAGGGGCCTCTCACTGTAACTTCAAAGTCCAAAAATTATATAAATAGATTCGCTATATTTATTAGTTGACAGGCTATCATAAAGTCACAGTCTGTCTGTTACTCTGCTAACGTAAACTTTGTGAATGTTATTTACCCTCAAAAACTTCCCTATGAAGTTCATTGGGATTAAAGCTCACATTTTGTTTGGATATTGAAGCTGAGATTGATTTGGAGATTAAAGCTTAGATTGCGTTTGTAGATTGAAGCATAGATTTGCTTGGATATTAAAGCAAAGACTGATTTCAAGGTTAAAACCCAGGTTGGTTTGGAGATGAAAGCATAGATTAGTTTAGCCGCTGTGCCTTGTCTATATAAAATATTTCTGAATGTCCCAGTACGTAAACATAAGCCTCTAGGACAGGCTGGTTAAAACACAAAAATAACATTTAAATTCGGACTTGAATTCCCGACTCGAGTATTTCATGAAAGCAGCAGTAAAACTCGGAGGCCTGTTTTAATTTGGCCAAAAGTCTGGGAAAATACTGAGTAAAACTCCCTTAATGTCAACATCATCCGTGTAACGCCAGTGATGGATGGTAATGCCTTTTATACATTAAAATCTCACTAGAATTAGATTCCCCTGTGAAAAATACTCTTTTTTTTTTACCCTTTGTATGTCTCTGCGTCAAGGATTAGTCTTTAGCTGAAGCAGTCAACAAAGACAGGAGATGTTGGTGCTGAATTTATGAGTAAAAATAGCCATGGAGTATAATTTATGGCTATTTATTAAGCTATTAAGACTGATCAATAACTCGGTGGATAGAGCTTCGGCCTTACACACGTGGGGTCCACGCTTCGAGTCTCCTACAGCCCAGGTGAATGGAATAGCCATGGAGTATTTAATGATTTCTGTTGAATTGGATTCTTTACTTATCATTAGTATCGTCATGGTCACCATAGTAACTATTGTCTACAGTCATTATCAACATTAAAACATAAATGAAAGTAATTCATCAAAAATAAATAAAAAAATGCCATTTTGTTTACAAAAACTTCTGTTACACCCTGTATATTGCTTTACTAATGACGACAAAATCTCGTAAAATAAATGTTTACACATTAAACTGAGGGGGAGGGAGGGAGGATACAAATAAAAGGAGACGATTCTGCTTGCACAATAAAACTCCTCCAACTGCCTTTCGGAGGCCCATTTAAAGCGAGAGGAATAAAAAAGCAATGTTTACTGCGAGCGCCAGGCACCCCTACGCCTTTTTTTTCTGTGTGACTGAGGCACTGCTCGAAAAACAAATGAAGAGTGCGTAGAGAGGGAGGTGAAGTTTGGGGTGACAGAAGGAGGGGAATGTAAGAATGGATAGACGAAAAAGGGAGGAATGTTAATTGAAAAACAAAGTGTGTGCGTGTGAAGAGAGAGGAAGAGAAACAGGTTTGAAGCTGTGACTAAAAGAAACTTTCCAAGTAGTGTTGTTGTTTTTATTATTGTTGTTTTAGATTCAGCTACTCAAAACAAAATTCCAAGTAGCACAGGCTATGGTGAGCCCGTAATGGACATGGCAAAGGAGCAGGGGCTGTAACCCAGTGTATGTGAACATCTTATGCCAAATGCTTCCGTCAGTGTCTATTCAACTAAAGGTATATATATTCATAATATATATTAGAAAGTATAATAAAAACTGTCGGATATCACAGCTTAACGAATATTATGTGTCATGTTTCATTATATTCAACTACATTGTGTTAGGTTAAAAGTTTTGGTTGTACCAGCATTCTGATGTATTCATTGTCCTTGAGAAAAACATTTTTAGAGGTGTGCTTTTAGAAGTGTGATTTTAGAAGTGAGATTTTAGAAGTGAGATTTTAGAAGTGTGCTTTTAGAAATGTGATTTTAGATTTGTGCTGTTAGAATTAGAAAGAAATCTGATTAAAGTTTCGAACGTAATCAGTTGTGTTTTACAACAGCTGCCCGTCCTTATAAATATTGGCTGAATGATGGTTGATCAATGCAACACTATACACACGACTCCTAACTACTGCGCTAAAACGTGTCTAGAACAGTGTTTAATTCTCTGTGTACGAATTTAATTTCTCCAAGTGTTTTACTCACTCACTGAAGGACTGTGATTCACTCTCCCCAGCACATTTAAGCAACTACCTCACTAAACATTTTTTGGATTAACACCGAACTAAATATAATTTTCAGTGTAATGTCTATGTACAAAGCTTGTAATCTTCCTCTTGAGTTGAAAGTAGGGTGTAGAATCACATTCGTAATTGATGAAACAAATCATATCAGCAAGTATCATCATGATGAGATGATGTTAATTATGAGGTACTCATTTTCCACAACGCCTATACTTGTATTTTACTCATTAAATAAAGCATAAGCTGCTGTGTGTGTGTGTGTGTGTGTGTGTGTGTACTCACCTAATTGTACTCACCTAATTGTGCTTGCGGGGGTTGAGCTTTGGCTCTTTGGTCCCGCCTCTCAACTGTCAATCAACAGGTGTACAGATTCCTGAGCCTACTGGGCTCTATCATATCTACACTTGAAACTGTGTATGGAGTCAGCCTCCACCACATCACTTCCTAGTGCATTCCATTTATTAACTACTCTGACACTGAAAAAATTCTTTCTAACGTCTCTGTGGCTCATCTGGGTACTAAGTTTCCACCTGTGTCCCCTTGTTCGTGTCCCACCCGTGGTGAAGAGTTTCTCTTTGTCCGCCCTGTCAATTCCCCTGAGAATTTTGTAGGTGGTTATCATGTCTCCCCTTACTCTTACACACACACACACCCCTGTGTGTGTGTGTGTGTGTGTGTGTGTGTGTGTGTGTGTGTGTGTGTGTGTGTGTGTGTTGTGTGTGTGTGTGTGGAGAGAGAAATATAAACACAGAAAATTGCGAGAAAGATAAGAGTGAGAGAGAATGGGAGGACAGACAGAGATTCGAATTTTGAAATGAAGATTTTTTGTTTAATGGGAAGGGCAATTGTGTAGACAAACACCAAACGAGGAGTGTGTGTGTGGAGAGACATTGAGTGTTTGTGAGAGACTTCAGTGAGATAAGACGCGAAGCATCTAGCCAAGTGTTTGTTGGAGAGAGAGAGAGAGAGAGAGAGAGAGAGAGAGAGAGAGAGAGAGAGAGAGAGAGAGAGAGAGAGAGAATATAGAGAGGGGCGAGAGAGAGGGGGATGGAAACCGATACTGACAAACTAGGTCAGACGCCTCCTTCAACGCTCGTCTCAGAATATTATAGAAGATTTATGTCACAAAGTAAAACCAAACTTCCCATGCGTCGTTATGTAGACTCGTTGAGGCTGAGAGAGTCTTACGATACCCGTGTTCACATCAGCCTCCCAACGAGACTTACACATAACGGTAGCAAAAGAACTTTTGTGAAACGACGGATGTAAGAGCGTCCTTGTAAGAGCCTTATGATAAGGTGATTTCAGGCACGCCACGCCGAGGACCTGGGTGCTGAAGGGGTGGCCGTGTTCCCGTGCCTTTTCGACAAGCCAGCCACAACAGACGAGCTGGTCGAGTACATGGTGGAGGTAGCGAAGGCGTGTCCCAACACCCCACTCTTCTACTACCACTTCCCCACCAAAACAGGTGTCGACCGTAAGTTAATAAGTCCAGGATTCATGTATTAAGTTTACGTCGGGTTTCGACTTGATTTAGCATTTATTTTGTATTTTAGTCTTGTTAATTTTTATGTCAGGCTGTAATTCAGAGCTGTAACGATTTGTCTGCTACAATTTAAAGGTGAGTGTAATTAGGCCTGTCTACCCGATTGTGCAGTTTCTGTATATTCATCTTCGCTGGTTTCTCGAAATACTATTTTTCAATGTTATACAATGTAGCTATTTACCTTTATATATTTATGTTTTCGTTTTCAAGCATATTCATTGATTATTATTATTATTATTATTATTATTATTATTATTAACTGCTGTTCTCTTGATAAAAGTTATTGAAGAGCTTGAGCTGGTGATTAGAAGTACCTGAGGGGTATATCTTGAGGTTATCGTGAGATGATGTCGGGGCTTAGTGTCCCCGCGACCCGGTCCTCAACCAGGCCTCCACCCCGATGAAGCATCCCGTGACAGCTGACTAACTCCCAGGTACCTATTCACTGCTAGGTATCACGGTGAAAGAAACTCTGCCCATTGTTTCTCGCCGGCGTCCCGGATCGAACCCGGGACCACAGGATCACGCGTCCAGTGTTCTGTCCGCTCAGCCACCGGCTCCCATCCTATAAATTATAAAATGTATATGATGAATTAAACACACGTTTGTCTATTCACAACTTTCCCGAACTTACAACTTTTCTGTACACAACCAGAAACACACACGTACGAACACTTATGTATAATGAAGGTAGCACGAATGATAACTCGAGTGCTTTGTTTGTGTGGATTATGATAACCATGGAGAATATTCACTTTACATAGTCACAAACAGGAATATCTGACGACTCTGGATACACGTAGGAGTGCTGGGGTCGAATCTCCACCGTAGCTTCATAACCATTCACCATCATGGGAATAAAACGCTTACCAATAATGGCCTGTATAGTTTTCATTGAAATTTCACAGCTACATTTGCCTCGTAATACATTTGCATTCAGCTGCTGATCATTACATCATGAAACTGCAGCGAATTTTGTTGCAGTGTGCACTTGCAAAGGCAGATCTAGGCAGTTTCCAAAGGCGGAATTTATATGAACGGAATTTTTGCCTGCCGTTATATGAAAGAAGGTAATTGACTGAGAAATCACCAAGCCATTACAACTGTATAGGACAGAGGAAAGGATATGAGGATAAGGCTTTGGGAAGGGGGACGGGAGGGGAAGGTGAGGAACAGTTGGGAATTGAACGCCGACCAGCAAGAAGCGAGACCGTCGCTCTATCGGGTTCGCGTAGTTAGGAGACAGCCTTCAAAATATTCAACACAAATATCCTTTAATACTTACTAACAAAATAAATTGAAAATCAGAGGAGAGAAATTTTGTTTAGGCTTTGCGTATGTGTGTTTGGATGAGTATGTATGTATGTGTATGTGTGTACGTCCCCCCCATCCCTAGGTGTGCTTGCAGTGGTTGAGCTTTAGCTCTTTGATCCCGCCTCTCAACTGTCAATCAACTGATGTATAGGTTCCTGAGCCTATTGGGCTCTATCATATCTACATTTGAAACTGTGTATGGAGTCAGCCTCCACCACATCGCTTCCTAATGCATTCCATTTGTCAACCACTCTGACACTAAAAAAGTTCTTTCTAATATCTCTGTGGCTCATTTGGGCACTCAGTTTCCACCTGTGTCCCCTAGTGCGTGTGCCCCTTGTGTTAAACAGCCTGTCTTTATCAACCCTGTCGATTCCCCTGAGAATCTTGAATGTGGTGATCATGTCCCCCCTAACTCTTCTGTCTTCCAACGAAGTGAGGTTTAATTCCTGCAGTGTGTGTGTGTGTGTGTGTGTGTGTGTGTGTGTGTGTGTGTGTGTGTGTGTGTGTGTGTGCGCGCGCGCGCGCGCCATACACAATTCCCGTAGTGAGGTGGTAAGACACTCGCCTGGCGTTTCGCGTTCGCTTTGGCTTGGGTTCGTATCCTGGCCGGGGAGGATTGACTGGGCGCCAATCCTTAATTGGAGCCTCTGTTTACCTAACAGTAAAATGGGTACTTGGTTGATAAGCGATTTGGCGGGTCGCATTCCGGTGGAAAATTAGAATTAAGGACCTGCCCGAAACGCCACGCATGCTAATGGCTGTTCAAGAATTGTAAGATATAAATAAATAAATATACTGAAGGAAAAGAGTACGTAAGAAAATAGAGAAAGATCACATATACTAGAAGTGGAATAACAGGTGTTTCATAAATGTAAAATAAGAATAAGGAGCAGGAGAAGAATAGCAATAGGGGAAGGAACAGGGGATTAGAGAAAGAGTTGGACAGCATAAAAAAAATCAAGAGAGTGAATGGTAGGGGAAGGGCGATAAACATAGGGAAGAGGAGGAAGGAAGAGAAGAGAGGGGAAGGGAGGGAATTATCAAAGTGGGGGTGAATAATTTCCAAGAATTAGGACATTATTGAAGACTAGAAGGAAATCTGAAGAGTTGATGATTCAGATGAATCCTCTGAAGAGTTGGAGGTAAATAATGAATTATCAGGGAAATAATGCCTTCTCACTATCAGGGTAGAGCGCCAGGCCACTACGTTACTTAGCTTGGTAAGAAGGAGCAGAAGGAGGAGAAGAGAATAGTAGAGACTCATCAGTTCACGGCGATGAGTGACCTCACAGAATATATATTAAGAACGTGATCAATAATCTGCTTCCCTCTAGAGCCCAGCGTGGCCCCAAGGGAGGAGGAAGGCGGAGCTGGTTGGGGAGAGATGAAGAGGGAAGAAATGAGGGGACAAAAGGGAAAAAAAAATTAAGATGGGGGATTAGGCTTGTAAGGAAAAAAAAAAAGGTTAGAGATGCGTTGATGCTCAAAAAAATTAAGTGACCTCAATAACGATTGGGCTTAACACTTAATCTTTCATGAACTAATAATAAATCTTTAATTAATATTTAATTAGTTTCTTTAATTAACAGGGGATACCTTCTGTATAAAATAATTTTTTCCTGTAGAATTGTAGTGGAAATTTATACGAGTATTGCCTGAGCAATTGTACCTATGATTAGAAAGCTGTTGTGGGTTGCATATTAGGGGGAACGTCGATAGTAGGCCTAAGGTGACACGATGAGCCTTACAGGCTTCCTGTCCCCGACAAGAAACCCGTCTATTCTACTTACACGTTCGATTCCCACCCGTCGACGGAGTTGTAGAACCTGTCCTCTCACTTTATACAATAGACCAATCCATCAAATTTACGGGGTTTAATTTTGGCTAGGTGGCCGGTGGCTGAGCGGACAGAACACTGGACGCGTGATCATGTGGTCCCGGGTTCGATCCCGGGCGCCGGCGAGAAACAATGGGCAGAGCTTCTTTCACCCTGATGCCCTTGTTACCAAGCAGTAAATAGGTACCTGGGAGTTAGTCAGCTGTCACGGGCTGCTTACTGGGGGTGATGGAGGCCTGGTCGAGGACCGGGCCGCGGGGAAACTAAGCCCCGAAATCATCTCAAGATAACCTCAAGATAGAATCAAAATAGTTCAGTGAGTTACCAGAAACGTTCGAGCCTAGACAAGTCAGAAACCTGTGTATCTTTTACGGAATGTTTCTAGTTTCACCAACGGACTAAATACAGGGTATTAAAACTGCACCAACCCAATCCATCCACCTACGAAACGTGGATGTTTGTGATCCGCTAGTTTTCACCCCCCCCCCACCCCCCGGCACAGCTGTGCTCTAGAGAGCGAAACATGTTGATCCTCGACCTCCTGTCTGAATGCCATCTCATTATATGACTGCCTTGTTGGTAGTTTGTTCAGGTCTGGCCACTCGTGTACCCCCAGGCTATCACGCAGCAACCGTCTACTATTCCTTCCGTTCCACGTGACAGGGACTGTCTCCCTTTCCTTCCCTACCACGTGACAGGAACGGTCTCCCATTCCTTCCCTACCACGTGACAGGAACCGTCTCCCATTCCTTCCCTACCACGTGACAGGAACCGTCTCCCATTCCTTCCCTACCACGTGACAGGAACCGTCTCCCATTCCTGTCTACCACCTGACAGCAACCCCTTTTTCCTTCTGTCTTTACCTCACCACATCCTTCCTCTTCTCTCAAGCTAACAGCATCAATTTTTAATCGCGTTAGTTTTCGGCGCCTCCTTTCATCCAAACTTATTACACTAAAGCTTATTAACGTCTTGGCGCACCAGAGATATATATGCTCGCTGTGCCATTAGTCTCGCATATTTTCCGACATCATTTTCCAAAGTTTCGAAACAGGCATCTGGCAAACATCTAACTTTCCCAGTGTCTCCTCACTACCATTTATCTTCCCTAACAGTATCCATGAGCGAGTTTCTTGCCAAAGGCGTAGAACGTGTGCCAACGTTGGCTGGTATCAAGTTCACGGATTTGGACGTCAGCGGCGAAGGGAGGAAATGTCTGGAGGTGGCAGGCAGCTCCCTCACCATCTTCAGCGGATTCGATCAGGTAAGGATGGAGAGAAAGAGGGTATTACCCGATAGCCACGGTTTCTAATGGCCCTTGATGGGGAGGGAAGGGACGCCGGGAGACTGGTTAAAGGTCTCTTTACTCAGTTGTTCCTTGAATTTGTCTTGGCATCTACGACTGGGTTGGCGATGGGTTTAATGCTCTACGGGTGTGGCTTGAGAACTGTGGGGTGTCTTTTCGTTAAATATAGACTGTTCTGTGCTAGTTGGTTTATGTACTGGGGCACATGTTCCTCGTGGAGACGTGTGTCTTGCCCAGAGAACTGGTTGGAACTGTGTGGCGTCCTGAGAAATGAGTGGAAGTACTACACGAAGAGCTTAAGCTATTGAGAAATCACGTTTGACCTCAAGACGAAGCTAAGGCAGCGAGAACGAAAGTCGATACAAGCTAAGCTGTAGAAAACAGTGGAATTGGCACATGATACAGTGCTATGATCTGAAGCATGGATCTCAAACCCCCTTTCACGTTGTCAGAAGAATTGTGAATTAAGGAAGCTATGGAGGACTTGGGCAACACGAACAATTGCAAGACTTTGAAACACGAATGGAAAAATCAAACCTCGAATGAACCGGAAAAATTAATAAGCAAAAATTAAAGGGGGGGGGCACAAGAAAAATAAGTGCCATTTTCTACATTATGAATAGTATTATCGATGGGAAAGATGATAAATACATTGTGTGCTGTCTCTTGTCAAGGGTGGACGAGCTAAGACACTTGGCAACAACTGAACGATGCATAACCTGATGGACGTGTGGTGCCTTGAGAGAGACACCGAGATGTGTGTGAGTGTATACACTACGTGGTTCCAGCCGAGTGACTTCTGATGTCCAGCTAGTCGTTAACCGTTGATAATATGGAGATCGTAGAATATATTTCCATTATAAGCTGCTTCGTTACTTTTTATTAACGGGGTGATGTAGGTAACTCCATTGTCATAAGTACTTAGCTGTGGAGGGAAACCAGTTTTCGGGGATTTAATCTGTTCATGTTTCTCTGTCCTTTCTTCTTAGCCTGCCATCTCTCCCCCTCCCTCTCTCTCTTTCTCTTTAAACACAGGTGTATTAAAAAAAAAATATATTCACATATCGCATATGTAGGAATATATGTTTAGATTTAGGTATAAATTTAGGCACAACTGGTCGTACTGGACCACTTTGAATTCCACTGGTCTAAACAACATCCGTAGCATATTCCAAATGACAAATGATATGACTAATGATTGACATCTTTCCAATCACTTTTCCTGTTACAGTCTCACCTCTAATCTTTTGTTTTGAAAACCCTTAGCTCTCTATCTCATTCTCTCTAGCTACTTCTTTATCTCTTCCTCCTCTTTCCGCTCCCCCCATACCCCTTCCTTCCTGCCTCCATGTCCCCAGACATCCAGTCACTCCCTCCCTTAACACAGCTAATCAACAGGTTCGAGCAGTCTTCACTCTCATTGTGTCCGATCGAGCCAGATTTCCCAGACGTTTTCGGCTCCGAGTTATTACTGTTCCGCTTGATTTAAAATTCCTCTCTAGGACCTCTTTTGTGCCCCGACTGTTCTCAGCTGGGGGGGGGGGCTTCGGCTTCAAAAGAGGACTCATGTCGAAGCCATTGCTTTCACACACAACACTGGGCGATCCACCGAGCTCGGTTCAGAGGTCTGTTTTTCTGGTGGATGTTTCTTGTGTTTCAAGCTGCTTTGTCGATGGCAGCGCTTGTGTGTGTGTGTGTGTACTCACCTAGTTGTACTCACCTAGTTGTGCTTGCGGGGGTTGAGCTCTGGCTCTTTGGTCCCGCCTCTCAACCGTCAATCAACAGGTGTACAGTTTCCCGGAGCCTATTGGGCTCTATCATATCTACACTTGAAACTGTGTATGGAGTCAGCCTCCACCACATCGCTTCCTAATGCATTCCATTTGTCAACCACTCTGACACTAAAAAAGTTCTTTCTAATATCTCTGTGGCTCATTTGGGCACTCAGTTTCCACCTGTGTCCCCTTGTTCGCATACCACCCGTGTTAAATAATTTATCTTTATCTACCCTGTGTGTGTGTGTGTGTGTGTGTGTGTGTGTGTGTGTGTGTGTGTGTGTGTGTGTGTGTGTGTGTGTGTGTGTGTGTGGGAAAGTGATACATATCGTAGATATAATAGATAAAAATAGGTAAGGAGTCAAAACACTGGACAATCGACGGTTGGGAAGGCGTTGTTCAAGAACTAACAGCTCGATCCTGCAGGTACAAACAGTGAATAGCAAATCGTAAAACTACACACACATAAATATACTCGGAGAGAGAGAGAACAGATTAATACAAGAAATCGTTTCACAAGTATACTTGACAAGGGCCAGGATTTCTTAACGTTACTGCTGTAACTTTAGTCGTTACTGATGGGGTTACTCGTTACTGATGAAGTCAGTCGTTAACCACAACGCAACCCCATAGTCTCCTATGACTGATTGATGCCTACTACTACTACTGCAGTAAAGACTATCCCCCATTTAAACAGGTATATTTAATCGAGCATACCTCAAACCCGTATGTGTACGCATATGTGCGTTCAATCAAGCTTACCTGTATATGGCTATAGGTAATCACAAAAAATACTACACGCGATGGAAATATTTATAATTTACTATCACAAAATAATTATTTATATTATGCATGAAAACGCTCGAGTTATTTACATTTTTAATCTTCTTGAAAGTCTGTTGGTATCACATTAACATCATCATAACACCCACTTTTCATGGATCGAAACCCGTCGTAAGACAAGAACGAACAGTTCAAGGAATGAAGAATAAAGTTACTTAAAAAGACAAAATTCATTTATTCATGGCAGCTTCTAAAGCTACATACATCATGTATAATGATCATCATATCTCTCTTCTGGGAATATTTATTTCTTCTCTGGTTTACACAAGTGACTCACGACCTTAGATAAAGGTACGGACTGAGACCACTATATTCAGCTCTTCAACACTAGGGGGTAATCATTCTCCCAGTCCCTCTCCTCTTCCCTTACTAAGACGAGACGTGCCCTAAATATTGGTACACACTATAACTTCTTCATTCACCCCTTTCTAACCCCTAATATATATATATATATATATATATATATATATATATATATATATATATATATATATAAATATATATATATATATATATATATAAATATATATATATATATATATATATATATATATATATATATATATATATATATTGATTGTTACTGATTTTCTTTATTATTTCTCATATGTTTATTTCTCCATCAAGGTTACTCGTTTTACCAACATACTCAAATACATTCATAAGAATTTAAACAAATCGTTATATATCCATATTTTTATATAAGAAAACCCTGTTCTGTCTATATACATTCATAAATACAAAGAACACGAGAACCCACGTACAGAATCACATCTGAATTCGCACTTATGGACCTGAATGCCTTTCCTTCTCACCCAAGCGACTCATAATAGGACAGTATACTCACCATTGGCAGGTCAGAGCCACATACAAGACCTTCCATTAGCAGTGACCTTTACTAAACTGGATTAAGTCAGCTTGAAAGTCAGAGTGTAAGGACTTACAGAAGGATAATGCTGTATAATACACACACATGGCTTAGTTTGTATGTTGTGTGGCTTATCCTGCGCACATGAGTGTATAAACACACACATTTTCCAGACTAAACTGGAAAAGGTTCAAAGGTTTGCCACCAGACTAGTACCCGAGCTGAGGGGTATGAGCTACGAGGAGCGACTGCAGGAATTAAACCTCACTTCGTTGGAAGACAGAAGAGTTAGGGGGGACATGTTCACCACATTCAAGATTCTCAGGGGAATCGACAGGGTTGATAAAGACAAGCTGTTTAACACAAGGGGCACACGCACTAGGGGACACAGGTGGAAACTGAGTGCCCAAATGAGCCACAGAGATATTAGAAAGAACTTTTTTAGTGTCAGAGTGGTTGACAAATGGAATGCATTAGGAAGCGATGTGGTGGAGGCTGACTCCATACACAGTTTCAAGTGTAGATATGATAGAACCCATTAGGTTCAGGAAACTGTACACCTGTTGATTGACGGTTGAGAGGCGGGACCAAAGAGCCAAAGCTCAACCCCCGCAAGCACAACTAGGTGAGTACATACACATCAGTCGTGAGGTCCCTGTGGGGCCTCGCGGCTGAGTGGATTGCGCTTAGGGGTCGTATTCCTAATGGCCCGGGTTCGATTCCCGGTGGAGGCGGAAACACATGGGCAGTTTCTTTCGTCTTGATGCCCCCTGTTGACCAAGCAGGAAATACCGTCTACTGCTACGGTGACCCGGAGACCGTCTACTCCTACGGTGACCCGGAGACCGTCTACTCCTACGGTGACCCGGAGACCGTCTACTGCTACAGTGACCCGGAGACCGTCTACTGCTACGGTGACCCGGAGACCGTCTACTCCTACGGTGACCCGGAGACCGTCTACTGCTACGGTGACCCGGAGACCGTCTACTGCTACAGTGACCCGGAGACCGTCTACTGCTACGGTGACCCGGAGACCGTCTACTCCTACAGTGACCCGGAGACCGTCTACTGCTACGGTGACCCGGAGACCGTCTACTGCTACAGTGACCCGGAGACCGTCTACTGCTACGGTGACCCGGAGACCGTCTACTCCTACAGTGACCCGGAGACCGTCTACTGCTACGGTGACCCGGAGACCGTCTACTGCTACAGTGACCTGGAGACCGTCTACTGCTACGGTGACCCGGAGACCGTCTACTGCTACAGTGACCTGGAGACCGTCTACTGCTACGGTGACCCGGAGACCGTCTACTGCTACGGTGACCCGGAGACCGTCTACTGCTACAGTGACCTGGAGACCGTCTACTGCTACGGTGACCCGGAGACCGTCTACTCCTACAGTGACCTGGAGACCGTCTACTGCTACAGTGACCCGGAGACCGTCTACTCCTACAGTGACCTGGAGACCGTCTACTCCTACAGTGACCCGGAGACCGTCTACTCCTACAGTGACCCGGAGACCGTCTACTCCTACAGTGACCCGGAGACCGTCTACTCCTACAGTGACCCGGAGACCGTCTACTGCTACAGTGACCCGAAGACCGAATCTGACGATTTCAGACTCCATTGACCTGGAAAGTGTCTTTCAAACGCCAAAACTTTTGCCAATTATTTGGTCCCTAATTTCCTCACGTATTCACATATTCTCTTCTCTCTCCCCTAATGCTTTATTCTCTATTTCTCCTCCCCCCTTACTTTTCCAAGACCATCCTCTCGCCTCCTCCACTTGATTGCATTTAAAACTCACCCCCTTATCACTATTTAAGTATTAAAAGCCACAAAAAACTTTTAACATTAAAGGAAAATTCCGATTAACAAATAATCCTTTTTAGTATTAAAAATGGTTATAAGCAATCGTATTTTTATGGTAAATGGGGTGTGTTTAATGCAAGATTCTGAATAATCAATTTATTCCCTCTTCTGGAATCTATCGACAAAATACTCCGTGGCGATGCATCGTGACCTGTTAATAAGAACTTTGAAATTCATTATAAGACGCAAAACCGACGTGTTTTTGTGATAGTTTGGGGTTCTTTGTCATGTTAATTAACTTTTTACCGACGACCTAAATTGGCAAGTTCGTAAAAATTTAATTCCTTTGCATGTTCAATTTTTTTGTTATTCGGTTTACAATTAATTCTCTACCTACAGTGTTCATATTAAATGGGGTAGTGTGTTCATATTGAAGATATCGTTGTGTTTACAGTGAAGTCTTGCATTCTCACGTAAAAGAGCATTGTTCACAGCAAATGCACTATTGCATTCACACTGAAGGAATGTTGAGAATGTTTTGTATATACACAAAAATAACCGATATAAACCCAGTAAAATGTTCTCACATAACTCAAGTGTTCGAACAAAAGCGCAGCGAAAACTTCTACACAAAGTATTTAATGAAAAACCAAAATAAAGTTTAAATAAAGCCACTGAAGAGACATACTAACCACGAAGACATTAATAACTAACCACGAAGACATGAATACGCTCCAATAAAAAAAAAATACTCCAGAATAATCAAGACCCAAAATTATATTTTATGAAAAAGGTAATAATCACCATTAAAACATTAGAGTACAACAAACAAACCGATAATGAAAGTCATTTCTGCATCAGAGCCATGGTGAGCCCAAGAGGATATTGTACTTATTGGAACTCGGAAGCACGTAATGGGCAGGACACTATTTAACCCGGAACAATGGGACGCTCTAGAGACCATTATCACCGGAACATTATTAAGCTGGGGAACAAAGGCACGTTATTACAGTAATGTTGGGCTATGACCTTAGCTACACCAATTATTAAGGCACGTGATTGTAACCATTCATTTAAGATTATTTCAACACCAAATATAACGATACAATAACATATACAGTATTAATTTTAATGTTTTATTTCCATAATATTTTTAGTAACAAAGCTTCAATAGTAATATCTTAAATGGAATATAAATGACAAAATTATATAATAGTCAATAAGTGCTTTGTTTCCTCATTACTTTTAGTTTAAATAGAAACAGCTTATGATGATCATAATGATATAGACAATATATTCCTCAATTATGTTTAAAAAATTCCACAAAACCTTTATTAACATCATGCAATCAGCTCAGAAATTCCATAATATATTTTTCCCACGATGGTGCAATGGGACCTCGAATGCTCAACAGAGATAACATCATTGAAGTATCTATAAAACTTATTGAAAAATATATAAACAACCTCATGATAGGGACATGTCAGACGAGACTTCCTAATATACCTGAAGACTTTGTGAAGACAATCATAATTGACAATTAAACAATTACTCTATTAAATGACAAATACAAAATTGTGAAACTAAATCGGCCGCTGGGCTTTTGAAGTCGAGAAAAATATCAAATATTAGTGATGAATGAATGGGGAAAACTTTTACATTTTGTTATATAAACACATCTGTAGCTAAGAGTATGAACTTCATTGGTCAGGTTGTAAGTTACGTGGTACGAGGTGTGTGTTTACATGCAAACAGGTGATATGTTCGTGCGTGTCTCTCTCTCCACCTAGTTGACCAATTCTGAATGTGTGTGGTGTGTGTGTGTGTGTGTGTGTGTGTGTGTGTGTGTGTGTGTGTGTGTGTGTGTGTGTGTGTGGTGTGTGTGTGTGTGTGATCTGAAAACTCTCTCTTTTTTGTATTCACTTGTATGTGAGTAACTATCCGACCTCTTTCGTAGTTCATGAGAGAACTTGTTGAAGACCTCCAAAGGGTTCTCAACTAGACTGTGTGCAATAGCGTTTCAACAGGCTGGCTGATCTGGCCGTCAATCAGAAGTCCAAGTCAGAGATCGGTTCGCGTGGATACTGATTTTCAAACCAATTCAAGTTAACCTCAACGGAGTTATGGCTTATCTCGCTCGACTTCTTTAATATTCCTAAGCTGCGGATGCTCCCCCTTGCATCTGTATATAGCACCTGAGATGCTAGTATCATCTCGTGTATCCACACATTTTTCCCACAATCCATACCTATTTCCCAGCATCCACATAGCTCTCCAAACATCGGCATATTTGACAACATGCACAAATCTCTCCCATCATCCAATAACCTCAGCATCCAGCATCACACAACAACAATCACACAGCACCGACATCATACCTCGCAGGATCCACTTCCTGGTATTCAAGTATGTTTATTGAGACAAGAAATATATCTCAAAGGGAGGAAGTAGCTTAGGCTATTTCTACCCCCCATTTCCCAACCCGTTCTCACACTGGCTTATAGTCAATATTGGTTTATTAATAAGTGCATATGTGACATGCTAATTTATTGTGAATATTTTAGTTTACCTTGAAAAGCTGAATAGAAAATACCGACCTAACCTAACCTTCTTAGAATGTCAAGATAAGCATCTTATTGCTTCTTAATTACAATTAGTACTTAATCTATACCTATACTGATATTACAGTTTTATAAAAATAATGAAACAAAACCAAATATTTAAATAAATTGTAAAGTAACTCAGGATATTGTCAAATATTTTATAAAATCTCTCGTGTTTAATAAAACTGAAAAAGAAATTCCTAACATTAAAACTGGTGTTTAGCAAATCTATAGGAAGAGTTTGTACCTGAAAACAAAATATAACTTGCCATATGCCACATATGTAGTTATTAATCAGCCAAATAGTGACTATAAGCAATAAGTCATATATGCACTCTTGTGCGAGAGCGGGAACAACTATCTGCCATGACCCCAGAACCACTCAACAACCACCACTACCACCCCTCATCCTCTCCCCACACAAAACACGTGACTTCGGGCAAGTGGCCTGCCTCTTGTAGACATTTCCCGAACTGATTTAGACATCTCCTTCATGGGACGTTGCCCAGTGGTCCCCTCAGTGAATACCCAGTTTTTCCTCTCGTCTCTAGTTTTCATTTATCGGCAATAATATTGTATTCTTCACGTTTGATGCACACACACACACACACACACACACACACACACACACACACACACACACACACACACACACACACAACACACACACACACACACACACACCCCAGGGGGCCGGTGGCTGAGCGGAAAGCACGCTGGACGCGTGATCCTCTTGTCCCTGGTTCGATTTCGGGCGGCGGTGAGAAATAATGGCCAGAGTTTCTTTCACCCTAATGCACCCTGTTACCTAGCAGTAAATAGGTACCTGGGAGTCAGTCAGCGGTCACGGCTGCTTCCTGGGGTGTGGGGAAAAATTTGTAGTCAGTTTCAGTAGACTGACGGTTGAGAGACGGGCCGAAAGAGCAGAGCTCAACCCCCGCAAGCACAACTAGGTGAACACACACACAAACACACACACACACACACACACACACACACACACACACACCTGGAGAACACCTGGAGAACATTAGATTGTGAACAAGCATCAACATGGGTTCTGGACAGGGAAATCGTGCCTAACAAACCTTCTGGAATTCTATGATAAAATAACGAGGATAAGACAGGACAGAGATGGTTGGGCAGACTGCATATTTCTGGACTGCCAAAAAGCCTTTGATACAGTACCGCACATGAGACTGCTATTCAAACTCGAGAGGCAGGCGGGGGTAGGGGGAAAGGTCCTAGCATGGATAAGGAACTACCTAACAGGAAGGAGCCAAAGAGTTACGGTAAGGGGCGAGAAGTCGGACTGGCGAACAGTAACAAGTGGAGTACCACAAGGATCGGTGCTGGACCAATTCTATTTCTTGTATATGTTAACGACATGTTTACGGGTGTAGAGTCCTACATGTCGATGTTTGCGGATGACGCAAAGTTGATGAGAAGAGTTGTGAAGATGAGGATTGCAGGATCCTCCAAGAGGACCTGAACAGGTTGCAGAGATGGTCAGAGAAATGGCTACTGGAATTCAACACGAGCAAATGTAAAGTTATGGAAATGGGACTA
This sequence comes from Procambarus virginalis, assembly GCA_020271785.1. Classification (NCBI taxonomy): domain Eukaryota; kingdom Metazoa; phylum Arthropoda; class Malacostraca; order Decapoda; family Cambaridae; genus Procambarus; species Procambarus virginalis. The sequence goes on along the minus strand of WNGS01165751.1, from coordinate 34,267,558 downwards.
GGAGATAGGAGACCAAAGGGACAGTACACAATGAAGGGGAACAGCCTACCTGTGACGACGCGCGAAAGAGACCTGGGTGTGGACGTAACACCTAATCTATCTCCTGAGGCACATATAAATAGGATAACGACAGCAGCGTACTCTACACTGGCAAAAGTTAGAACATCATTCAGAAACCTAAGTAAGGAGGCATTTAGGGCTCTTTACACTGCCTACGTGAGGCCAGTCTTAGAGTATGCCGCCTCATCATGGAGTCCCCATCTAAAGAAGCACATAATGAAACTGGAAAAGGTTCAGAGGTTTGCAACGAGACTCGTCCCAGAGCTACGAGGGATGGGGTATGAGGAGCGCCTGGGGGAACTATGCCTTACGACACTAGAAAGAAGAAGGGAGAGGGGGGACATGATAGGAACGTATAAAATACTCAGAGGGATTGACAGAGTGGACATAGACGAAATGTTCACACGGAATAGTAACAGAACGAGGGGACATGGATGGAAGTTAGAAACTCAGATGAGTCACAGAGATGTTAGGAAGTTTTCTTTTAGCGTGAGAGTAGTGGGAAAATGGAATGCACTTAAGGAACAGGTTGTGGAAGCCAATACTATTCATAATTTTAAAACCAGGTATGATAGGGAAATGGGATAGGAGTCATTGCTGTAAACAACTGATGCTCGAAAGGCGGGATCCAAGAGTCAATGCTCGATCCTGCAGACACATATAGGTGAGTACATATAGGTGAGTACACACACACACACACACACACACACACACACAACACACACAAANAACGGTACAAGTCCCTCAATATATTATATGATAAAGCGTATCAACCTTGAGGTTATCTTGAGATTATCTTGAGATATTCGGGCTTTTAGTGTCCCCGCGACCCGGTCCTTGACCAGGCCTCCACCCCAGGAACCAGCCGTGACAGCTGACTAACTCCAGGTACCTGTTTACTGCTAGGTAACAGGGGCATCAGAGTGAAAGAAACTCTGCCCCTCGTTTCTCGCGGCCGGCGCCCGGGATCGAACCTGAGACCACAGGATCACGCGTCAGTGTTCTGTCCGCTCAGCCACCTTAAACAAAAGTAATAAACTAAAGAAATCCTGAACAGCTTTCAAATAGGATTTTAAAGAAATTGTAGAAATGAGTAATTTGGAATTAATTGCCTTTGACAGTTACTTTGCTCATTTCGCTTTCATTTTGGTATACAATTAGGTAACTAGAAACTCAATGAAAGTCTAAAATTGCCTCGCAGTGATTTTCCCAAATCGAAAGTATTTAATCCACGCTTTTGAGCGATTGGGATGGTGGTATACTAGGCCTGTCTGTCCTGCCTGTCTGTCTGTCTGTCTGTGTTGTTTGTCTGTCTCTTTCTGTACATTTTATTCCATCTCTGCTTGTTGCTACTTGTTACATTGCTTCATCTGTATGTTATTGGCTCCAGTCTGCCTTGTCTGCCTCTATTGATCTGCTTTTTCTTTGCCTGGCTACACCCGCCAGCTTGGAAGCCAGAATTATATATTCTGGAGAAGTACGATATGACACTATCAATTTACTTCCTGTGTTTGAGCTTGCCGCACAGTGCGTGTATTTTTTGGGTCTGATTATTGCACATTTTTAGTGCGGAGCTCAATTATTTTGACTGATATGTATAGATAGGAAAAAAGGTTTAATATTCAATTATTTTGATTTATATATAGAGGCCAAATGTTTAATAATCTTACTCAAATTTGGGCTTTTTTGTATTATATAAAACCACGAAGCTCCAATTTATTACGTTAAGGAACAAAAACAAAACCGTGATTAAATGACTCGTGTAAATAGACTTTGTCTCTCTGGTGTCGCATTAAACGAGGCCATAAAGACAAATATGTATCGTCTACGTTGCCTTTACATCTCGTTCGACTTTTCAACTGCACGACGCGACTGGGCAATACGAGACTACAGGACCCCTATGACATCACAGGACCATACGAGGCCACAAGAGCCATGAGAGGATACGGGGCCATGAAAAGCCACTGGCCAGAAACGGCCACATGACTAGTAACAGCCAAAACCCCAAAAGAGGGTCTTGGCCAAGGCTTATCACTATATTCCGTAAAAAAAAAGGCAAAACGATGAATCAGATGAGAGGACAGGATGCTATGCTCAGCTCCTCATGGAAGTGAATCTATCAGAAAATGAGAGACCTGGTTATAAACCAATTGGCGGATCGTGTTCCAGGGACCATTAGTAAGGTCAGTAGTAATATGAGCTATGGGAAGGGAAAACTCTAAGCTCTTAAAGCTACTGGAATCTTGTTGACTCTCAGCTTCACACGTCGGCCAATCTCTGAAGGTACAAATGTTATCAAATATAAATTCTCTGTCAACACAATTTGTCCTCTGGCAGTGTAAACTTTGTCTGGAAACTCACAGAGAGAGAGAGTGAGTTGAGAAGAACCTCTCTTCTCTCTCTCTCTCTCCCGTTCTCTACCCATTCCTCATCCCCCTTCCCCCCTCTTCCCCTCTGTCTTCCTCCCTCTCTCCTCTCTCTCTCTCCTCACTTACAACTTTGGCTATGATCTCGATAACTTGGGTCAATCTCCGCTCGCTGCTCTGAACATCTCAGAAACCTTGGCAAAGTTTACCCTGCGTGCTTCTGTCATTCCAAGGATCTTTCCTTTTTCATCAAATGACAATACTCTAGTAGGAGGTAATTAAATACTTGTCATTGACTTGATCTTGATTGAGTGATCCATTTTTTTTTGTTTCTTTGGTGGCTGAATATTTCATATCAGTTGTATAATAACGTAATTGACCACAAAAACATTGTAAAACAGATACAATCTCTTATGAATATGGTAAAATAATCACCACAACTCTCATTATCAATACTGTGGTAATCGTGTCTCGTTACATATGCATCGCATTGGCTTTTCTTCTCACCTCATATCCACTTTACCAAATGAGATAAGTGTCAAAGATTTTCCTGGAAGTAAAAATATCTCTTTGTTGTCACAATTGCTTACAATTCCCCGTTCTGTATTAATTCTCCTGTCTGATCCTGTCAGTCTGATTCATGCATCACATCACACAAACATGCAGCCTCCGGTCATCTCATCTCGTCTGTCTCATCCATCACACCTGAGAAGCACCCTCCTGAATGATCTTGTTAGTCTCACATCACGCAAGAGTCCTTATGGCTCATCTTGTCAGAAGCTCCCTCGTGCCTGCCGGGAGAAACACCTTTCATGTACATGTATTCACCTCAAACAACCTGCAGGTGCTCAAGTGCAAGGTATACATCCGCCACTCAGATCAACAGTCTTCCTCCTTCCTTGATTCGAACAAACATGGTTGGAATATACAACAGTATCGACGATTTCCTGATCTTATGAGATCTTAAGAATTTCATATATATATATATATATATATATATATATATATATATATATATATATATATATATATATATATATATTATATATATATATATATATATATATATTATATATATATATATATATATATATATATATATATATATATGGTCACGCTGAGGGGATTCCAGGTTTGTAACTTAGAAGTGTTATATAAGGAAAATAAACAAGCACTAACAATTTTGTCTCATTTAGTGATTTGCCCATGAACTAACCCTCTTTCTAATATTTGTTTCTTGAGACCAAAATCTCGGAAGATTGCTAATCTAATCCCAGAATGCATCGCCAATTTAGAGGAAATGCCTTTTGAGGACCAGGTTAGCAGAGGCACTTTTGGACCACCTCGTTAACTCTCTCACTGTCCGACACGCTAATATATTAACAATATTTTATTTCTAACCAGTTCTATAGAGGGTTTGATTAATACAATAATACAAAGACTCGTGTACAAAGAGATGGATACACTCAAGAGGTTCCAGGGTTTGGAGTACCCACTAGAAACTGCTACAGAATTAAAAAATAAGATCCTTCCAGTAATGTTCGAAAGATCAAATTGAAAGACAGGGCTTAGAAGTAAACCAGGATGTTTGGTAGAAAGATAGCCCTAGAGGACTGGAAATGTATTTTATCTAGACTAGGTTAACATGGCAAAAACTGCCTAAAGTACATAACCCAAGGATTAATGAAGACACTCAGTCTGTTGAGAAAATGCTCAACAGACTGAAGATCGATAGCGTCGAGACACACACTGGGTGACAGACCAATCCACAAGTTGCTTCTCAAATGGGGGAAAAAGAGAGAGAGTGAGACAACGAAACGTTAACCTCTTGAAGTGGCAATGGCAACACTCGCTGACATTTCGATTCAGAGCTGTATGGTCAACCTTTTGTTGGATAATGAAGCATAAAGAGCTTAGTTCCGTACAGACCTTCACGAGGTTGATCAAAGCGGCGATGAAGGTTAAAAAGTTAAATAAGGTTAATTAAAATTCATGAGAAATTTTAAACCAAACTTTGAGAAGATGGCGGCAACCAAGAAGATGAAACGAAGTTGGTGATAAAAGCAAGAAGATTGAACTAAACAAAAACATAATATGAAAGTGAGAAAGTTTATAGTAACATGTTATCGGGTAAAAGGCGTAGGATCGTTGTGGTGTTTCAAGCGAAGGTCAGACATATATGTGGTTGGTTGGTGGTATCAGCTGGTGTCAAATGAAAGCTGCCTCAAATGAGGCCAATAGATCTTCTGCGGTTCCTTTTATTCATATATTGTTATGGTTAATGGGATGAAAGTTCTTATAGTCAATGGTTTTAAGGGACAGACGTTCTTATAGTTAATGGTTTTAAGGGACAGACGTTTTTATAGTCAATGGTGTTAAGGGACAGACGTTCATATAGTCAATGATTTTAAGGGACAGACGTTTTTATAGTCAATGGTTTTAAGGGACAGACGTTCATATAGTCAATGGTGTTAAGGGACAGACGTTCTTATAGTCAATGGTGTTAAGGGACAGACGTTCTTATAGTCAATGGTTTTAAGGGACAGACGTTCATATAGTCAATGGTTTTAAGGGACAGACGTTCTTATAGTCAATGGTGTTATGGGACAGACGTTCATATAGTCAATGGTTTTAAGGGACAGACGTTCTTATAGTCAATGGTATTAAGGGACAGACGTTCTTATAGTCAATGGTTTTAAGGGACAGACGTTCTTATAGTCAATGGTTTTAAGGGACAGACGTTCTTATAGTCAATGGTGTTAAGGGACAGACGTTCATATAGTCAATGGTGTTAAGGGACAGACGTTCATATAGTCAATGGTGTTAAGGGACAGACGTTCATATAGTCAATGGTTTTAAGGGACAGACGTTCTTATAGTCAATGGTGTTAAGGGACAGACGTTCTTATAGTCAATGGTGTTAAGGGACAGACGTTCTTATAGTCAATGGTATTAGGGGACAGACGTTCTTATAGTCAATGGTTTTAAGGAACAGACGTTCTTATAGTCAATGGTTTTAAGGGACAGACGTTCTTATAGTCAATGGTATTAAGGGACGAATCACGTGGGTACGAAATAATCGACACATTATTATCTGTCTCCGTTCTGCGACGTTCCTTTATTTTGCCCAACGTTATTCAAATTTCTTATCTACCTTCGTTCACCATTTATTATTTCCCTTTGTCCCTCAATATTTCGCATTTCCCATTGTTATTCAACATTTCTTATTTCTCCAATCTTCTTGTTCTCAACACTTGACTCGTGGGATCACCTGGGAAATCTCTTACCTGCACAGAAACATTTCGCGTCTCAGAAGCCTAAAGACACAAATTGAACCCTGAAGATTTTATCTGCTTTTCGGGTCCAAAAGAACCATTTTTGAAAATGACTTCAGGGCCCGCCCCTGAAAATTTGTTTTTACTTTCGATGGGTTTTCTCTAATTTATTGTTTAAAAATATAAATGATTTTTGAGATATGAATTCGAGTTGATTGTGTTTTTTTTAATAATTGTGATGTGTGTGTTTTAATAAGAAAATAATTTATGAATAGAATTGTCCTTTAATTCAGTTATATAAGAGAGATTTAACGTGAGCATTAATTACAGCAACAGTACAAGCAAGAGAAGCAATAGTACAAACACTAGCAGCAGCAACAACAGCACCTGAACCAGCTACTTTAAAGTAGCAAAATGAACAAGCCAAAGCAGCGTGCCGGATCTACGTTGTATTATCAGGGAAAACACACTGACAGAAGAAACCAAGACTGGGGGTCCTATATCGAAGAGCCGGAACCAATAAGAAGAGATCTGGAAGGCCTGTCAAAACAAGTGAGACTCTAAGATACACAAGATTGTCTTGGCTTTCCCAGTCTCCCAGTCTGTCTCTGCTGGCAACATGCACGGGAAATGACTGGTTGCACAGCCTCTATAGTGTTTACATGCACGATAGGTGGAGTGTCATTCGCTGCAAGTACATTGGAGCAAAAGCATATTGACTTATCTGAATAATGTGTGGGGGGATAAGAAATATGGACTCTCTTGCACAATATATATGCTGGAATACAGTACGTTTAATATATTGCATATATCTGTAGGATATACATTATATACTTCGATATATTTGCTGTTAATATAATAGTTTTATTATACAGGTAGTATTACAAGAAAGTGTCTAAGCATCGGGAATATAGATAGGGAAATTAAATAGAGATACTACCTCTGGAATGTGGATAGGGAAATTAAATAAAGATACTACCTCGTTCTTTCCCAAGGTTATTTCCCCATTCATTCATCTGTTTAACGGCGTTTTCGTGTACGTTTTCTTCCCTGTTCATTCCGTTGACGAATTTCCCAAGGACATTTTTAACCCAGTTCAACTGTTTTTTTTAGGAATGCAGGCAATAAGAAAATCCAACAACAATTGTCCTACCCGAGTCTCCGAAAGAAAGTGAATTGTTTAAACAATCGCAACAATTCCCCGTCATCTTCAGTGTGTATTACATTTAGAAACTTTCAGTGGTTTACTTCTCAGCTTCGTGGTTATTCGTTGTGAAGTTTACCGGAGTTTACCTATTTCAGCTAATGGTTTCCGAGGGTAATATAGTTTACCGAATATTCCTTGAAAAATCCATAGAAATAAGGATTTCTATTAAGGAAAATCCTCGAAAAATCTGGGGGAGGGGGGGGGGGGGTTGGGCAGGCATAGGTCCAAGACTTTTGCATCTCATATATATATTATATATATATATATATATATATATATATATATATATATATATATAATATATGTATATATATATATATATAATATATATATAATATATATATATATATATATATATATATATATATATATATTATAGATATATATAAAATAATATATATATATATATATATATATATATATATATATATATAATAAACCAAATCTGTATTTATCTCTACGTTATGTTTGTTTTTGAAGCTATTGAGCTTGATTAGTGCCTGCACTGATTAGAATATTAATTACTACTCATTTGTATTTAATATTTTAATATATGTCTCACATTATAATTATTAAAGTCGTACAACACATAACTGAAGCGATTTTTAAAACAAATTAATTTAATAAAAAGCTTTTTTTACTCATTTTGGTGACTGAAGCGACTTACTAAAATAAAGCACGTCAAACTCGCCGTTATACACACACCTCGTTTCAAGAGACGTGTACATAATTAGTAATTGGAAACCAGCAAGTAATTAGCTGCGGGAGACTGGGCTTAATTTATTACGCGAGAACCCGAGCGTGATTAGTTATATGCCTGTGTGTAAACGGAGCTGACATACTTGAAAAACTCCCTTGTTAAGGCAATCTCTCACAGTTGATTTGAGTTATTGATGCAATTCACTTTGCGGGAGAAGAACGCAAACATTCGAGAACGTAGGCTTTTGTTTATATTATTTAATTTTGAGAGAGAGCGAGAGGTCCTGAATTTTTTTTTTAATGGATTGACGGCTTCATATACACGCTGACATAGGATTGATAGTACAGGATTCATAGTCACCTGAGATTGACATTATAATTACTCTGCTACTGTTATTTTGTGTTATTAGTATGGAACATTATTGATTAATTAGGCTTGTAAACCCGCTGACAAAAACGGCAAAAATTATCTTTAATTATATATATATTTCAGATTATATATATATGTGTGTATATATATATGTGTGTTATATATATATATGTGTGTGTGTGTGTGTGTGTGTGGGTGGTGTGTGTGTGTGTGTGTGTGTAAGACGTGGTCGATTTGTCTCTCCTAGGTTAGAGGGTCAAACGCTTACGGGCTAGCCTCACAGAATTTTGCAAAGTGACTGTAGGTCGTAGGAGGGACGGTCATAGGGGGGTCCGGTTCTGTTCCCATGGCTCCACTTGAAGGGTTATGTGGGGTTTATCCCTTTATAAAATTTTCAAATCATAGGTCAAAGATTTGCTTCTTAAAAGCTTTCCAATAGCTATGAAGGCAATGGCTGCATAATGGGGGTGGTAGGAGGACAGCATATTCACCAAGCAGGAGAAGTGCAGTGAAGGGCTTATCATCAAAGATTACCGCGTCCCTCCCCCTTTACCACCTCATGATGCTGCATCTTTATCGCTTTCTCCCCATTAATTTGTGCTGCTTCCCCCCTCACACGATATTCCCTTGATGCATGGGGCGCCCATTACGTTCGCTCAATGTCTCCAAATGGCGTACTCTCAAGGACATATTTCTTACTACTGATAATAAATTCCATGATGTCACTTGATGTAGCCCCAATTACTTCCACCCGATGCAGTCCCCAAATTACCCTCGACTCCTCGTGGTCATTATCACCAATCTACATCAGCCGTCAGTTTCCAATATTTATTTTAACCAGTTTTCTCTATGTTCTATTCTCATTCATCTCGTAAATGTTATCCTTATCTTTGTCAAAATGCGTTATTGAACAAAAATGTGTTCTCAAGACAAATGCATCCATGGCTTTATACAAAATAATTAAACAACTGTTTTAAAGCATTTAAAACTTTGAGGAAAAGTAGAACAGCATACGGTTACAAACAATTAAACACAAAGCTTTACAAATAACATGGTGGAGATGTAAACATAGTTCAGTTACAGCCCCGCTCCTGTACCAGGTAAGTCCACTACGGGCTCACCATAGCCCGTGCTATTTTGAACTTTTGTTCCCAGTAGCTGAATCTGAAACAACAACGTAGACATGTTGACCAGACCACACACTAGAAGGTGAAGGGACGACGACGTTTTGGTCCGTCCTGGACCATTATCACATCGACTTGAGAATGGTCCAGGACAGACCGAAACGTCGTCGTCCCTTCACCTTCTAGTGTGTGGTCTGGTCAACATACTTTAGCACGTTATTGTGACTCATCGCCTGCAACATCGTAGACATAGTTGAAATACAGCTCTACCCACTGAAATCATTTCTCAGAAAGCATACGCCAGGGAGGTGGACCAGCCCGACACGGAATGCGCTCTCAGGGTTTCAGGGAAGGATTACCACGGCTCTCTCTTAATTAAATCAAGGAGTATAATTATATTCTTGGCTTCAGAGGATTCCTGTGACAGGTATAGGGGGTTAATGGAAGAGGGGGGACATCTATGGGAGTCCGCGTAGATGTCATCTATGAGTGAGAGGGGAGGGAGTTATCAGGGGAAAGCGCCAAGCCATTACGACTGTATAACACTTGGAAGGGGTCAGGATAAGGCACGGGAGACATCTCCCGTCACGCAGGGTGCAGTCACACCTCCACAGATCTCCAGAATCATCTACTGATACTGGTAATGGCTCAAAAGAGCCACCACTACGGCTATTCATGCCCGTGCCACCTTTTGGGTGGCTTAATCTTCATCAGTCATCAATTGGACACATTCGGGAGACATCTCCCGTCACACAGGGTGCAGTCGCACCTCCACAGATCTCCAGTATCAGCTCTGATACTGGTAATGGCTCAAAAGGGCCACCACTACGGGCTATTCATGCCTGTGCAACCTTTTGGTGGCTTAATCTTCATCAATCAATCATCAGGATAAGGATATGGGATGGGACGGGGGGGGGGGGAAAGAATGGGGCCCAACCACTTGTGGACCGTCCGGGATTGACGAACGCCGACTTGCAATGAAGCGAAACCGCCGCTCTACCGTCCAGCCCAAGGCCTGAGGCTTACGATGAAACTGTTTAGTTGGCCCTGAATAAATGAAACAAAATGAAATGAAATAAACTGTGAAATATGTGTTTGTTTTCGCGTGGGAAGCTGGCTAACAACATTTACCGAGCGCTGAAGACATAACTTATAAAATGATTGTTATTCACTACCTGTTTTGCTGCTTTTTTTTTTGCCCCTGCCAATCTGTCGCTCGTGTACGAAAAAGGATTTGCACAGAAGCTGTTTTTCATTATTGGTTATTGTTCATATTGAACTTTTTTGCTCGCTGGTAAAAGTTCATAATTTATTTTCATGTTTCTCCGTCCGACGAAAATATTCAAACTATACGGGAAAGTTAAATAAAAACGAAGAATTCAAAGACGAGTTAAAGAAGGTCTGGAGATTGAGAGGATGAGATTATAAGAAAGAGTTATGAAGGAGAATGGTAGAGAGAAAATAGTATGGTGAAGAATTGTAGAGAGAAGGATAGCAAGAGAACGATAGTAGAGAGAAGGGTAATAAGGAGAAGGACAGTATGGAGTAGAAGAGTGAAGGATAATACGAGGAAGAACAGTATGGAGAGGGACAGTAATGGAAAGATGAACAGAAAAGCAGTAGAGTGAACAATATAGATTAAAACATGAAGAAGCAGAACAGGCCGGGGAATAACTTGGTTCCTTTTCTTTTGGGAGTGTTACGAGGCCCATTCACTATATATCCTGAAGTAGAGAAGATGAAACTCTCCTTTACTTTAAACTTGAAGAAATTTAAAAAAAAAGGAATGATTATATTTGGCATTACATATGACCTCCAGGAAACAGTCTGTTATAATAGATCTCTCGCTTCATGCAGGTCAGCGTTCTCCCCGACCATCCAATGGTTGGGCACAATTCCCTCCCCACCCCGTCCCATTCCAAATCCTTATCCTGATCCCCTTCAAAGTGCTATATAGTCGTAATGGCTTGGCGCTTTCCTCCTGAAAACTCCTTCCCTCAGGAATAGAATGTAGTATCATGTCTCATCATCTTGAACGCACCCAACAGAGTTTGGACCTTTCATACAACGTATCAGATTATTTTACACATTTTTNCATGGAGGAACATGTATCGTGGAACATGTGTCGAAGTTAGTATCTTGATTCTTGAGGTTATCTTGAGATGATTTCGGGGCTTTTTTTTTTTTAGAGTCCCCGCGGCCCGGTCCTCGACCAGGCCTCCACCCCCAGGAAGCAGCCCGTGACAGCTGACTAACACCCAGGTACCTATTTTATTGCTAGGTAACAGGGGCATAGGGTGAAAGAAACTCTACCCATTGTTTCTCGCTGGCGCCTGGGATCGAACCCAGGACCACAGGATCACAAGTCCCGCGTGCTGTCCGCTCGGCCGGCCGGCTCCTAACCGGCCTAACCATCTGTACCATGGTGGTCTCCAGCCTCCAGTGTTTGAACCATGGTGGACTCCAGACTCTCTGAGCCTGGAGCCGGTCGGCCGAGCGGACAGCACGCCGGACTTGTGATCCTGTGGTCCCGGGTTCGATCCCGGGCGCCGACGAGAAACAATGGGCAGTCTCTCTTTCACCCTATGCCTCTGTTACCTAGCAGTAAAATAGGTACCTGGGTGTTAGTCAGCTGTCACGGGTTGCTTCCTGGGGGTAGAGGCCTGATCGAGGACCGGCCGTGAGGATACTAAAGCCCCGAAATCATCTCAAGATAACCTCTATCCTACAATATCACTACCAACACTAAAGTCTTTATCAGGTCATAAAGCTAATGCTATGGGGAAAAACGAATTCCGAGCCGAGTCAGAATGGAATTATGAGTTTCCTCGTGGGGTGGTCACACGAGCACAGTGTAACATGACACTTTTCTTTTTTCCCGATTCTGACCCGGTCATGTTGGCCACGTACCCGACAGCAATTACATGGGAAATTTGACTTTTCGATCGATTTGCACCCTACAGGCCTCCAACAGTGTTTTCTCTGGCTGTTAGTGCCGTTGTATATTTTTATTACGCTTTTAACTAACAACAAATATGAATCAGCTCGTTCAAAAACGCAGAGTAATTAGTTCTAATATATAACTGTAACAAAAACCGGTGGAATTTTTTTTTTGTGGCGGAAACCATCAGGGTCATAAAAATATACCCCACACGAGGCAATTGGATAGTTAACAGAGGCAAATTGCTGACATAACACTGGTTTATGAGGGCGACTAATCACAGCCAATCAAGAGTCCAATTAATGTATCGGGGTTGAAAGCTTTAGTGTCACAGCCCCCGATAAAATAAAAATATATTAAATATATTTTTATAATTCCTTAATCATTATAATGTCCTGGTAGAGGCAGAGAGCATAGTTCTAAGATTTTCTTTACTCAAAGCACAGGTCTTTCCTAAGGAACATTTAAGAACATAAGAATAGAGGTAACTGCAGAATGCTTATTGGCCCATACGAAGCAGCTTCTGTTTATAACCACCCAATCCCACTCATATACATGTCCATCCTACGCTTGAAACAATCAGGGGACCTTAGCTTACGTGGTTATACGCTAATTACATCATCATCTTCTTGTTTATCAAGTCTTAAAATAGTCGGTATTAATAATACCTACGGTAGAAGTCTTCACATTTTCCAGTTACTTGGGTGACCGTTGTACATTTAAATATTTCTCGCGCATTTTTAACGGTTGGGTATTTCAAATATTTAAATATTTCCCGCGCATTTACTCAAACACAACTCGAGCGTTCGGTATTCCACATGTGTTCTCTATAGTTCGGTCTTTTTTATATTAAAGATTTGTGTATATCACAGATCTAAGAATCAATAATTAAACTGATTGCTATAGGCCTCATTAAATCTTAGCTGCTAAGAATTTATTGCGAACTCAGCTTAAGATTAGTTATTTCATCTGACAAAACCATCAAAAAATAAAACATTCCGTAAAAATCTCAGCAATTAGTAGTGAGTCATGTGTGAAATTCATGAAATTCATGAACTTCGAGGGTGACTGAAGGCTGCAAATACCAATGGCTATTGGTATTTTCAAGGTCGGATCGAGAATTTCCAGGTAATCTTATCTCCACCAAGTATTTGACCACAGCAAAAGTTCCAAACAAACCTGTAGTTAGCTCATTTAGCATGCAGCCTGTACCCATTACTTGATTGGAATAGGTTACAGGTTCAACTAACCCTGATATTAATATTTTAAAAACATAAGAACAAAGGTAACTGCAGAAGGCCTATTGGCCCATACGAGGCAGCTCCTATCTATAACCACCCAATGCCACTCATATACATGTCCAACCCGCGCTTGAAACAATCGAGGGACCCCACCTCTACCACCTTACATGGTAATTGGTTCCACAAATCAACAACCCTGTTACCGAACCAGTATTTACCAAAGTCTTTCCTAAATCTAAACTTATCCAATTTATACCCATTGTTTCGTGTTCAAATAGGATTTTGCAGTATTAGGGCATGATACCCGTCTTATGGGTGTGACAGATGAGTTTCAGTATCATAGGCGGCTCAGGTACTGGACTCTCATGATTTTTAAGCTGAACAAATCATACCTTTGGGTATTAAAGTGGAAATAAATCACGAGAAAAACTCGCGCAGCAAAATATATTTCAAAGATTTTCACAATATAGAGCTGAACATGATTAATGAATTTATTTTTTCTATCCCATTGAAGCCGTCCCTGGCGAACGTGTCAAACCTATCCTTCAAGCTTTGCTCGTCCAAGCTTTTATACCGTTCTCAAAAGCGCACAAATAACTTTTTTCTCCTTTTATGTAGTAAAAAAAAAAAGATGCCCAGATATGTTAATATTATTATGTACTGTTTTGTATTTGGCTAAATCGAAGATAGGTTAGAATGAGTTTCGAGGTTGTTGACAATTATTTGCATGTATAGCATGTGGGTTAAGCATTTCATAGGTGAGATTCGAACATGTGTCAATGAAGCATAGTTCGAGAAAGGTTAGAACATAAGCAGATGAGAATCAAGTACAGTTTTCATTCATAAACAGAAGGAAAAAGGGGCATTTGGATTTATTGGGACACTGTAATGTTTACAAGGATAGGTTACCATCCTTGTAAACATTTGACAAATGCACATTACTCCAAACATTGCCCCCTGTGTTCATGAGTGAAAAATACTTTACACCTTTTACCTGACTTACAGCTGATTATATTTAAGAGTTTTCATCGGACACTGCTTCCCTTTCTTCCTGTGTTCGAATCTCACCTCTATAAATGCATCACCCACGTGTTGCAAACCCGCCAAACACACACCGAAACTGCGACGTTGCTACAACGTTCGAACGTGTTTTAACACCACCTAACCAGTTATAACAACCAATATAGCAAGTTGTAACAACGTTCTAATACGTCATAAACACGTTAAGCCAAGATGTAACAACTTTATTGCAAGTTGTAACAAGCAGAAAAGAGAGACAATTACGGTTTGTGTTTCCAGGGAATACATTCTATTGGCAACAAACGACTTTGACTGGACGATTGAGCGACGGTCTCGCTTCATGCAGGTCGGCGTTCAATCCCCGACCGGCCACAAGTGACTGGGCACCAATCATCTCAAGATAACTTATCATTTATGGCAACAAATGTTAAGAATACACAGTATATTAAAATTGCTAGATGGGTTTTTGGGGTAGGCCTGGTCGACGACCGGGCCGCTTGGCCTCTAAGCCCCGGAAACACCTCAAGGTAACCCCAAGGTAGACCTCCACCTGTAGGAGCATGGCCTGAAGAAGGGGTTGTTGGCCAGCAGGGAGGACGGCTGGCCAGTTAGCCATACCTGTCGGGTTTCGACTCGGGGTATCGATCCTCTCCCTCGGTGCTGTCCGTCGCTACTCTGTATAATGCATAAATGTCATCAAAGTCTCCCTCCACACACGCACAGCCGCCACTAGTCCGCTCGCTCTAAGAACTAGCCAGCGGCTCTGCGACCTAATAGTCGTTGTTGTTGTTATAGATTCAGCTACTCGGAACAAGTTCTAAGTAGCACGGGCTATGATGAGCCCGTAACTTACCTGGCACAGGAGCGGGGCCAGTAGCACGGGCTATAGTGAGCTCGTAGTGGACTTACCTGGCACAGGAGCGGTGCTGAATCACTAGACCTAATAGTCGTTTCTCCCTGTTCATAAACCAGCAGGATTCACAACTGATGACTGTGATACTTTACTACCATCATATATTTTATTTTAAATAACATAATAACCTAAATATATTCTTCTTTAAGGACAGTGTTTGATGTCAGTTAAGTGATATATATACCCCGCATTTCAGCCAAAACAAAGGGAACAAATATTTTCCATGTAGTCAACATGTCCACAAGCTTCACTTGTGAAAGCAAGCGGCCGCTCATAAAGATGCATTCATAATTTCGAGGAATTGTGTATTCGCAATCTATTTTTTTTCTCAGATATCAATAATTATCGTTATATTGGAATTTATTGCATAATTAGGCATAAGTTAGGTTAGGCATTTAGGTTCTGTTCATAATTATTTTATTTGTAGTACGATTCGAACAGAGGAGTCAATGAAGCACTGTTCGAGCAAGATCAATTGAGTCGTCAGCCCGTCCTCCAAACAAAGATCCAAAGTGATTCCATGCACCCGCCAAACCCCTTGTTTTATGATTGAAAATCGATTTACACACGACTCACAACTGCTGACGTTCGAACATATTCCGGAACAAGTGCTTCACTGACGAATTTTGTTCGAACCACAACGCTGTAAATGCCTCACCCACGTACTACAAATACAAATAATCGCCACCACCTTCTTTTCCAGCCCCCAACGCTGCTACCATCACCATCTCGGCCGACGCGCTGACGTACTATCTACACCTACCAACAACCACATTCGCTCTCACGGCAGC
>WNGS01165751.1:34167648-34179976 GCA_020271785.1 Procambarus virginalis | reverse complement strand
GTAATTTCTTTTGTGTGGGTGAAGCAAATGTGACTAAATGCCGTAGGAAAGCCGTAAAACCCAACAAGTATATGGGACATTGCCAATGGTAGAAAAGTTTCTCTATAGAACTAGAAATTTGGCCCCCTAGAATTTGAAATTGTACTCTATAGAATCGGAGATCCTTTACCTCGAAGCGAGTTATTAAAGAGCATCTGAAAGAGTTGCGATCCAAGCTCAGCGACAACACCAGGGTGTGAATGGGTGACATTTTCTTATTTTTGCGTGGTAGTGTAGTGATTCCGAGGCTAGACGCCTAGAAAAGATTGAAAACCATTGATTGTTAATCTCCGACTTGTAAACAGTATATTAAAAACATTGAAAAAAAAGACGGGTGGGCGGAAGTGAGAATGTGTTGGACTACCTAACTAGACTTTTCGATATTTTTTGGGGGGGAGGGGTGAAATATATATATATATACACACACACACACACACACACACCACACACACATATATAATATTATAATATATATATATATATATATATATCTAATATATATATATATAATGTCGTACTAGTAGCCAGAACGCACTTGTCAGCCTACTATGCAAGGCCCGATTTGCCTAATAGGCCAAGTTTCATGAATTAATTGTTTTTCGACTACCTAACCTACCTTACCTAACCTAACTTTTCGGCTACCTAACTAACCTATAAAGATAGGTTAGGTTAGGTAGGGTTGGTTAGGTTCGGTCATATATCTACGTTAATTTTACTCCATGAAAAAAATTGACCTTATATATAATGAAATGGGTAGCTTTATCTTTTCATAAGAAAAAAATTAGAGAAAATATATTAATTCAGGAAAACTTGGCTTATTAGGCAAATCGGGCCTTGCATAGTAGGCCAAAAGTGAGTTCTGGCTACTAGGTACGACATTATATATATATATATATATATATATATATATATATATATATATATATAATATATATATATAATGCAAAAAATGTTATGGCGAGATATTTGGATAGGTGGTCAGATCAGTGAAATATTTAGAAAATCTTATATATCATTCATAAACATTGTAATTATGTTTATTAATTATTCAGTAATATAATACGTTGTCTTAAATAATATTGCTGATACACATGTGCTCTTTCTCAGTATATAATTATGTCTCAAATAATCAGAGAAGGGATAGGATTTTTCTTATTATTAAGCTATAATTTTCTATGAGAATCAATTTTTATTTTTGTATAGAATTTTGCCTAACTCTGTATTGTGTAATGGGATGCATCTATTTTCCTATATATCACATTAATAATATTTGCATTTCATAATTTAATTATTGTGAAATTAACACATTAGTTGATTAAACTAATTAGTTAAATTTTCAACTAATTATTAGTTGAATAATTCTGTATTGCACATTTGTCTTCGTTAACTATGTTGAGATGATTTTGAATTTACAATAATTTCATAAAATACAAAAATAAATATATACAATAATAATTTCATAAATACAAAACGCACTTTGTTTTTCATTAACATACCAGCAAATTGGAATTCTGAAGCTATTTATCCAATAATATCCATAAAATAGATTGTTTGATACTTAACTTTGCATGGTGCCCCAACATGGGCAGGGCGGGGTCGGCCCCATTCCTTCCATTAAAATATAGCCGGCTCCCAAAGCCACCTCCATAAAGTTGTGGTGGTGACTCCTGCGCGAGTCGACTCGCAAACAAATAAATCCGAAACAATTATTTTTTAAAACTATATCGTAAAATATTACACACTGCTGTCGCCAAAATAAAAAAAAATAATAAAAAAAAATTATGCATCATAGTTAGCTTATAGCAACTGTAGGAAACAGGATAAAACCCCACACTTGTATATTTGTGAAATTTATGTAAGGAATTTTCACGAAGTTTTTCGTTCTCTCTTGAATGCTTTTTTCAGGGTCTGCGTGTGTGTGATTAGGATGAGAGTTACATCTCATCGATGATTTGACGTTGAGATGTAAGTCTCATCAAGATTTAGTGTAAAACCCCAAAAGACTTGTGGGTTTTTATCCTGTGTTATTAAGTCTCTGAGAAAACATTACCATTACTAAACGGTAATGTTAATAACATTGTCAAATAGTTACTCAAAGGCCCAGTCACAGGCACGTGGCAAAATGTGTTTTCATAGAAGTTAGGGACGCCAGTCTGCAGTATATGTTCCTATTTATTATCATTGTTTCTCGTAACTTTTCTCTGATTTTTTGTAGTGGACTGATGCCGGGTCGACGCTCGCCCCGAGTCGACCCAGGTGCCACCAGTTTACTCTGTTTAGTAACAGAATAAAATATAATTGTGATCTTTGACCATAAACTTTATCATAACATAATACAATAGTTGTATTTAACATACACTCTATATATTTACGTTAATTTGTGCTATTTTGAGTATGAAGATAAGAACCCCAACAATATCAGAACCATAAGAGTGTGAAGCATTCAAATAATTACAAAAGATGCTAATACTGAAGGATATATTAAATATATGCCGTTATTTTGCCTTTGTGGGATACGCACGAAGTCCCTTCCGAAGTCAGCTCTCTTGGGAATTAAGGAATCACATAATTCATGTTATTTTGCAACGGATGGGAGAGGAAAGGGAAGCTGGAGACATTATTGCATCAAGAAACAAATGTAAAAAAAATCACACTCAGGGTATTTATTGTTATTACCTATTACCATATAATTGAGTTTATTATAGTGAAAATTATTAAATTGAATCAATATAATAATAAAAATAATAAAAACTTTTTAATAGTGCTGCTGCTCTTGCTGTGTTGCCGCTAATGCTGAAATTGATTTGCTGTTTATATTGCTGATGTCGCATTTGCTGCTACTGTTTTGCCATTTCTACTAACGATTGAATTTATACAAATGATTCTGTCTCTGCCTATGAAGTTGTATCGGCTGCATTTGGTACTATAGCTGGTGCAGCTTCTGCTGCTATAGCTAGAGTTTGTATGAGTTAATATAGTTCAGCCTATTATTTGTTTCATATATTTCGTATATATGATGAATACGAAAGTACTTAAGGAATTACAAGTTTCATTCCTTCTTTCTTGACCAGCCAGACAATGTCACATTGTTCAACATGTGTTTTCTTCGTGATTTACACACACACACACTATATATATATTATATATATATATATATATATTATATATATATATTATATATATATATATTATATATTTATTTACAGTCTCCGTGGTGTAGTGGTAAGACACTCGCCTGGCGTTCCGCGAGCGCTATGTCATGGGTTCGTATCCTGGCCGGGGAGGATTTACTGGGCGCAATTCCTTAACTGTAGCCTCTGTTTAACGCAACAGTAAAATGTGTACTTGGATGAAAAAACGATTCTTCGCGGCGGGGATCGTATTCCAGGGACCTGCCCGAAACGCTACGCGTACTAGTGGCTGTACAAGAATGTAACAACTCTTGTATATATCTCAAATATATATATATATATATATATATATATATATATATATATATATATATATATATATATATATATATATATATATATATATATATATGACAGTGTCAGACAACGGAGGAAGAAATGAAACAGGAATTTCCTTAAGTACTTTCGTATATTAATACATCTTCAGAAGGAATCTGAAGATGAATTAATATACGAAAGTGCATAAGGAAATTCATGTTTTATTTCTTTCTCCGTTGTCTGACACTGTCACATTTTTCATCACGTGTTAATTTGTGATTTATACAGTAACACACACACACACATTTATATATATATATATATATATATATAAACAGTTCCATCTCTTTTTAAATGGGGATCCATTGTCTTGAAGAAAAGGTTAAATAAACATACTAGGGGACCATATAATACACCAATGCAGGTTTATATCTGTCGGCCAGAGCAGGCGGACGCTAGGTGGAGGAGCTGCGGTCTTTCTACTCAATATCCAGTGAACACGTGATCTAAGAATGTTGGGACTCTGTACATATCCCTGTTAATATCCCAGGAGGACTTGTGAGTGGCGGAAAATTTCACCGTTGCATAATTTCAACACAAACTGCAAAAAAAAGGTTAGTTGTTTGTGTTGTGTCTCCGAGTATTGAGATGTAAGAGAGGTGTCATCCGGTTCTCTTGGGGGTTTCCACATAGTAAATAGTGAAAGGGGGAGGGGCTTCAAGCATCCTGGTGCGGCCAGTGTAACGAAATATTGACTATTCAGCTTCCGGGAAGATAGAGCAGCAACCACCACCGAGTATATCACACACACACCACACGGTGACGCTGATAATGGAAAATGGTAGGGAGCCATTTTTGTTAGTGTATGAAGAATAAGCGAGTGATTTAAGAATAAGCGAGTCTCGCCCCCCAACCCGTCGACGCTACGCGTGATTAACGTTTTCCCAGCCTCGACAGGTTAGGTGGGATGATGAGGTACGAATGTTTCTGGTTTGGCTAAACAAATGCATTTTACATGGTCAAATCATGAGAAATATCTCCTTCACCTGCCCCTATTCTCCACCTAATGTTAACCCTCTCAACTCTGACCGGGTTCTCCACTCTACATCCACTCTTGTCCACCTACTCATCCACTCAACATCGTCCCTACAAGAGGGGTTAGACGGCCACACGCCCTGACCATCTAAGAATACTAAAAACATAGTCTTATATAGTCGTAATGGATTAGCGTTTTCTCCTCGTAATTACGTTACTTCGGTCATGAAGGTTCCTGTGGAATGAAGCAGTTCGCAGAACACTGACTATACAATATAACCCCCAGTAATTTCATTCTAGCAGATAATATGCTGGAGACGATTCAAGCATCCTCCATGACAACATACTCCAACATCCCACTCTTTACCTCCAGGAAATAAACTGATCTCATCAGTAAAGATAACAGAGGGTCCACCAACCTTTGATGTTACGGCATCATCAAAACGAGGTGCAATTTGTTCGTGTTTGGCAATGCATGTGTGTATTCGTGTCACAGTTGGGGTGGCAAGATGTTAGCTCCTTTGGTCAACGAGTCAATTAGAATTTACTCAAAGTCGAGAATTTTATCAGCTTCCCCACCAAATGCAAACAGTGCAGTAGGAGACTTAGTAAGATCACCAGTGACAACATGATATGATGTACTCAGGTCAGCAATAAAACTGATGACAATATATACCTAGAAAAGCACTCGAGATAATCAGAACTTAAAGTTTTCACTAATACCCATGAACCCAGGTCCTGGCTTCGTTGCTATTGACGCTTACCTACTCGGTGTTAGTAAAGCTCTAGTTTTCTTAGTAAAGACAGATCTAATTTAGATATCAGTCCTCCTGTGCCATTCTGTCCTTTTTTCTAAGTTGGTTCTACTTCTCTTTTTCCTTACTTTTGTCAAAATTTCTCAATCCTTTCTCTGTTTGCATTGTTTTGTTTCTCCATTCATATTGGGAGCTGGTTTTTGTCCATTTTTCATGCATAAATATATTTCCACCTAAATCTCAACTATTCTCTCATCTCATCTGTTGTCTCATATCTGTTATTCTCTCATCTCATCTACTCTGTGATCATATAACGGCTTCCATGTATGTCTCAGATGTGACTTGATAAGGGGCCAGGATGACTCGAAACATCGTCACGTTAGAGTTAAAGAGCACATGTCACCTGATATCAATGGTTTCACACATGGTAAAAGTGTACACAACTGTATCACAACCTTTCTCACTGTTCATGGAGATAAAAGGCACAAGTACACAACATTTCTTGATTTAAAAAATGCCTTTGATATTGATAATAGGGAAGTGATTATGTACGAATTAGCGAGAATGGATATAGGGGGACATTTATTACAATGGATACGAGGCTATCTTACCAACCGGAAGTCCTCTGCACTGTTCCAAGGCTACAAGAGTGAAACTAAAGTAATGCAACTAGGCACCCCACAAGGAGGAGTACTTAGTCCTACCTTGTTTAATGTTCTAATTAATGCTTTACTAAAATCAATTCCAATTAGTCCGGCAAACATCACTCTCAGCCATGCAGATGACATCGTTGTGCATACTAAAACCCACCGCGAAATGCAAACAGTCTTAAATTGTATACATACAGCTTGTGAGAGCCTTGGTCTTGTAATCAACGCTGCTAAAACTAAGGTATTTAACAGACAAATTGGCAACCGCAAAAGTGGACCACGAAAACTCAAGATAGATAATATACCAATAGACTATGTCTCTTCTTTCAAATACCTTGGAGTCTCTGTCCCTTGTACCTCAACTGCAGTCAATAAGTTACATCAACAATGTAGAGACAGACTCAAGGCTCTCAGAACTGTAGTGGGGTACAGCCCTAAATATGGTGTTAATATTAGAATAGCAAGAATGATGTATTTAGCGTATATAAGGTCTTTGATAGACTATCATGCACCAGCTTTGGTCCTGCAAAATGGCAAAAGTATTGATAGACTTGAAAAAATGCAAAATGAAGCACTCAGAATTATACTTGGCTGTCCTATAATTACCAAAGTTCTCAACATGAGGAAAGAATTAATTATACTTGGCATTAGAGATAGAATATTTGAAATTAATCTTATGATGGGACTAAAGCTTCTGCGTGATAACAAAAACAACATTGTGTCAGTTGCTCTGTTAGAACACATACGAAATGAAACTAGCGAGTCTAAATGGATTCAAAGAACAGCCACTCATATTAAAATGATGGGACTGCACGATGTATATACAGATGAAAGAGTACAGCACTTCCTTCCACCCTGGCAGATAGTACCTTTTGACATCCTGACCCCTGCATACCCCACCAAGAAACTAATCACAAACAACCCTCATGCTCAGCTTGCTGCTAAATTAAGCACCATAGAACACATTCACAATATACAAGCTGAAAACAACATTGCACAGACCATATACACTGACGGATCACTCAATACAGCTACAGGAAGGGCAGGAAGTGCTGTTATTGCTCATCAGCCCGATGGCAGCACAATTGAAAGGAATATCCGAATTAGTAACTGGGCGTCCACTATGCAAGCCGAGTTGGTAGCGATACTGGTAGCACTCGAAATTATTGACAACACTGAAGTAGACAGCTTAATTATTTCTGACTCCCTTTCCTCACTACGAGCAATAAACAGTTTGCAATCAAGTAATAACGTGCTTGTCTTGGAAGACGTAGATATATAAGAATACTTAGCAAGAGGGTAAATATAAAAATGTTGTGGATTCCTTCTCACATTGGCCTGCAGGAACATGACAAAGTTGACGCCCTTGCTAAGGCTGCAGTAAATAAAGACAGTATTGAACGGAATATTGAATTATCAAATAGGTCCCTTAAAATGTCATTAGACGAGAACTCCTGGATGAATTTGAAGAAAGTAGAACTGTGCAAACTGGAATTAGCAGGTCCATTGTTCATCACAATGAAATGTGTGAAGTAAAACATGTGTATGGAGCAAGTAACAAAGTCAGTAGACTAACAGATGTTGTCACAGCTCGTATATGACTTGGCTAGTAAAATTGTAGTAAAATTGAGCCATTTAGAGATAAATCTAAGCTCACTCTGTATGATATGGAAACCTATCTTATTACCATGGATAAATTACCTGAAATCCTTGCACTGTATCCATATTTCGCTTCCAGTAGATAAACGACATATGAGATTCAGAAACAAGTAGTGTACTGTGAGGACTAATAATAAACAGAAGCTCCCCTATGACACTGTAATATCCCCATTGGTCAAACTATTATGTATTAGCGATAAGACCTACCATTAATGTATGATGACTTACTGTAAATATGTAGCTCTTGAAATAGCACTTACTCTGTAACTAGCTGACATTGTAACTATAAGGTGTGAATGATAGATGTAATTGTTAATGTAATAATCTAAGATGAGGTCTGATAAAGTCCTTTTGTGCCCTCTGTAATGCTTTTGCGCTACCGCTCACAGGATGAGTATGGGGTGCACAATAAACTAGCCGCCTTCGGCGGCAACAATCAATCAATCGTCACGTTCAATATTATATGTAGGCTGTAATATATTATATAATATATAATATATGGAACAAAGCTTGAAAGGTCCCCAAGCTGTAACTATTTCTTTATATTATGCTTTTAAAACCTAGTTAAAAAGGCTTTGATTTTTTTCGCTCCTTTATTGCTAGATCATTTTATATAAATATTAACATATTGAATGATTGCTTGTATTATAATTTCGTTATACTGAAATTTTATTTAATTAGGTATTATTCAGGAATAATGAGCCTACTTTAGTTACGTAAATTATTTATTGGTTAAAATATAAGAAATGAATATATGAATATTCAAATGAATTTATAGGAAGAACTATAAAAGGGCCTTGGGTAATGTAGCAACTCTAAAAAGAGTACGATATATATATATATATATATATATATATATATATATATATATATATATATATATATATATAACATCTTTGAATTCCATTGGGTAATACACTATATTTGTTTCTATGTTTTTTTCAGACTGATGAGAAGCAATGGCATCATTAGTCCGCTGAGCTCGTCTGAGAAGTCTTGAGGGGTGATATACATATTTAGAAAAAAAAATAATATTTTGACCAGAGACATTTGTGATAAAAGCATATCGTTTAACATTTTATTAGTGGCGAAAATATTAGCGATGAACTACAAAGCCATTACAATTCACGGATTTATATTAGACGATTAATTCAAACTTGGTAAGAGAATTGGAACCTTTTGGAACTCGCTTTACGACAATGTCTGGAACAAATTACACTGCCGTCGAAGGTGCTGAAGATCTTACAAAATCGATGCCATTTGGGAAGTAGTGTTGACAGTAGTAACTCTAGGAATCATCATCATTTTCATCATAGTCGGCAACATTTTCGCTATCGCAGCTGTGTTCACTTACCGGCCGCTGAGGAAGGTACAGAACTACTTCATCGTGTCCCTGGCCGTGGCCGACCTGACGGTGGCGGTCTTTGTGCTGCCCTTTAACATCGCCAACAGTCTCATCGGTAGGTGGATATTTGGGAAGAGCATGTGCCAGATGTGGCTCACCTGCGACATCATGTGTTGCACGGCGTCGATCCTCAACCTGTGTGCCATCGCCCTCGACCGCTACTGGGCCATCACCGACCCCATCAACTACGCCCAGAAGCGGACCCTGAATCGAGTGATGATCATGATCAGCTTAGTGTGGGCCATCAGCTTCATTATTAGTTTCCCGCCTCTGCTAGGCTGGAATGACTGGCCGGATGTATTTACTGAAGATACATCATGCCATCTTTCGCGGAAAATTGGATTCATCATTTACTCTTCATTTCTGTCATTCTACTTCCCACTTGTCTTGATGGCCGTCTTATACGTTAAGATCTACCAAGCAACCAAGCGAAGGCTCCGTGAGCGAGCCCAGGCTGCACTGTTGAAGAAAGTAGCTGCTGGCAAAAATTCTAGAATTGACACACTCAAAAACTCTGAATGCATAGGATCTGGACATATGTCCAGCAGAAGTGTAACTCCATGTTCTACGGACTGGCAATCGGATGCAGAATTATCAGTTAGTGAACACGACAAATCTGGCCAAAATAGAGATGATAAAAACCACAGGGATTTCGGACAAATGTGTAAACCGACAGAGTAATGGAAGCGTCATCAGTAAGTTCATTGCTAACAAACAGAGGATATCCCTGACCCAGGAGCGCCGTCTGGTGCGGACTCTCACCATTATTATGGGGTGCTTCGTCGTGTGCTGGCTCCCATTTTTCCTCATGTATGTCATTCTCCCCTTGTGCTCATCTTGCGCAAGTCCTCACGTCAAGGTCTCCGGCTTTATAGAGTGGCTGGGGTACGTCAACTCTGGCCTCAACCCGGTCATCTATACCGTCTTCAACAAGGATTTCCAAAAAGCTTTCTTCAATATAGTAAAGGGACTGACACGAAATGGATAACTAAAAAAAATACTACATGTCATAGTTATATGTGGTCACTCACCATCCCATAAACATTCATACTGATGTGTTAGATTGTATCAGTACATTGCTTTAGATTAGATTACATCAGCTAATTACATTGCATGTAATGCAATTGGCAACCCAAATTTCCATGCAATTGGGGTTTAGCATTTTATTATTATCTTGAATCGTCTTTTTCTCATTTCAACACTTACGTGCATTTTCCATATTTTGAAAAAAAATTAACATAGCAAACTTACCTCATCTAACCTAAATAATTTTATTACGCAACATAGCATAAGTAAAGTTCAACGAATAAAAAATAATTGCTCAAACGTCAATTTCGTGAAATTGAATACTATTTGTGCTATTATTCTTCAAGTTCTGCTTTGTGCGTCATATCAGTGAATTTTTTCTTTTACCAGGACCATGCAAAAAAAACCTGAATACGTGCCATGGAAGGCATGCAGATAGCAGAACCTATTAAGCTAATTGCCGAGTCAAGAATTATTAGGTGAATGAACTGTAATAAGCTTAGAAATTCGAGATGCAGTTAATTTTGTCTAAATAGAAAATAGAATCAATTCTAATATATAGAGCATGTATGTGATAAGTTAACTGTAGATTTAAGGAAATATATAGAATTACTTTTGTCTGTTAGCTGTAAATGGCTTTAAAAGGCTTCTACAGAGATAAGTATAATGTTGATAAATTTATAGCAGTCGATTTAGCGCCTGCAATCAGTTCGTGGCATACTTTGAATTTAAATTAACTTTATTATGCATGTTGCAAATAAAGAGGTAATGAGCTAGTAAAAATCTGTGTTCATAGTGTTGTTTTAAAATATATATATATATATATATATATATATATATATATATATATATTTGTTATTATACATTGAGTCTAATATGTTATGTTAATGATTTGTTGATACTTGTTTGATAAGCTACTATATGTGATTTAACCAGATATGTGAAAATATTAATCTCTCACGCCTTGAAAATGTGTTTAATCAGGAAAGTGTTTCTATTATTTCATTGCGTTTTTCATATGTAAATACTTACGCCTATCAAAATCGGGTGCTTTTATGATTATTCTTGTGGCGTGTTTATTATTATATTATATATATATATATATATATATTATATATATATATATATATATATATATATATATATAATAGATATGTTGTACCTAATAGTCAGAATGCAGTACTCGACCTACTATGAAAGGCCCGATTTGCCTAATAAGCCAAGTTTTCCTGAACTTATATCTTTTAATATTTTTTTCTTATGAAATGATTAAGGTATCCATTTCATTATGTATAAGTTAATTTCTTTTTTTAAATTTGAGTTAAAACTAACGTAGATATATGACCAAACCTAACCAACCCTAACTAACCTAACCTATTTGCTCCCGGACGCAGGTTCGAAACCTCGTCACGGCCCTTGTGGATTTGTTCATTTAACCTACCTAAACTACCACAAGTAGTCAATAATTTACGTTCTAATATATTATATAATAATAAATAATTCGAATAATCTAATTGGAAACAATTTATTGAAAATATAGAAAATCACTCGGCCTATTAGGCAAATCTGGCCTTGCATAGTAGGCCGAGAAGTGAGTTCTGGTTACTAGGTACATATTTTTATATGGTCTCTCTCCGCCAACTGTGACCTCAGATGTGTGTCTTCCTCACTATCATTGCAACAAAACGAAGACATAGGCACGCACCTTCGATGCTAGAAGATGTTATGTAGTTCTGTCTTTCATCCAAGATTTTCAGATTTCATGAATGTTTTATCACGGTACAGAATATTTAAAATTTTAAATATTTTGTAATCCTAATTATCATATTAATTTATTACAATATCTTTAAGAATAGAGATATAATGTAATACTGTGATATCAATAAGTTTGCATTAGTTTTTATATTTTCATTGGAGAATGGAAATACATTTTCCTAAATTCTTTTGTTAGTCTCTGGGGAACTTGACGTAATGCAAATCCATTAGCGTTTCCTCGACAAAACACGAAAGGAATTTCCCATGTATTATTTAGCCTTGATATGGAAAACAAAAGTATAGACTGTTTTTGTAAATTTTTATTTTTATGTCATATGCAAAACCCAACTGCTGCACAAGTTAACACAATAAACAAATTGTATTGATATTTTTTGTAACGAAAATAATCAAACTAGTTTGGGTAAAATGGAAATAATTGTGAAAGCTAAAATAAATTATGAGGAAACTGCAAAGCCAGAATATATATTATATATATATATATATATATATTATATATATATATATATATTATATAATATATATATATATATATAT